>CM038141.1:2372147-2750796 GCA_021437245.1 Aegilops speltoides | reverse complement strand
AATCATTGTACAAGGATGCCTCGGACCGTTCATGTTTGCACAGTCCATGGCGATGTCGGGAGCAGACTTTTGGTAGCCGACGACAGTGATGAGCTTGCCTTTGATCAGTTTGGTGGCCTTTGCATCGTCCATGTTGGTGTGATCCATGGAATGGATCACTGTGCAATTAAAGGCCTCTGGGCCTTTCTCCGGTGGGAAAGTTGGAATGCTGGGGATGCCGCTGTACCGTCCGACGGATGGCACCACGAAGTCGGCCACGTGTACCCACATATGCCATAAATGATCAACATTGGCCAATCCGCTGGCACACTAACCCCAGTTTTTCAGTTTTTCAGCAAGCGAATCTAGTTTATTAGAGTCTAAGTTCACAGAATGCATCAACATTAATATCAGAAATTCTTGTAGACCAAGTGTTTAAATGGTCTGCCGATTCTTGTCATATTCAAGGCGGTTTGCACACATGGCACTATGGCAGCATACAAGTTTGACAAAATGTGGAAATCAAAGAAGAACCAGGAAAAAAAATCATGTTTTCTTGTTTGCAAATTGAAATACGTCTGAAGAAAATTTAGGGAAACAAGTTGGTCAGGTTGTATTAGAGGAAAAGGGCACCTGCCCCAGCTCCGGTGTACTCCCTCCCATCCATATTAATGTACTAAATTAGCGACAATTAATATGGATCGGAGGGAAGCAGCCGTCTTACATCACACACACCCAGCCGGTTCACGGGGCATAGCAACCACATATATATGCTGCCTCAGGTGACACTATAGGGCAACAGAAAATAGCACACATAAGCAGTGAAGCCCCGAAAAAACAAAACAGTTAAGCCCTACATCACAAGTACACTGCTGGGCCTGGTAGGATCCTCAGAGAAAGTTTGTCTCAGTCCTGATGCGCCAAATCAGCTGTTTTCACATCCCAATGTTGGGGCAGCAGGTGAACCATGAAGCTTGCCGTAAGCATGGTGAGGCCACGCAGGGGTAGCCGTCTACACGCTAGCCACGTCGTCCCCGCTTCGGAAAATAAAACAGGAAAAGGCATTCCCACCACCACGTATCAACCATCCGCATCACCTACATCTAAGCCACACCGTCTCCAGCTTCGGCTCGTTCTCAGTTCGGCCACACATGCGACCCAGCGCCTTGCTGTCACTCACGGGAGCGCTCAGCCTCGGAGCTCAGACTCACTGTCCCAAATTCGTTTTCCAGTCAATTTACATATAGCAAACATGCAAACAAAACCTAAATTGAGACACCGGGCAGTTGAGAATGTCTTGTCTTAGAGTTGAAGCAAGGGACGTAATTTGAACATAGATAGTTGAGGCAAGGGATATATGTTCTTTTATGATTGGTCAAACTCAAACCTCAATGTCGTTCCAGTGCTGCACGGTGAGCCGCCACTCGCCACGACTGCTGCCGAACCGCCTCGCCAGTGCCGGCCCACGGTCCCCATGCCATCATCTCCTCGGCACCGGTGTACTCCACAGCAGCAACCGGGCTGCCGAACCTGATGCACTCTAGCACGCTAAAGTGGCACGCGTACGGGTGGAGGTACTCAATGACCTTGTTATACATGGTCCGGGTACAAATCCGACACGCTCGGCGGCCACAGGAAGTCCGTGAACTCGTACTGTGGCCGTGGGGTTTGGAGGCGTGTCAAGGCAAGCGTGTGCCCACACGCCGCCGATGGTGTAGGCCTCGCCCCCGAAAAAGACTGGCCGGAAGCCACACTCAAGGACGTGCTTGCAAGCGGTGAGGCCGCTCATGCCGGTGCCGATGATGGCCACCCGTTTCTTCTCCATGGAACCTGCGCAGCAAATATTGTACTGGTTTTTCCTGGAGAAATGTGAAACACGCTTTGCTAGTATGGTTTGACGGCGTTGGAATTTGTTTCTGAGCGATGGAAAAGTAATGGACCTCAATAAGTCCCGAACGTTCGGAATTTAATCATGTCATCCCGAACGTTTTCTGATGGCAACTTTAGTTGCTGCGAGGTGGCAACTTTAGTTGTTAACAAATGGCAACTTTGTTCCAGTTGGATTTTTTGTCAGAAAATTGCCATGTTTGTCAACAACGCCTTGACTAAAGTTGCCATGAAAAGAGTTCGGATTAGCATGCTTAAAAATCGAGCGTTCGGGATTTATCTATTCCGAAAGTAATATAGGCTAAGCTTGTCGTTGGTTCTGGCCTTCTGGACATTGCCATCAGATTGGATACGATAGAACAATTCATTTCATTCCTAATATATTCTGGACATTGCCAGTCATAACCATTCTTTTAAGTTATTTCCTCAGCGTAGAGTCTATGACCATCCCAAGCGGTGCCATCCCCGGTGATGACGCCGCAGGACATATGCTAGGGACCTCATCATGATTTTTATCATTTCTTTCGAGTTCTTTGTTCTTTCTGAAATACTTTTGACCTATTCAAAAGCGCAAGCCTGACACAGTCATGAAGTCCTCTCCACTTGTGCCAAGAGGTCCTCGGTTCGAACCAGTCTCTCCGGATTGCACTTCAAAGAGGCAAGATTAGGTTCCTATAATCCCTCCACAGACCCCACCGTGTGTGGGAGCTCTATGCACTGGGTCCGTTCTTTTTTTACTTTTGATCTATTCACCATTAATCATGGTAGTACTATACAGAGAACATCACAAAAAACTAAAATAACACCCAGATACATAACCACCTAGCGACGATTAGAAGCATTGGAGCGAGCCGAATGTGTACCACCCTCAACGCCCCTTCTCCTCTCTTCAGTATTATCCATCGCTACGCAGTTCACAAGGACCAGCAAAGTTGAAATAGCGAAATTCTTTGGTCATTTCAATGGGTTCAGAAACCACACGTTTCAGTACCGAAAGGAAAATAGAGCTCGAATCATAGCATTCTCCACACACCATGAATATTCATTTCTGAGCTCTGTCTCATCTACACCCGGTGAAGAGAAAATTGACAAAAAAAATTCCAAATGTCTTCTGCATGGAAGATAATTTGGTCCCCGCCGTGCGCTCAACAAAAAAAGACAAATTGGACCAGAGCGATACATGAATAGTAAACTTTTTCCCATACTCCGAATTTGTTTCTTTGCCGGGAGCTACTTAGATGTCGAATTTGTTTCTTCTAGTATTTTTCTGTTCGTCGGGGGTGGAGCTAAGCGTGGGCACCGAATCTCATCATCCCACACACTCACCATTCATTAGCACCGATATTACCACACATCATTACTACCAACCATTTGACTCCAATATGCATTCTTGTATATCTTGTGGCGCTTTAATCATAGCTTAGCTTGGTGTTGTGTGCACTTTTGTGAAGACTTTTGTCCGATTGCCTGCAATAAACCGAGCAGTCATCAATTTCCTCTTCCATGGAATAATAGCAACTTTCCTACTTATCCCTCAAGAAAAGGTTAAGGTTCCTCTACGTGCCGCTGGCACCGCCGGTGGTATGCCTCGTCTCGGGTGGCCTTAGGGCCATGGCGGTGCGGTGAATCCTGGCCGTTCCGGCGGGAGGGCTCTGTTCTTAGATGTTCCTTCGAGTTTTGTTAGAATTTATATCCTGCTCGGGAAGACAATATGATGGCGGCTCCTTGAAGATGGAATAAGGTTCTTCACGCCTAGCACCCGTCCCGGTGGTGTTAGCATCGTCGGTGGGTCTGTGGAGGTGTGTCTCCGGCGGATCTATCCTTGGTGAATTTTTTCGGGTCTGGTGGGTCTGATCGTAGTTCGTCTACGTTTGTTGTTCTTCAAGTTGGATCCTTTCAATCTACGCTACTCTCATCATCGGTGGTTTCTGTTCTACTGCGTTCGACCTTAGCACGGCGGCTTCATGACTATCTACTATAAGAACTTTTGCTCGGCTCTAGCAGGGAGGGACGATGACGGCAGCGCGGCTTCGGCTCGCTTCAGTGCTTGTAGTCGTTGCTAGGTGGTCTATGAATCCAGATGTAATTTTTGTTATTTTATTATGTTCATTGTACTGTCATGATTAAAAATGAATAGATTGGAAATTTCTGGGGGAAAAACGTTCCTCCTAACCTTTGCAAGAAATCTCAACTCAAGCAGTACACATCCGATCTACAGTTAAGAAAGTTGATCCATCCATCAAAACTTACGAGCCGTGTAAGTGCTGCATTCACCTAGTCACCAAGTACGGCATCGCATGGAATATGGTGCACCCTAATGCTATCACGTGCTACGCCACGTTAATTAATGGACTTGTCATGCTGTGACGCGTACGTTTACGCTACTGCTGCACATCTTTACTGAACCCACTCGGAGCAGGTTCGTCCAGCCGTTTTTGGACACGCGTGTCCTCTTTTCCGGACTGAGAAAAAGGACATTTGCGTCCTCGCATAACAGCAGAACCGAACGGCATTTTTATCTCCGGGCAACATCTCTCCTGCCACGTTTATTCAGTTTGGATAAAACTTCAACAGTGGGCAGTATTAGTACTACTCCGTCCAGATTTATGAGGCCTTCTTTTGTTTTTGTCAAAGTTTGACCATGAATTCTTCAAGTAATAAAATATAAATTATATGTCATAAAAATTATATCATAAAAAAAATCTCTTTCAAGTACATGGACCTCAACTTGCGGCCAAGCACGGTACCGATAATAGGCAGTGGTATTGTAGACCTGATAATTTACTTACAAATATCATGGTAAAATCGAGTCACGCAAAAAATAATTGATACATACCCGTAACCTCATTGTAAACACCGTGATAGTTTATGTAGATCAGAACTTTTGCCCTAAAAGAGTCGTTAAAATATACCAGCATGAGATTTTGTTTCGAAAATCTCATCGCAATGATTTTTTTGTGTGAAAACATTTTTCAATCAGACCAACGATTTGAACTATAAAACATTTTGAAGGAATATTTGTTGACATCATCAGTTATGTTGTTATATCCATCCATGGGTAAAAATGTTGTCCCAGCCACAGCTTCACGCGTGCATGCGTTGCTCCCCTCGCATGTATGCAGTCGTTCGTATTTGTTACTAACCACTGATCACTCGGTAGTTAGTCCAGTCCATGAATCAAATGTTATCTCTTTTCTTATAAAAATTGAGATACATGTCACCTAATTTCCTATGACTTTTCTATTCATAAGATATTCTTATCCTAAGAATAAGACCTAAGAAAATCATACAAAGTAAGATGTCATGTATCTGAATTCCCATAGAAAACGAGGTATATATAATTTGGTGCATAGAATAGAAATTTCTACGATAATGTTTCTTTACTTTGGAATATGATAGTTTGTTGCTGCCGTGTATGAGCACAACAAGTTGAAGCCTAGTAGCGCAGCCCTGCATTTGTAGTATAAAATAAGATACTACGCCTGCGATTCGCAAGCAAGAGTTGGCTGGTAGATGATAAATTAGTCTGTTTCACAGCTCAACTCCTACGGAGCTAGCTGCTGGCGTACGAACATCATGAAAGACCTTGTGCACCAACTCCTTCAAGGGGCGTCTCCACGAGAATGGTTTCTCTTTCTCTTCTTCCTCTTTGTGCTCGTGCTTGTACACTACTCGTTGACTAGATTCGCTGCAAAGAGAGCAGACAGGCAGCAGGTAAACCACCGTCTCCCACCTTCACCCATGGCACTGCCCATCATCGGCCATCTCCACCTTGTCGGCTCCATACCGCACGTCTGCCTCCGTGATCTCGCCAGGAAGCATGGCTCCGACCTCATGCTCCTCCGGCTTGGCACCGTGCCTACTCTCATCGTATCGTCACCGCGTGCCGCTGAGGCCGTGCTGCGCACGCACGACCACATCCTCGCATCACGCCCACACTCTGTTGTCGCCGATATCATGATGTACGGCATGTTGGACGTTGGCTTCGCCCCCTATGGTGAGTACTGGCGGCAGACAAGGAAGCTCGTCACCACCCACCTTCTGAGTGCCAAAAAGGTGCAGTCGTTCCGCAGCGCTTTTGAGGAGGAGGTAATTTAATATGAACATATTCACCTCTAACTTTACTGTTGTTTAAAACTTTAAATTGCACACAAGGATGAAAAATATTCATGAGCCTATTTGGTTGTTTATGCCAAACGTGGTATTCAACAAACGACTTGACTACTCCATAAAAAAATGCAGTCAATTGCTCAACAGGATTAGCGAGCGCGTGATTGTCCCGTATGCCAGGCGGTGGCACCGTTGTAGTAATCTCGGTCAAAATATTAGGGAAGAGCTGACAGGCATGCAGGGGACGTAGTGCTTCAGAACAATTGACCGAATTGGTGCAACTTGCAAGAGGGGACGGCGCTGGCCAAACGAAGGATGGGTGTCACAAGAGTCAGAGCACGACATCCGCCGCCTCCAGCGCGTGATCCAGCAAGGGTAACAGCCGGCTGATCCAGCAAGGGTCATCCGCCGCCTCCAGCGCGTGACGCGTGTCCTGTGTGTGGCCCGGGCACCGCACCACACTATTCTCCAGCGTTATTGCAACTAGATCTTTGTTGCCATTTTTTCTTCAACATCACTTGTGTTGCAAAAGTTCCTTCCAAAGCAACATCTATGTTGCAAAAAAGTAAAGACGTAAAAAAAACTCCAACTAGACCTCTGTTGTAAAAAGAAAATCTGCAACACAATCTTTATTTAAAATGTTTCGGCAACAGGACCTGTGTTAAAAAAGGGAACTCACGGCATGACTTTAGTTGCAAAAATGAGGGAAACGCAGCCACGAGATTACGCCCGATCTGACAGCTCACAACCTGGCGGACCTTTTCACATCCCTTTCTTTACTAGTAACCATGCACGTGCAACGCACGTGTCCATCATCAAATATAAATGTGAGTATGCTCAGAGGACCTGAAATTTAAAATCCAGACCCTAGTATAATTTATAAAAAAGGTCATAAATATGAGTCTATACACATATTCTAGAATGAGCTTTCGGAGATAAAATTACAATTGAACATACGAAGCATAACATTCCTTTCAAAAAACCGATAAAAACATTCAGCAAACCCCATGCCAGGTATATGTCAAGTGCACCTCACCTAGTTTTATACTCGGTAAACCCTATGCCGAGTACATATCTGCCTTTGAGGGGTGCTCAGCTTAGTATGTTTTCTTCTGTAGTACATTTGCCCAAAGAAAAATACAGCATCACAAACTGCAGGGGTCCTCATAGAGAAAGGTCGGTTTGATATACTGACGAGGCATTTAATATTAATGTGAAAATAAATGAGGTTGACATGAAATGATAACCTTAAAATAAGGAGGGGCACTTAAGTTTGGTGGCAAATCTAACCTGAATAATCATATGCATGTGTGCAAATGCACGTACAAACTAATGCACGAAACCACATATATTTAATAGATACGCTATACTTATTCAATATTCAAGCTCGTACAATATACAAATAACCAAGTCAAAAAATATTGCAGGGCGATCAAATACTGGCAATCAACTACTCCCTCCGTTCCAATTTACTCGTCGTGGTTTTAGTTCAAATCTGAACTAAAATCACGACGGGTAAATCGGAACGGAGGGAGTACATATCTTCAGATTTTCACTGAAAAATAGGACAAACAAGCAAGAATACACTGACACAGTATCATCCAAGCAGCTCAAAGCAAGTCTCCAAGCAGCTCAAAGCAAAATCATGCCGGGCAACGACGTCACTATGCATGCTGTTACTGTCGGTGGTGTCCTTGTTTACATGCATGACAGAAGCAACTTACGGGGCATGAAGAAGACAATAACTGTTGCACGTGCTTGGTCCCAAGCTAAGCTACGCCCGCCTGAATTATAATTTGGCGAAGCATGTTATTGTATCATCACTTATGTCTGAATTAGAGTATATGATAACCGTCTTGCAAACAAAATATTCAATTTATCTGTTCCTATAAGAAAAATAGAAAACCAGAAGCCATCAGTGTGTAATGCCATCTATCAACACAAGGCCAAAAATTTTATTTAACTTTGAATCCTATTTATTAGCAAAAAGAGTCTATATCTGGAAAAAGGCATTTTGTATTGGAAAATGGATTTGGAAAACTTCACACCAGAATAATGTAAAGCAGTGTATTTAAATAAACTGCAGAGCGATGGAAATAATAGTAAACTTGATAAAGAAAAAATTGATTAACACAGTGCTTGTAAGGTATCACGACATGCAAGGAAAATGCTTACCTAAATATAATACAAAATCCTAAATTAGCTGAGAGCAGGAGACAAACATATTAAGCTCAACTTAACTGGAAGAATCACTATGAATATTTCAATACATAATCTCAAGATTGTTATGCAAAAACATAATGGAGTAGCATTTAAGCATGTGCAAATCATCATACTAATTACAAGAGCATACCCTGCACCTCCTTGATCACCACGTCCAACCTCATGCCTCGGCCATGGCAGCTGGCAGCACCTGCCTGGGGTGTGTCCAAGATGGTTGGGACAATTTTCCAGTCCATGCTGTCAGTCCAAGCTGGAATGCATACACAAATTACTGCACATATCTCATATGCTTGTGAAATATTGAGATGACCAAATTATTTAGACCAAGTAGCCCTACTTTGAGATGAGCACCACTTTCCATTATTTCATCATTCAGCTAAAAATTAAATATTTGACTGGTATTTAGACCCAGACCCTCCAGAACAAATAGAAAATGAGGCTTCTCAATATCTATCCATCGTTTGTGCATCTCTAAATCAAAATATATTCTGAATCCAAAACCATGACCATATGCACAACAGGAAAGGGGTTGACATCGTGCTGAACCTGTAACACATAGCAGATAATTTCTGACTTTGTGTCTAGGCTGGATTGTACGTAAGACATGTACGTATTACATATTCAAAATCATTCGGGTAAACAGGAAGGCTTGCATCGAAAGGAGAATATAAACTGTGATACATGGGAGTGTAAGAATACATTGTTCGAATCTGGGATCTACCATGGAAATGCTCAACAAGCAGCCCTAAATATAGCAATACTTCTCAACAAATGAGATAAACAGAGATAACAATATCAGTTGTAGATTCAGATTTAATTGAACAAAATATATCTTAAGTTTGTCTGCTAATTAGAATAAGAATAAGAAGGGGCCATAGCTAGTAATTCAGACGAATTAATTGTAGGGAAGAACTGAGCAAAGTTACGGCTTCATAGCAAAACTGGATTTGTAATGTATACTGTGTGTTCCTGTTGATAGTACAAATGTAAGAACAAAGTGCCTCAGTGCAGCACGTACAGGAAGATAAAAAGGTAAGCTGTGCTAGTGCCCATACTCTGCTTCTCTACCTCTGCCCATAAGGTGTTCGCTTAATTGTTTGCTCCGATTCAGTCAATCAGTCGAGTCGTGAACCTGTCCACCCTGTTCGTGAGACAGAGATAGACTCGAGTCCGCTGTCGGCCTGTCACAGAAGAATTGAAATGATTAAAAACTTCAACAGGAATAATACTCCATTTGGAAACTAATAAAAGCCGTTTTAGGTCAGTATTTCGTGACCTACAACGTCTTATATTAGTTTAGCGCATTAGTAGCGAAGCAATTCTCTGAAAAAAAATCAGCAAATTAGAAGCAAAATAGGTCACCTTTCTAAATCATTGCAATGTATCACTGTATGTAAACCAAATTAAGTGCTCTAAATTCTAAACCTGTAAAAGATAATTATATATTATTTATACAACAGGAACCATGTTAGGTTTCACCTTAATTTTGTCTACCAAGTACCAATATGTATTCAACTCTCTACTGAAATACAATAAAATTTAGCATTAATTTTCAATCTAGTTATTCGCATCATGCAGATCAAAATAAGAAAATGTTCGATATCTTCTCCCCTCCAACCTCCCATAATACCCCTTCTTTAATATGAACTTGGTAGCACTGTATGTTGGAACTTCGCCCACAGGATCGATCACATCAAATCACGACAGAGACGTGCACACAATAACTTTTGCCAAAGGCACGTGTCGTGCCTTGTTCTTCTTCTCTTTATTGATTTTCTGTTTTCTTCACAATAATACAATAGCTATGACGTGCTGCATATATATATGCAGCCGACCGACTCAAACATCTCCTAAACCTATACGCACAAGGCATGTACTAATTCAGGAAAGCTGACTACTACTAGTACTAGGACTCCTAACTACTAGAACTCACGCATAAACTAAGGACTAGTACTCCCTAATCTAATTACACGGCAACCTGATGGACTAGTAATCCTACTACGACTCTAACTCAAGATTACATCTAACAATCTCCTCCTAATCTTGACTTATCATCTCCGTATACTCGCTTTGATTTTGACTCGCTGAAGATCCGCAGCTTGTCGACTTATCGACTCAACCGTCATATCCATACACTGAGTATGACCCGCTTGGAAACACGCAGAACCTCCTTGCTCTACAATGTTGTGCCACCGCCATTGCTTGGCCGCTGCCTTGCACTCGGTCCGCACCATACTCCTTGTACTTGCTTGCAGCAGATCCACTCTCCACTGCCCGCACACCTCCTCGCTTTACGATGGCTTCACCTACCACCGTCCGCCTTCGGCATCACACCGAACCCACGCTGGCCGCAACCAGGACGCTCCACGAGGACGTGGACATGACTCACGGAACACCGTGCACACCGCTTCCACTTGCAACGAATCATCACCAAGACGAGCACTTGGACACGATGACGACTCACAGACGCAACGACGACTGAACGTGCAAACTCGCACGCCTCCTTGTTCATCCGACTCCCCCGGACGACGATCTTGATGAGCCCCAGCACCGCACCTCGGCACCACCTCTCCCATCAACGACCTCCTTCCGCCACCTTGCTGACGACAGCCTGCCGCCTCCCTCCTTGTCGCTCCGCCGAACGACGATCGCTCGATCCTCCTCTTCGCCGCATCATCCAGCGACTTCATGGCCCGCCCCGAGGCGCTAGTAGATCGCCACCCCGGGGCAAGCGCTCAAACCTGAACCTTGCTCTGATACCAATTGTTGGAACTTCGCCCACAGGATCGATCACATCAAATCACGACAGAGACGTGCACACAATAACTTTTGCCAAAGGCACGTGTCGTGCCTTGTTCTTCTTCTCTTTATTGATTTTCTGTTTTCTTCACAATAATACAATAGCTATGACGTGCTGCATATATATATGCAGCCGACCGACTCAAACATCTCCTAAACCTATACGCACAAGGCATGTACTAATTCAGGAAAGCTGACTACTACTAGTACTAGGACTCCTAACTACTAGAACTCACGCATAAACTAAGGACTAGTACTCCCTAATCTAATTACACGGCAACCTGATGGACTAGTAATCCTACTACGACTCTAACTCAAGATTACATCTAACACTGTATCTGTACCTCCCATAATTCCCTTTCTTATATATATAATTAGCATCTGGACTATGCAATCAACAAGTGGTCACTAACTCACATATGATGTGCAGATTTCTCTATTCGTGTATGACACATCAGGCCCGGTAGAGTTTAAAACGCTGACAACTAATCCAGTTAACACAAAGAATCAAACTATATCTAGATTAATTTCTAAAGTCAAAAGGATAAGAGTAAGAGAGCATACAAATGATGTATGTTGCTTTCGCCTACTGTGGCATTGCAGCCTGCCTCCACACCTTGGTCCGTGGATTCGTGGAGCCGTGCGTCTGCACCAGCCTTGTGAGCAATGAACGTGCGCTGCTCTGGCAGAACTTGAGGGATCGATTGCTAGCCTGCAGCAAATTAGCTTCACCCTGACGCACGGCAACTTGTATTACCTGATGCACATGCAGACTTAGCTCCTCCTTAGCACTAAACAAAATTATTTACCCATATGCCTGTGCATCAGGAAGTCACCAAGTAGCTCCTGCCCGGACTGGCAGTGTGCGGTACCATCCTAAAAAACACAGACCTGTAGATTGATCTCACTCATATCCTTGTAGCCGATCTGCACGGTCTTCTCCTGCAAAGTGCCCAGATCCGCCACCGCAAAGGTGTTCAGTAGCGTGATGCTGGAGATGCGGACATGGGCAACACCGTGAGGCTATCAATCACCATGTACGCCACGACGACCCGCATTAACCAGGTGATTGGCCTTGCCAAACTCCGCCGCAGCCGCAGCCGGCGAGCGTGAAGCAGGAGTGAATACATGGGCGGTTCGTCTGCATCTCGCTGTACATGGACGCGATGCGCGGCGTGTTGGAGGGAGCAGAGGGGTGAACGTTGTGAAGGACGGCGACGTTGGATGGAGGGAAGGCGGCGTTGGTGAGCTGGACGATGCCGGCGAGACGCCTCGCGGCGCGCGTCAAACATGGGGAGAGGCAGCGTTGGAGGGCGTGAGTTTTAGACTCGGAAAATCGGGAGAGGAAGAGCGAGGGGAACATGCCTCGCGATGGAAAGAGCCTGTAAGTTTCGGGGCTGAAGAACGAAACAGTTTTGCTATTCCGTGATTTGCGACGCGAGTGGGCGAGGGTCTCGCGCGAGGTGCAGTCTGCTCGGCAGAACATTCAATCTGAGCCGTTTGATCATATGGCAGACCATTTAACTAATATGGACGCTTAGATCTTGTTAAGTGGATTAGATCAAAGGGCGCTGGTTGATCTGTGTACAGTAGTTTTGGTGGACATAGAAAAGTTAAAGTTTGCTCTTTTTATAGTAGTGTAGATGTAGATGTAGATACACATGCCACAAAACTAACCATTTCTTTGACGGAATATGTTTATATGAACATGGTATGTGCTATTTTAAAAATGTTGCTAAAAACTGTTAACATATTTCTTTTTCATCCGTCGTGCTCCAGCTTGCAACTTTGAATTACTGGTCCCTAGTTTTTCTGTTGACTTGATAATTGCTCGTACTTTGCAACGGGGTAAATATTCTATAAGTATGTTAACCCATGATTTACCTGCTCATATTGTTCATGTAAATAAATGTTTATTAACTCCTTCTCGTGATATACCTAACTAGATAAATATTAGGATTTTATTTGCTGAAAACTTATTGGAGAAACATAATCAGTAAAAGATGGTATAATTAACTAAAATGATTTTCAAGGAAAACGGGTGGGAAAAAACCAAAGATACGAGGGGGAAAATCAAAACGGATAGAGGGACCGAGAACGCTACTTATGGTTGGATGAAGCGTTGTGCCTGGCAGGAAAGGGAACTTTACGTCATTGTAAGTAGTAGAAATAGAGAAGTAGGCATGGAGATGGCCGAGCTTTCCAGGTCAACCGGCTTGCGGGCTGGGTCCTAGATAGGTTTGGGGGACTTAGGTCATTGTAATTGTTTCTTTTTTAGTCTCTGATCTTGGTTATGTATTCTAGCAATAGTTTGTATGCATATCTTACTTTCCATGACGATTAAAAAAGACCTCAAGAAAGAATAGATTTCATTTTGTAGAGGGTAATAGCTGTGAAAATTAGCTAACCCTGACGTCTTAACATATGAATGATAGGTGAGCATTGCCATGGCCAAGATCAATGAGGCAGTCGCAACAGGTTCAACGGTGGACATGAGTGAGCTGCTAAGCTCGTTCACAAATGACATTGCGTGTCGCGCTATATCAGGCAAGTTCTTCCGAAAAGAAGGGCGTAACAAGCTGTTCCAGGACCTCATCAATGATAGCACACAACTGCTAGGAGGATTCATCCTTGAGGAGTACTTCCCTGTCCTGGCTAAGGTTAGTGTGCTGAAGTGGGTTGTCTGTTCAAAAGCCGAGAGAATGAAGAAGAGATGGGCTGATCTACTTGAAAAGGTGATTGATGACCATGATAGCAAGGACAGCGTGATGTCTGATAAGAAAGAGGTTACTGATTTTATCGATGTTCTGCTATCTGTTCAACAAGAGTATGATCTAACAAGAGAGCACATCATAGCTATGCTGACAGTAAGCATCCATGCCTCCGGCTGTAATATCTAAATAAAATAATTACACATGTCATGCGCACCATCATTTCATAGAGGAGACAGTGCATGTGGATTTGGCTAGGTTGATCTAACAGATTTCTTGTTAATATTTGCAGGACATATTTTTTGGAGCAACAAGCACATCATCTCAAACCCTTGAGTTCACCCTTGTTGAACTTGTAAAGAGGCCACACATGATGAGGAAGTTACAAGACGAGGTCAGAAGTAACAGCATACATCGGGGAGAAGGAGCATTCAGCAAAGTCAACCAGAACAACATGATTTACCTCAAAGCAGTCATAAAAGAATCGCTCCGGCTACATCCTGTGGCGCCTCTCCTTTCTCCGCATCTTGCAATGGCTGATTGTTGCATCGATGGTTACACAGTTCCGAGTGGCACACAAATATTTGTTAATGCTTGGGCTATTGGCAGAGACGCGAGCTCCTGGGAGGACGCAGATGAATTCATGCCTGAAAGGTTTTTAGACGACGGCAAAGCAGCACATGTCAATTTCAAGGGAAATGATTTCCAATTCTTGCCATTTGGGGCAGGGCGAAGGATGTGCCCTGGAATCAACTTTGCGGTTGACAGCATTGAGATCATGTTGGCGACACTTATGTACTATTTTGATTGGGAGCTACCCCAAGGGTTGGAACCAAATGATGTTGATATGACGGAGGTGTTTGGGCTAACAGTGCGCAGAAGGGAGAAGCTTCTCTTAGTTCCCAAATTATCTAGCCACCTACATGGATTGGATATTGCACCGTAATAGCACCATCATCTTTTCTTAAACGTATATTAAGTGAAATAAAGTGTGACCATAAACCTTGTGTTTCTATTGAAAAATAAAAATAAACACTTCTTGTTTGATCCTCCAACCTCTGCACCAAGAGGATGCAAACATCCCAACAATAAAATTTGTTGTCATCTAGTAAGCTCCAGTGTCTGCCGATGTCCCACAACCATGCCTCCTTGGTCTAGCCTTATTGATCAGTCGGCCAACTTCTGCATGAAAATACCGCATATAGATAGGTATGCTGGACTCATGTGGCACAACTTTGGTTTTAAGGAGTTGCATGCACAAGCAGTATTCCTGCTTCGTACAAATGGAGGCTAGCATATAGATTGAGAAGAGACCAACCAAGAAACAAAAACGATCACAAATGAGTATTAAACATAACTAACACCGAATAATGCATCACAAGTAGTATGTAACTTCATTGCATAACTATTGACTTTCATGCTTGCATAGGGAATCACAAACCATAACACCAATATTTTTACTAAAGCATAATTACTCACCTAGATGACTCACATATTACTATCTCCATATCGCAAAACTATTGCAAGGAATCATGTTTATAATATCCAATGATCTTCATGAAAGTTTTTATTATATCCCTCTTGAATATCTATCACTTTGGGACAAATTTCATATCTTAAGAAAATTATCAAAGCTAATAACATGCTCTCAAACAAATTTACGGAAGTGCGAGAGCTTATATATTTTTTCAAGATTTTTATCTCTCAAAATAATATAAGTGAAGCAAGAGAGGATATTTCTTCCAAAAAAATTATAACTCTCAAAATAATCTAAGTGAAGTATGAGAGCGTTTCTTCAAAATTTAAACCACCACCGTGCTTAAAAAGATATAAGTGAAGCAATAGAGCAATTCCATAGCTCCAAAAAATTTAAATGAAGCACAGAGAGCAATTCTAACAAATCATAGCATCATTATGTCTCTCTTAAATAGGTATGTTCAGCAAGGATGATTGTGACAAACTAAAAAGCAAAACAAGCAAAGACTCATATAATGCAAGACAAATGTGACAATAAAAATATAGCTCCATGTATAATTACTGATGGTCGTTAGAAGAAACATAGGATGCCCCCAAGTTTAGGCTCTTTTCACTCCTTATTCCTTCATCCATCGTGATCTCACCCCAAACTAGAAAAGTTCAATCACATAAAACTTATGAAAAAAAAACCTTCGTGAGATTCGTTAGTATAGTAAAACAAATCACCACTTTAATAATGTTACAAGCCCATTCATATTTTATTATTGCATTTGACCATGTATTTCAACTTTACTATGGCTTATACCCCGATACAGTCCATAGATTCATCAAAACAAGCACACAATGCAAGGAAAACAGAATCTATCAAAAACAGTACAGTCTGTAGCAATCTGAACTTTTACCATACTTCTGTAACTGTAAACATTCTGAAAAAGTAGGATGACGCGGAAAATTTGTATCACATGTAAAAGTTTCAGAGCAAAAGCACGTTTCCATGAATTTACAAAATTTCAGAGCTGGGCGCAAAAGTTTCTGTTTTTCAATAGGATCAAATCAACTATCATCCAACATAATCCTAAAGGCTTTACTTGGAACAAACACTAATTTAAAAACTAAAACACAATCATAACAGTAGCATAATTGTGCAAACACACAAGAACAGAAATAAAAATCAAAAACTTATTTTATTCATCAGGTTGCTTGCCAACAAGCTCTTTCTTTCCATTAAGATAGGCGTGTAATATCAATGATGCTCACATAAAAAATAAAAAATGAAACATGAGGAGAGCATTAAAAAGCAAGTGAAAAACACGCTAAGTCTAAAATACTTCCTATTCATAGGAATTTTATAAGCAAACAAATTATCAAGACAAGAAATATCTAGCATATGCAAGGAAGAAGAAAGAAATAATAGCAATCTCCACATCAAGAGAGGTAATTTAATAACATGAAAATTCCTACGACTATATTTTCCTCTCTCATAATAATTACATGTAGGATCATAATCAAATTCAACAATATGGATATCATATAAAATTACATATGAGTCAAGCTGCATCGCTGAATCACATCCCAGCCGGCCAAGACGATCTGATGTGGATTTTGTTTTCTGGTCCTTAGATGTTTTCCTGGCATGGTCACCATAGGCCAGTATTCTCTCTCTCTCTCTCGCTCTCTCTCTCTCTCTCTCTGCATAACTTGCACCACATTACAAACCTTAGTCTACTGAACTTTTTTGGGGGTTCTACAGAGGTGATTTATGCGTAGCAACTTATACAAGGTTCCATGATTTTCTATCAACCACTCAGGCGTAAATTATACCGATAATCGGCACAGCATCAGCACCAGATGATATTTTTATCCCACAGAACCATGCAATTCATATTTCATTTTACCTATTTTTAGCTTATTTGTTACTTAGTTGAGAAGCCATTGGCCTTTATTAACTTGTTCATGCTACTTGTTGACGCCCCGACGCCCGATTCCTCCCGACTTCTCCCGTGTCGCCCCTGCGCGGCGACCGGGGGGGGACCCTAGCACCGTCGCGTCCTCGTCCCTCCCCCGACCTCTCCTCCTCGCCGCCGCCGGGGCGCACCGCCGGGCAAAGCCCGGTCGGCTACGGCGGCGGCGGGATCTCTTCTCCCACGACTCGCTGGAACTGGCTGGCGGATCGCGGCGGTGGTTGGCGGCACGCTGGAGGCGGGACGCACCGGCGCGGGCTTGGGGGCGACGGCAGTTTCCCCTGGTGTGCATCGGAGTCCGCTCGGGGTGCGCGACGGCGGCCCCCGGCAAGCGGTGGCGGGCGCTGTTCTCTCGGCGGCGCTCCAGCGTGTGCAGGCGACGGTGGTCCCTGTGCACGGTCAGCGGCTCTGTCTCTGACCTGGACGGCGCGGGGGATGGCGGCTGTCGGTGTCAAAACCGGCGGATCTCGGGTAGGGGGTCCCGAACTATGCGTATAGGCGGATGGTAACAGGAGACAAGGGACACGATGTTTTTACCCAGGTTCGGGCCCTCTCGATGGAGGTAAAACCTACTCCTGCTTGATTAATATTGATGATATGGGTAGTACAAGAGTGGATCTACCACAAGATCAAGGAGGCTAAACCCTAGAAGCTAGCCTATGGTATGATTGTTGTAATGGTTGTTCGTCCTACGGACTAAAACCCTCCGGTTTATATAGACACCGGAGAGGGCTAGGGTTACACAGAGTCGGTTACAATGGTAGGAGATCTACATATCCGTATTGCCAAGCTTGCCTTCCACGCCAAGGAAAGTCCCATCCGGACACGGGATGAAGTCTTCAATCTTGTATCTTCATAGTCTTGGAGTCCGCCGATGATGATAGTCCGCTATCCGGACACCCCTAGTCTAGGACTCCCTCAGTAGCCCCTGAACCAGGCTTCAATGACGACGAGTCCGGGCGCGATATTGTCTTCGCATTGCAAGGCGGGTTCCTCCTCTGAATAATTCATAGAAGATTGTGAACACCAGGATAGTGTCCGGCTCTGTAAAATAAATTCCACATACCACCGTAGAGAGAATAATATTTACACAAGTTCAATCTGCTGACGTATTTTGTGGCGTGACGTCACACCACTACCAAGCCTTTACTTGAATCATTTTTATTATACCACCTCAGCGCGTTTAGCGAAGCGGTTTCCTTGGCACGTCTTATCGAAGCAGAGATCGTGTTCCCCTTATTCCGGGATTCCCATCAATACGGACGTGGGTAACCCAACCGTGCCCGTTGCCATGCCTCCTCCATCGAAGGTGAGTTCCAAACGGTGACGGGGACGGCTCTTGGTATTCTCCCTCTTTATAATGAGACCAAGGCCCGTTTCTTTTCTTCAATCCTCAATCGAATCTTCCCCTTGCCCCGAGTTCTAACACCCAGAGCTCCAGATTCGAGCGCCCCGGACCTTCAACAATGTCCGGCTCCGACCTACAGGGCCGGTGGATGCCCTCCTCCGTCACGGAAGAGGACGTGCTAAAGCTGAGAGAAGCCAGGTACCTGACCTACGAGATTTCGCATAGGTTGCCTGCCAAAGGGCAAGTCATTCCTACTCCCGATCCCGGCGAGAGCGTCGTGTTTGTGTCCCACCTCCGTCGAGGTTTAGGCTTCCCGATGGATCCTTTTGTGAGAGGGCTCATGTTTTACTATGGGCTGGAATTCCATGACTTGGCTCCGGAGTCCATCCTCCATATCTCATCGTTTTTTGTCGTCTGCGAGGTCTTCCTCCGCACTACCCCTCACTTCGGTTTGTGGCTCAAAACCTTCAACGTGGAGCCGAAGATGATTGAGGGGAATCAAGTAGAGTGCGGCGGGGCGGTCATAAGCAAGAGGGCCGATGCTCCATGGCCCGAGGGCTCTTTTCAGGAGGAGCTCGGCTTGTGGCAGCAGGAGTGGTTCTATATCACCGCTCCCAGGGGCAGCAGGCAGAGGCGGCCGCCCGTCTTTCGCCCGGGTCCTCCACAGCGGCTGACATCACCCAAAGGGCTTGACTGGGGGCCGTCCAAGGATGTACCCCTATTGCAGGGCCGGATTCAAGACCTCCAAGAGAGGGAGATCAATCTGGTCGTGGTGACGCAGGTTATGCTGATTAGGCGTCTTGTGCCCTACAAATGTCGCCCTCTCCGCCTGTGGGAATTCAATCCGGAGGGACGACGAGCTCTCCAACACTTCATGGGTACGACACCCGTGGAGATGTACAAATTGTTCTTCGGATCACAAGAGGTGTGTCCGGAATTGACCGAGGACGCCGGCCTAAGCTGCAATCGCCCGGATACTCAAGTAAGTAGCTCTGTGTCCGGACATACCGTTCGTTTGCATATCTCGGATTTGCCTTTTGACCAATTGTCCTTTGAACAGGAGTGGATAGCGCAAGCGAAACTGATACGGTGTCCGGCCCCCCTTCCGGAGACCGCGCCGGATCCCGTGTTGGTCAAGATGCTGGAGGTTGCGCCTTCAGAGGAAGGCGAAGGGGAAAACAGATAAACTACCGCCTCTGCCGAGGAGGCTTTCGAGAAAGGGGGGATCGAGAATCCCTCCTTCCAGGGGGAGAAGAGGACCGCTTCCGAAGACCCGGAGGCCAAGGCCTCAAAGCGGGGGAAGAGAGCTTCACCAGAGGGTCCTGCGCCTAGGGAAGCCCCGACGCACTATCTCCTCTAAGGAATCAGCCCTCCAGCGAGCCGTATGTAGAAAAAGGGGAGTTTTGTAATAAGGGACATCCCTATTTTGCTTCTGAGGATAACCAAAGTTTTTACCTTGTAGTTCGGATCTCCGTCCTTCTCAGTTGAGCTCATCTTCGGGGGACCTTCGTTCGGAATTGATGGAGAGCGAGACGCCTCCATCTGCCGCACCATCAGGCGGGGCAGACGACCCTGAGGTGTCGTCACGGAGGGTATCCCCGAGTCTGGCAGGGCCGGAGAGATCGGCACCAACTAGTGTACGGCCGGGGGAGCTGATGGATCTTCTCGAGAGGGCGTCTATCTCAGAAGGTCACCGTACATTGATGAGTACGGTGATTGAAAGAATTTCATCCGCCGAGGGCGGGTTGCATGATGCCGTCAGAAGTTTGCTGGCGGGGTTTGAGGTACGTAAAAATGACCTTTTGACAGTTTTACAGATAAAGTGCGCCCTGTATAGATAGTAGCCCCTGAGACTCGGTATGTTGTCGAAAGCGACAGCGTGCCGAGGATCATAATCTCATGTATTAATTCTTGCCTTTCCTACACAGGTGGCGGATAGTCCGGTGGCCAGCCGGACTGATGGAGTTGCCGAACTAAAGTGGCAACTCGACGTTGCGGATGCGGACATCGTGCTGGTCAATAAACGACTTGACGAGTCACAAGGTAGGTTGTTTCTCCGTGGTCACCTAGTAAGGGAGCTGATGCCCATTTCTTACAACATGTATGCTTAATGCAGATGGTGCCGCTGCTGTGGAGGACCTTCGGGCAGAGCTTGCTCACGCCAAGGAGCAGGCCAGAAGGAGTGATGCGGCTGCCTTCGAAGAACTAGAAGCCGAAAGGGCTGCTCACTGCCGAAGCAGGGACAAGATGGCCGGAATGGCCGTGAAGCTGAAGGATGTTACCGATCGCTATGAGGCTCTTAAAAAAGAACGCCGAGCGGAGCAAGAAGACCTGAAGAAGGCCACCACCGAAGCCAAGGATGCTCGTTCTGCAATGAGGGTTATAAAGGAGGAGTTGCGTCAGGCCGAAGACATTGGGGCTCGCAAGCCCTTTCTGTTGCGCAGGAAGTTCATAGAGAAGAAGTATGCTCAGCTTGGCCAGCTGTGGGGTCCGGAGGATCCTTATCTGGATTTGGCGGCGAGTGTGGCGGATGCGGTTGTGCACTTCTGAAGCCAAAAGGATCACGAGACGGAAGTGCTTTTTTGGTCTCAATTTCACAGTCCGGAGCGTTCACTTCCGTTGACCGATCGGTTTGCTGAGTGGGCTGAGCTGAATAGATTGTCCGGATTGGCCATGACGGATGTAGTGACTCATCTGTGGTCGGATAAGCCCAAGCCGAAGAGTTATTTTGGCTTATTGCAGCAATTCCTTGGGGCGGTGCCGCATATCAAGGCGGTGAAGTGGTCGGCATGCATAGAGGGTGCACGGATGGCCCTCGCCCGTGTGAAGACATATTGGACGGAGATGAAAGCCACCGCTGTTGCAACCCGGGGTTCGGACGAGAGCCGGTTACCCGCCGAGCACTATTTTGGGGAAGTCCTGCAGGGTGCTCGTGTAATAGAGTCGCAATGCTCAAAAAATGTCATGTTCAAATGATCTTTATGGTTTGTAAAACTATATTCATAATATAAGTGCTTTTTATACTTGTGCGTTCAAGAATTGAAATATCTCCTGTGCGGCCGCTAATGTATACTTGTGTATAACATGAAAGATGGCAGTCTTCGGCTTCAGCCCCCACGCACATGGTGCGGGGGTGTTTGCAAAATAGCGCATTTTCACACTTAATCCAACGTCTTGGTCCTGTGAAGGAGGTGGTAGCGTAGCAAACGAGGCAACCGGACTATAATGCTTTATCACTTTCACTTAGCCATAGGAGTTCAAAGGTGGCGCTACGACATAGCCCCTAGGGGCACCGCGCTTTCTGCATTCGGGGCGCGTATGTGCCTGACCGGGAAATGGACCTTCGTCAAAGCGGAGGAATTCTAGACATTCCGGTAGTCGATCGAGTGGTTGACCAGGTCTCATCAGTATCATGATGATCAGTTTCGGCTTTCTCTACTAAGGTGCTCGCCCGCCGAACCGGGCACAATCACAGAGTTCTCCGGTGCCGCGTTAGCCGATGATACGGAACGTAAGGCAGCAAAACACAGGAGCCAGGGAAACCCAACATTTGACCAAAGACATGATTCGGAGCTGATGCATATAAGGCCTAACTCGAGACGCCGAACACTCCCTAAGGTATTCGGTCTTTATGATAGCGGGCAGAACAATGCCCTAAGCCCCTAGTGTCCAGGTACGGGCGAAAATTTCTGACGCGGCCAATGCCAAAACGCCAGTCTCCTCATCGGTTATACTAAAAAAACCGGGGGATGTGTATCAACAAGAGACAGTAAGAAAGGTTTACGCAGGGTCCTAATCTGAAAAGAATCCTTGCAACGAGCCCCTGCTGCACGTCTGCGCCTATGTCTCCGTTGTGCTGTATCCTAGACGGGTGTACACGCTGTTCATCTGTAAAAGAGAGGAACTTAGTTTGAAAAGGAATCATGCAAAAAAAATGTATTTAAAACAGAGTATGAATGAATGAATGAAGTTGAGCTTTTATTGGCTCTTATTGTTCATACGCGCAGCCCCTTGTGAAGGGGTATGCGGCTAGGAAGCCCCTAGTTTATTTGTGCCGGACTCGCCTAGCCGTGTCCAGGGTCTTGAGTGACCTTGTAAGGAGATGATGCCGCGTGGACCGGGCATTTTGAGTGTAAGAGACGCGTAGTGCGGTATTGCGTTAAAGCGGGCGAAAGCTTCACGTCCCAATAGTGCTTGATGGCTACTTTTAAATGGGGCGACATGGAAGAGTAGCTTTTCGCGACGGAAGTTGTCGGGTGAACCGAACACAACTTCTAGTAGTAAGGAGCCCGTGGACTTGACGTAAGGGCCTGGCGTCAGTCCTTTGAAGGAAGTGCGGCTATGGCGAATTTTAGTGGGGTCTATCCCCAACTTGCGGATTGTGTCTGGATATAGCAGGTTTAAATCACTGCCGCCATCCATTAGGACTTATGTAAATTGTAGTCCGTCGATTATAGGATCCAATATCAGAGCAGTCCATCCAATCCAGGTGGTCAAAAGTAATTGGTTTTGACGTCCAATCTCGGGATTCCGCTGGGGTGGACCGTGCGACGCGTACTTTAGCGGGTGCCGCACTATTGTTCCGTATTATCACATGAAGTGAGCTTACTATTTTGACTTCTTGTGGGAAAGTCTTTTGTTTTCCGGCGCTCTGCTGGTGGGGTTCGTCATCGTCCTCGCTTGGCGTGTCGAGCCCCTTGTGTTCGGCGTTGAGTCGGCCGGACTGCTTGAAGACCCAACAATCTCGGTGGGTGTGGTTTGCAGGCTTCCCGGGGGTACTGTGGATTTGACATATCCGATCCAAAATTTTGTTTAGGTTGGATAGCTCGTCACTGTTGTCCTTAAGAGGCAGTGTTTTGTTGTTCGGCTGCGAGCTTTTGAATCCGGCGTTGACCGCCGTGTTCTTTGGGCCATTTTCTTTATTTCGGCACTGATCTTTTCTGCGCCGTGATTTTCCATTTCCATCTCTGATCTCGGATTTACTCGGGTCGCTGGTGCTGCATCTTGCCAGCCAACTATCTTCCGCTGCGCAAAAGCGGGTCATGAGGCTCGTTAGAGCGGCCATTGTTCTTGGCTTTTCCTGGCCGAGGTGTCTGGCGAGCCATTCGTCTCGGACGTTATGTTTAAAAGCTGCTAAGGCTTTGGCGTCCGGACAGTCGACTATTTGGTTCTTTTTGGTGAGGAACCTGTTCCAGAATTTGCGCGCTGACTCTCCGGGTTGTTCCGTCGTATGCCTCTATGTTTACGGGCTTGAATCCCGCTGGAAATTCATGATCCAGCACCTCATCGGTGAAACATAGTGGGTGTGCGGCGCCCCCGTATTTAGGTGTGCCGTTATCTTTGAACACTCGGCGTGTTGTGTTGCTTCCTGGGGCCCTCTTTTTTGGCCCATAAATGGACCTGACCGGGCCATCCTTTTTGCGAGGTTCTTTATGTGTGTCATGTGCCGTCTTGTGTGCGGTGCCGCTTGCCGCTCTTGGCCTGTCATCTGGTCGTCTATCCGGCCAGGCGGCCTCTTTGCTTTTTGATTGTGGTGGTTCTACGGCCTCCTCGTCGAATTCGGGTAGCAGCTTGCGCTTCGGGTAGCTCTTTGCTTGGTGGTTATTGCCGTATTTGTCTGCGGTCTTGAGTATTTTTCTCCACCTCATTCTGAGTACGTCTTCCGCTGTTTTGAGCTTCCGTTTCTGCTTCTTCAAACTTCTTGCAGTGGCGACAAGCCTTTTGTGAAGGTTCTTATGCTCCGGTGGTGTGTTCGGCGTGAGATCGTCTGGACTGTTGTTTTCGCCGAGGATGGGTTGATTGTCCGATTCATCCTGTTCGGATGGTTGCTTGGTTGCATGTTCGTCGTCCACTGGTTTGCCCTGCTCTACAGCTGGGTCATTATGGGTGCTGTTATTATTGAGGCGGGACTTCGGGCGGCGCTTGTGTCACCGTTTTGGTTGTTTTTCGGGGGAATTATCCTTCGCCGCGTCCCGTTGTTCCTCGTTATCGCTTCCTTTTGGGGTGTCCACCATATATATATCATGAGTTGAGGTGGCTTTCCCGTGCCCGGTAGTCGCTGGTTCTTGGTCGTCTCCGGCATCGTCATTCATTCTGTCGATGTCTTCGGAGTCGAAGTCTAGCATGTCGGTTAGATCATCGACAGTTTCTATAAAGTGGGTGGTGGGTGGGCTTTGAATTTCTTCATCGTCCGCATCCCAACCGTCCTGACCGCAGTTCGGCCAGGGCTCTCCTGACAACGAGAGATACTTTAGCGAATTCAGAATATCGCCGAAAAGCGAGTGCTGAAAGATGTCCGCGGCGGTGAACTCCATGATCGGCACCCAGTCGGATTCGATTAGTAGGGGCACCGGAGGTTCGGAGTCCGGCGAGGAGTCCGGCACCTCGAAATCACGAGCTTCACAAAGGACAAGGTCAGTATTCGGCTCCATCGCCGTAGGAGTTGCAGCCCCCGAGGAGGTGTCTAGCCACCCATCCTCGATCTGCGCAGTCGGCTCCGAATTATGTGTCGAAGCGGACTCATGTGCGGCCTCCAGGGCACTGTCCGGCGGCAGGGCTAAATCATGCCCATCGTGACAGTGCGGCGCGCTCGGCTGTGGCTCGAATCCGTCGAAGATCAAGTCTCCGCGGATGTCCGCCGTGAAGTTTAGACTTCCAAATCTGACATGATGGCCAGGGGCGTAACTTTCGATCTGCTCCAGATGGCCAGGAGAATTGGCCCGCAGTGAAAAGCCGCCGAATACGAAGATCTGTCCGGGGAGAAAAGTCTCACCCTGGACTACGTCGTTGTTGATGATCGAAGGAGCCATCAAGCCTATCGGTGACGACACAGAGGAACTCTCAATGAAACCACCAATGTCTGTGTCAAAACCGGCGGATCTCGGGTAGGGGGTCCCGAACTGTGCATCTAGGCGGATGGTAACAGGAGACAAGGGACATGATGTTTCTACCCAGGTTCGGGCCCTCTCGATGGAGGTAAAACCCTACTCCTGCTTGATTAATATTGATGATATGGGTAGTACAAGAGTGGATCTACCACGAGATCAAGGAGGCTAAACCCTAGAAGCTAGCCTATGGTATGATTGTTATAATGGTTGTTCGTCCTACGGACTAAAACCCTCCGGTTTATATAGACACCGAAGAGGGCTAGGGTTACACAGAGTCGGTTACAATGGTAGGAGATCTACATATCCGTATTGCGAAGCTTGCCTTCCACGCCAAGGAAAGTCCTATCCAGACACGGGACGAAGTCTTCAATCTTGTATCTTCATAGTCTTGGAGTCCAGCCGATGATGATAGTCCGGCTATCCGGACACCCCCTAGTCCAGGACTCCCTCAGCGGCGGCCCGGCGTGGCCGGCGACCTGATGCGGTGGTGCCAGTGGCTCGCTGGTCTCTCGGTGCTCCAGGGTTCTGCCTGGTGGTGCTGGTGGTGACAGCGGCCCGTGCACGAGAGTTGGATCCATTCGAACTGATCTGGGTGAAAACTTGCCTTCGGCGTCTGCGAAGGCCGGCGGTGGAGGCGCTATCTGCGTCGTTCCCTTCTTGAAGGCATTGTCTGTGTCAAAACCGGCGGATCTCGGGTAGGGGGTCCCGATCTGTGCATCTAAGGCTAATGGTAACAGGAGGCAAGGGACACGATGTTTTACCCAGGTTTGGGCCCTCTCGATGGAGGTAAAACCCTACTTCCTGCTTGATTGATATTGATGATATGAGTAGTACAAGAGTTGATCTACCACGAGATTGTAGAGGCTAAACCCTAGGAGCTAGCCTATGATGATTATGATTGTGTCTCTAAGGACTAAACCCTCCGGTTTATATAGACACTGGAGGGGGGTTAGGGTTTACACAGAGTCGGTTACAAAGAAGGAAATCTATTATCCGGATCACCAAGCTTGTTTTCCACGCAAAGGAGAGTCCCCTCCAGACATGGGACGGAGTCTTGAGTATTGTATCTCCACGCTCCAATAGTCCGGACAAAGCGTATAGTCCGGCTGTCCGAATACCCCCTAATCGAGGACTCCCTCATTAGCCCCTGAACCAAGCTTTAATGACGATGAGTCCGGCGCGCAGTTTCTCACTTCCTCCGCGGCTTAGGCTTTACTCTTGATCCCTTCGTGAGAGGGCTTATGTTCCACTATGGGCTAGATTTTCATGATCTGGCTCCGGACGCCATCCTTCATATCTCGTCGTTCATTGTTGTGTGCGAAGCTTTTCTCCACGTCACCTCGCACTTTGGCTTATGGCTCAAGACCTTCAATGTGAAGCCGAAGATGATTGAGGGGCGACACGCGGAGTGCGGAGGTGCTGTAATAAGCAGGAACGTCGATGCTCCATGGCCAGAGGGTTTCTTCCCAGAGGTGTCCGATCAATGGCATCGGAGGTGGTTTTACGTCACGGCTCCCAGAGGCACAAAGTGGGTGGCTGCCCCTGACTTACGTTCTGGCCCTCCGCCTCAACCGGCGTCATGGGCCAACGTAGGACGGGATTGGGGGCCTGCTAATGATGTACCCACATTGCAGAGCCACATACGGGAGCTTCTTGAGAGGGACATCAGCCTTGTAAGCGTAATTCAGGTAATGCTAATCCGATGGATCTTGCCATGCAAACGCCGACCTCTCCAGATGTGGGAGTTCAATCCGGAAGGTCCGCGGACTATTCAGCACTTCTTCGGCGTCACGCTCGAAGGAATGTGTAAGTTATTCTTTGAACCACAAGTAAAGTGTCCGGACACCACCAAGGATGCGGGCCCGACCTGCAACCACCCAGATACCCAAGAAAGCAACCCAGAAACCGAACACTTTGTTTATTTTTATCATAACATTATTCTGCTTCTTTTTCCAAGAAAAATAACCAGGATCCATTCTTTGCAGTCCGGCTAGCAGCTCTTCTCGACAGAGTTCGTCGTCGGGGGATCTCCTTCCGAAGATGATGGAGAGTGAGACCCCACCAACCTCTCTGCCTCATGAGGCGGGCGAGCCCGAGGTGTCGTCACGGAGGAGTCCGGATTTGCCAAAGCCAGAAGCGAATACTTCGGCCGCCCTGAGCCCGGAGCGTTCAGCTCCCACGGGGGGCGATAAGAAGGGTCCGGCACAGTTCGGTGTCCGGCCGGACACACTAACGGGCCTTCAGGAGTGAGCTGCTCTCCCGGAGGAGCACCGTTCATTAATGAGCATGGTGCTTGAGAAGATTTCATCCGCCACCAGCGGGTTGAATGAAGCTTTTACGAGCCTGCTCAGAGGCTTTGAGGTATGTAATGAAAATACATAATTTTTTACTGTGACGCACGCGCTAGGTGTGCTCCATATGGATAGTAGCCCCTGAGGCTCTGGTTGCCAGCCCTAGGCGGCAAACGGAGGATCACATTTTTAAGTAATGATCGTGTTGTATTGATGCCCAGGTGTCTAAGGATCCGGCAGCCGACCGGTCCATTGAAGTTTCCGAACTGAGGAGGCAGATTGGAGTTATTTATGCTGACATCACGCTTGTGAACGAGCGGCTTAACGAGTCACAAGGTATGTGCTCCGCTTTCCTTATTTTTTATAGGAAAAATTGAAAGGAGCATAATATTAATGTGATATGCTTGGACTGCAGATGGTGCTGCTGCCGTGGAAGCCCTGAGGGCGGAACTTGCCCTGGCCAAGAACAAGCTCGGGGTAGCAATGCGGCTGCCCTAAAGGCGGCCAAAGAGTTGAGAGCCAAACAGGCTGCTCATCGCCGAAGCAAAGACAAAATAGCCGAGATGGCTGTGGAGCTAAAATATGCCACCGACCGGTATGAGCTCCTTAATAAGGAGAATTAGGTTAATTCGGCTGACATGAAGAAGGCACTTGAAGCGGCCAAGGAGACGCGGTCCAAAATTAGGGATGCGCGGGAGGAGCTTCGCCAGGCCGGAGAAATCGCGGCTGGAAACCCCTACTTATTGCGGATGAAGTTTTTAGATCCGAACACTACAAGAAATATGTCAGCTTATGACCTTGTGTCAGTGACCCCCGAAGAATTGGTCATAAATTTATGACCATTTTAGACCAATTGGTCAAAAGCTGTCTGGGGGTCTCTAAACCCTAAACCATAACGACCATTTTGGTCAGAAAGGTCATAATGCCATTAGAGGAAATGGTCGTAAAGCGGGAAGCATTGTCCACTGCCTCACGCCTAGCTGATAACGACCAATACAACATGGTCACTACACTTGAGTTTGAATGAATTAGGATGATTAGGCAGCCACCTCACCAACCTTGCTTATGTGTCACTGTCTAGGTGTCATTTTTGTTTAAAATGTTAATATTCAACAACAGACGGGGCACACACTGACATGCAGGACCCACTTGACAGGTGGGGCCGAGTGCTTAATTCGCACTAAAAAGAGGCGCGAGGCGGGACTCGAACCCACGACCTCGCGCTAGCTTCGCTCGCTCGCTACCGCTGGGCTAGAGAGGGACAGTTGCTCAGGTATGGGAATTTATCTATACATTATATAAAACTACGGCTCTCTCGTATCATTGACAAGTGGGGCCTTCCGACTAGGTGGCGGCGGGTGGCATTGAGCAGAGCAACACTTAGCGTTTTTCTAGGTCTTCCGACCAGGTGGCGGCGGGCGGAAGCGGAAGCAACCAGGTGGGCCGGTGGGCGGCGGCGGCTGCCGGTTGGCGGGCGGCGTGGCGGGGCCGGCAGCCGAAGCAACTCGCCTTTCCCACGACCTCGCTGCAGGTGACCTCGCCCACGGCCTCGCGGCGGAAGCAACCAGCAGGGGCGGAGGCGGGGGCGGGGGCGGGGCCCACGACAGGAACGGCGACCTCGCCGCTCGCCTCGCCCACGCATGGGGGACTCACCGCCGCCGAGCATGGGGAAGTCGCCACCGCCGCAAGCAGACCTCACCCACATATGCACCCCTCTCCTTCCCCCTCCTCTTCCCCCTCTCCTCTCTGTTGATGTCAATGATTTGATGTAGATTTGTTAGGAGAATCTCCACACACACACATAGAGTGATTTGATGTAGCTTTGTTGTAAGCTTGGAAAAATCTCTTGGAAATGTCATTGATGAATTTGGTAGAAATTTTGAAGAGAATTTCTGTCGATGACATTATTAGGAGAATTGTTGTTGATGCAATTGTTAAGAATTCTTTTGGAATTCAGTCAATTGTTACTAGTAAATTATGTTGGTCTTTCCCTGAAACAGGATCCTGGGGTTGATGTAGATTTGATGTTACACCTCTGAAATTTCAGCCTCAAATCTGTGAAAGGACCTGAATATTGATGTAGATTAGATGTAAACTAGGAAAACTCTCATTGATGTAGATTTGATGCAATCTTGGAAATGGCATTCATGTAAATTGACAGTGGTGTTATTGTTGGTGGTTTAACCAAAATAGTTCTTAGTGGCAGCATATATTGTTATTGTTGGTTGTTTAACCACCTCTGTTTTTTGTGAATCATCATGTTTTAGTTAGCTTTTCTTTTCTCCCATGTGAAATCTGTATTTCCATTTGAACTACCTTTTATTGCTCCCATGTGAAATCAGTAAACCATGTGAACTGGGCTAAAGTAGTGAGAAATTGGAAATAGCTGAATGTTGTGCTTAGGCAGTTAGCATATAAACTTGGGTGCCTACCTTATTTTCTGGAATTTTAGCTTCCATTACTTCCATCCATTTTCATTAATTAATTTTGATGCACTGAAATTGATTTGCTAAGTTGCAACATTTTGTTGTCTTTGGCAGATGGACAGAAGCTGGATTAGAAAAGGAGTTAGAAAGTTTTCGAAAGAACATATGAAAGGATTTGATGATTTCATGGCATTTGTTCGGGCAAATTTTGCCAACGATGCTCACATTCTTTGCCCATGTTGTGAATGCCTCAACCGTCCAAGAATAGCTCAAGGAAGAGTGGAAGATCATCTGCTTCTTAATGGGATGTCCAGCACATATGATAGATGGATATATCATGGAGAACCTTTAGACAGACAACTTCAACATTTTGAAGCTGATACAGAGGCCCCTCATATGATGGGTGGTGGTGATGCTGGCATTGATTTCATGGAAAAGGTTTTGCGAGATAATGCTGTTTTGGAGGAAGAGGATGGGCATGAAGATGATAGGATTCCTGACCTATTGAAGGATTTGTACGATGCTGAAGATCGTGCTGATGGACAGAAATCATTGTTTGCTGAGGTGTTAGAGGAGGCGAAGCGTGCAGCTCATGAAGGGGGTAAATTTTCAAGATTTACCTTCACCGTGAAGTTACTCCACATCAAGTCTTTCTACCGGATTAGCAATGCCGCATTCAACGCAATACTCCGTCTTTTGAGCTTGCAATTCCCTGATAGTTGTGTTCCCAGATCTCATGATGAAGCATTGAGCATAATCCGCAGGCTGGGGTTAGGTTATGTGTCAATACATGTGTGCCCAAATAACTGTGTCTTGTTTCAGAAGGATTTAGCAAAGCATGACAACTGTCCAAAATGCAATGCATCTAGGTGGAAAGATGCTGATGGGAAGAAGTCAATACCGGAGAAGGTACTGAGGCACTTTCCCTTGATACCAAGGCTGCAGCGGATGTTCATCTCGAAGAAATCATCGCGTGAGGTACAGTGGCACAAGCTGAAGCGGCAACCTGTGGACAATGAGCTGAGTCATCCAGCGGACGGAGAGGCATGGAAAGAGTTTGACCGTATACATTTTGATTTTGCTGCAGATCCAAGGAACATAAAACTTGGCATTGCCACAGATGGGTCTAATCCGTTTGGGAACATGAGCACGTCTTATAGCATGTGGCCAGTTTTTGTGGTGCCGTACAACCTGCCACCATGGGCATGCATGGATCAGTCCAACTTCATGATGTCATTGCTTATCCCGGGTCCAGATTCTCCAGGAAAGGATTTTGATGTCTTTATGGAGCCCCTCGTAGAAGAACTGCTCCAGCTCTGGACTGGTGTACCTACATACAATGCCTTGAGTCCGGAAGAAAAGTTCAATCTACGTGTTGCGATCATATGGTCCATCCATGATTTCCCGGCTCTGCACACTCTATCTGGGAGGATCACAACGGGTTATCAGGCTTGTGTCCATTGTGACAAAGACCCTTGCTCAAAGAGAATAAGGAGCAAGATATGCTATATTGGGCACCGCCGCTTTCTTCCCCGAAACCATCGCTGGCGAAGAAGCAAAGATTTTAATGGTGAGAATGAAACCCGTGACAAGACAGCTGAATTCACTAAAGAAGAGCTGGAGCAGCAACTTGAAAAGGTGAAAGATGTGAGACCAGGAAAGCTGGCGAAGAAAAGAAAGCGTGAGGAAGGTCAATGTTGGGACCGGAGGTCTTGTTTGTGGGACCTGCCATACTGGGCCGATCTGAAATTAAGGCATAATCTCGATGTATTGCACATTGAGAAAAACATATGCGAGAATCTGCTAGGGACGTTTCTGAACATTGAAGGGAAGACAAAGGACACAGTTAGTTCTAGGCTTGATTTGGACGACATGGGCATAAGAGAAGATTTGCATCTACAACACAATGAAGATGAAGATTCATTTGAAATTCCACGAGCATGGTATACAATGAATAAAGAACAAAAGCTTGCATTCTGTGAATTCCTAAGAGCGGTGAAATTTCCAGATGGTTATGCTGCTAACCTAGCAAAGTATGTTACTTCTGATGGATTCAAGCTTTCAGTACTGAAACCCATGATTGTCACATCCTCCTCCAAAGGATTTTACCGGCGGGCCTCTGAGGAATCATGCACAAGGATATATATGAAGCGGTTGCTGAGCTGGGAAATTTCTTTAGAGAACTGTGCTGCAAAACCCTCAAGTTAACTGTCTTGGAAAGACTTGAAAAAGAAATCCCAATTATTCTTTGCAAGCTCGAGAAGATTTTCCCTCCAGCTTTCTTCACCGTGATGGTCCATTTGGCGGTGCACTTACCCAAAGAGGCAATTCTTAGAGGCCCTGTGCAATACGGTTGGATGTACCCAATCGAAAGAAGGCTGCTTACTTGTAAGCGTTATGTGTGAAACACAGCAAGACCTGAAGGTTCTATTGCTGAAGCATATGTCGTGGACGACTTGACTTTTTGCTCTAGATACTTTGGTGATGTGGAAACAAGATGGAACCGGCCGGCCAGAAATAGAGAGCGGTCTGATTCGCAAAGTGGTGATGTCTCTGTTTTCAACCATGGTGTGAACTTTCTTGGAGCCTCACAATACTTGGAGGCTGGTGATGAGTATGACAAGATGGTTTGGTTTGTGCTCAGCAATTGCGCCGAGGTTCTACCATATATCGAGTACGTTATATCTTGTGCACTCATTATATATATATATATATATATATATATATATATATATATATATATATATATATATATATATATATATATATTGCTTGGGTTGGCACCAGCCTAATGTTTTAATTCACATGTTTTGTTGGCATTGTAGGAAATGCAAGGAAGAGTTAAATCAGGAAGAAAGCAATATCAATGTTGATAAAAGGGTTGCCAAGGTGTTTGCTAATTGGTTTAAGAATCATGTGAGATCTTTAGCCACATGTTTTATGTTTTCTGTGTTATTCACCCATTGTTAAATACCATTGTTTGCTAAATGGTTTATTTGTGCAGATTGGAAAGTTGCATGAGGAGAAGAAGGTCAGTGATGATCTATTTGCTTTGGCATGCTTACCGGATAAGCGAGTGAGAGTGTATTCAGCATGCATTGCTGACGGTGTCCGGTACCACACCGTTGACCGCGAGGAAAAAAGGAAGACACAGAATAGTGGAATCGTCACTGAGGGGTCACATGATGGTGAGATCATTGACTTCTATGGTCAGTTGAGAAGCATCGTAGAGTTGCAGTACAACTCTAGTGGAGGCATCCATCGCTCGGTTGTCTTATTTCGCTGTGACTGGTTTGAGCTTGGTAGCAAGAAGAGGAGAGACTCTTTTGTCAAATATGATGGCCACTTCAAAAGCATCAACACTGCAAGGTGCTGGTATAAGAGTGATCCCTTTATTCTAACAACACAAGCAACAATGGTGTTTTATCTGCCAGACACTCTTTTGCACGGAAAATGGCGATTTGTGCAAATCTTTCAGCACAGACACTTGTGGAGTGTGACTGAAACTGAAGTGGAAAAGGGCCCCGGTGATGGTGGACTAACATACCAAGATGATGACTCTACGGAAGTTCCGGTGCAAAGCAGAGTGCGAAGGGACCGGGAACGTGTGATTCGTTGGTGCTGCAACAGTTGAAGGCATCAAGAAAAGAAGAAAGGTGGTAGAGGATGGACATGAAAGCGAGGATGAGGAAAACCGGACTGATCATACTATGCTGCAATATTGGAGTGATGATGAGGAAAACAGGAGTGGGCATAGAGTTCCTTGTTTTCGTATCAACGACGATGAGTAGCGAATGGACATGAAGGTAAATTTGGTCAATAAAAAATTGTGCCAAATGTCAAATGTTTGCCATGTTTTACAATTGTATATTTATGATTTGGGTGCATTTTTAATGGAATACTGTTTTATGGACATTCAGCATACTTGCTATTGATGTCCTTGTTTTTTCAATCCTCTTTGTTATGACACGTCGCCGGATGTGCTGGAGTTTGGGTGGCAGCCTTGCCGCGGCAAGTGCCTTGCCGCGGCCCTTTTCTTGTCGTGCCGGCAAGCTTGCCGGCCGTCGGGCCTTGCCTGGACGCGCGGGGCGCCGCGGCAAGTCTTCTGGAGATGCCTTGGCCGGCCTTCCCGGCAAGCTCCTCTTGCCGGGGCCTTCGTTTTCTTTGGTTAATACTTTGTTCTTGAATGGCAGTAGCAGGTGTGATGGAGGGTCTTGGCGGGCGTCCGGCAAGCCTTGCCGCGGGGTGCTGCGACCGCCCGTGCACAAGTTCGTGGTACTAAGGTACCCCTATTTTAGTACACCGACAACCTGTCTCACGTAAGAGTACGTGTAAGGTCGGTCCGGGCCGCTTCATCCCACAATACCGTCGAAACAAGATTGGACTAGTAAGGGAAAGCATATTGAACAAAATCAACGCCCACAACTACTTTGTGTTCTACTCGTGCAAAGAATCTACGCATAGACCTAGCTCATGATGCCACTGTTGGGGAACGTAGTAGAAATTCAAAATTTTCCTATGTGTCACCAAGATCTATCTATGGAGAAACCAGCAACGAGGGGAAGGAGAGTGCATCTACATACCCTTGTAGATCGCTAAGCGGAAGCGTTCAAGAGAACGGGGTTGAAGGAGTCGTACTCGTCGTGATCCAAATCACCGGAGATCCTAGTGCCGAACGAACGGCACCTCCGCGTTCAACACACGTACAACACGGTGACGTCTCCCATGCCTTGATCCAGCAAGGAGAGAGGGAGAGGTTGAGGAAGACTCCATCCAGCAGCAGCACAACGGCGTGGTGGTGGTGGAGAAGCGTGGCAATCCTGCAGGGCTTCGTCAAGCACCGCGGGAGAGGAGTACTTGGGAGAGGGGGAGGGCTGCGCCAGAACTTGTGGTGCGGCTGCCCTCCCACCCCCCACATATATATAGGGGCAAGGGAGAGGGGGCCGCCCCCGGCCCAATCCGAGGAGGGGGCGGCGGCCAAGGGGGGAGGAGTGCCTCCCAAGTCAAGTGGAGGCCCTCCCCTTAGGGTTTTCCCTCTCCCATGCGCATGGGCCTTGGGGGGGCTGGTGCCCCTGGCCCATTAAGGCTAGGGCGCCGCCCTACAGCCCATGCTACTGTGTTGGACGTGGTGGAAGAATTTCCGGACCTCCGGACCCCTCCGGAATCCTCCGGAACCTTCTGGAAGCTTCCCGGTACAATACCGAAAAAACCAGAATTTTTTCCGGAACCCGAACAACAACTTTCCATATATAAATCTTTACCTCCGGACAATTCCGGAACTCCTCGTGACGTCCGGGATCTCATCCGGGACTCCGAACAACATTCGGTAACCACATATAAACTTCCTTTATAACCCTAGCGTCATCGAACCTTAAGTGTGTAGACCCTACGGGTTCGGGAGACATGTAGACATGACCGAGACGTTCTCCGGCCAATAACCAACAGCGGGATCTGGATACCCATGTTGGCTCCCACATGTTCCATGATGATCTCATCAGATGAACCACGATGTCAAGGACTCAATCGATCCCGTATACAATTCCCTTTGTCGAGCGGTATTGTACTTGCCCGAGATTCGATCGTCGTTATGCCGATACCTTGTTCAATCTCGTTACCGGCAAGTCTCTTTACTCGTTCCGTAACACATCATCCCGTGATCAACCCCTTGGTCACATTGTGCACATTATGATGATGTCCTACCGAGTGGGCCCAGAGATACCTCTCCGTTTACACGGAGTGACAAATCCCAGTCTCGATTCGTGCCAACCCAACAGATACTTTCGGAGATACCTGTAGTGCACCTTTATAGCCACCCAGTTACGTTGTGACGTTTGGTACACCCAAAGCATTCCTACGGTATCCGGGAGTTGCACAATCTCATGGTCTAAGGAAAAGATACTTGACATTAGAAAAGCTTTAGCATACGAACTACACGATCTCTGTGCTAGGCTTAGGATTGGGTCTTGTCCATCACATCATTCTCCTAATGATGTGATCCCGTTATCAACGACATCCAATGTCCATGGTCAGGAAACCGTAACCATCTGTTGATCAACGAGCTAGTCAACTAGAGGCTTACTAGGGACATGGTGTTGTCTATGTATCCACACATGTATCTGAGTTTCCTATCAATACAATTATAGCATGGATAATAAACGATTATCATGAACAAGGAAATATAATAATAACCAATTTATTATTGCCTCTAGGGCATATTTCCAACATCGGGTGCATCAATGCGCGGCGTCAGAGTGGTTTTCTCGGCCCGCGAGCCTGCTTAATGGCGGCATACTAACAGATGGGGCATTGAACGGGCATGGTAGATATTCTTCCCGTGTCTGACGGGGCATTGAATGGGCATGGTAGGTATTCGTCCCGTCCTGTCCAGTAATGTGTCTCCGGCATTCAACAAGCATAGACAAGGTGGATGCATCGCGGGCGGCGCCCTCGGCCGGCACGCCGCTTCAATGTCGGGGCCAGTGAGAGGTCGCGTCCGGTCTGGAACGATGTCAATGCAGATTGGCTGTCTCTACAACGGCATGAATGCGGTAAGTTGGCGCCGGGCAGGAACCTATGCGGGCGAGGGGGAAGGGTTTTGGGTGGATCAGAGTGGTCAGAAGCGAGCGTGGGAGCGGTCCGGACGCCCGCAAAGCCCCTTGTTTGTCTCCTGTTTGCGGGAGAAAATGCGTTCGGACGATCTATAGGACCGTGTTGGATGGCAAAACACTTCCGGACTTTGAGGGTCGGCGTTGGAGATGCCCTAAGCCCAACATAATTTTTTTTGAGGGATTAAGCCCAACATAAAGTGTCCCGGGATCTATTTACTGAGGCCCCCGAATCATAAGCCCGGCCCACCCAGACCCTGCCGGTGTGCATCTCCTCTTCGCCGCCGATGTCACCGAGGCTGGCCGGCCGGCCTTCCACCCTCCAAGACCGGCCGGCCCGACCGCCTCGTGCTGCGGCTGCTGGCAATGGCGCCGCGAGTCTCCCACCTCACCACCACCGCTGCTCGCCGTCCGTCCGTCCGTCCGTCCCTCCTTCCGTCCATGGCGGCGGCGACCTCCGTCGCCAGCAGGAACCAGCGCGTCGGCGGCGGGCAACAACGACGGCGACGTCGGCCTCCAAGACCCCATCCCGGCCTGTGTTCGAATATGCCCGCTCTGTTCTAATCTGCTTCTGCGTCCTCTTTTAGAATTTGTTTTAGCTTTTGCTGCTGCTATTTCTAGCTAGTCTAAGTCTACATGCATGTATAATCGGTACGTAGCTCAAAACGAAACTTGCAAATGGTTCAGTAGATTTACATTTACAGGCAGCACAGCTTGCAAATGGTTTCTGATGCTGATGCCAATGGCGCGCTTGTAATGCACAAAACAAATGCCATGTCTGACGACGATGGAAAATGAATCACTTTTGTTCCTCGTATTACTAGGTGACAAGCATGTGACTGCCCACGTGATTGATTTAATTGGATGTCTGTTGGTGCCTCGGTTTGGCCATTTGATTGATTTCAAACCTGCATCGGTAATGCCAACCACCTTGCTTATTTGGCACTGTGTATGGCTCTGTCTTATCTCGTAAGGACTATTTCTTTCCAATTAAAATGATACTGCATGTGATCTCATCAGTGCTATTGTTAACTGTTTCTAATTTTGTTTGATGTGTCAACAGATTAAAGTTCCACATTTGTACAGTTGTTTGATGTCTGAGGAGAAAGATCCTGGAAGGTTCATCCGCTCGGTGTACTGGAGCGATATCCAAGTAAGATATATCATCTGATCATCCGTATAATCTCGGTCCTTCTTCTGTTTTGTACTGTCACATTTCATATGTGCATCGGAGCAAATGTGCTTTCTATAGGCAGGCATGTTGGAGCGGACCGAGTACCTGACCTCATTTATATGGCCATAGGCAGTGATCAATAAAGGGCACTGGAATTTATCTTCTAACATCACTATTGTTTTAGTCACTTTGTCTTTATTTTTGTTGCTTCCGTTGTATGGTTACAAAGTTAGGCTTCATCTGATTTTGGTTAGTCAAGCTGATCTCGTTAAGCTGATAAAAAGTATTCCATAAGGCTCCTTATGCCGGTTTTCACTGTCTCGCAATAATGGATTTTCTAGGCCCTCGAATCATAAGCCCAGCCCACCTACACTTTGCCGGTTTGCATTTTCTCTGTTTTTTCCCTAAAAAAATAAATCTTCTGTCATCCTTTTTCCCAAGGTCTCTGAGGCCAGCCGCCACCACCACCACCGGTATCTGTGGGACCATTGTGGCATTGGCGGGAACAACACCATTGAAGAGCACCCCTTCTTCCCCTCTGGCGACGTCGGCCTCCAAGACCCCCATACCGCCTCCCGCTCAAGGTAGGTACTCACTTGTTCCTCTTCCCCTTCACTTCCTGCCCCCAAATCTCCGCTGTGTTCAAATCTGTTTCTGCATCTGTTAGAATTTATTTTAGCTCTTGTTATTTCTAGTCTGTATAATTGGTATCTCAAAAGGAAACCTGCAAATGATAGCTAATGGTTCAATAGATTTACAGCACAGCTTGCAAATAAGTGGGATCAACTTGCAGCTGATGGCATGGTATTGGTAGCACACCTTGTAACGCATAAAACAAGTGCCATGACTGACGAGAATGCAAAATGAACCACTTTATTCCTCGTATTTGGTGACAAGCATGTGGCTGCTCATGTGATGCATCAAACATACTTGAAATAAAATTATCTTCCTACCTGCTAGTGGACATTTTGTAATGGCAGTGCACACTGTCTCAGACGACTGTCTGTACCTGCCTTGGTGTGGCCATTGGATTACTTTATTAGAGCCTGCATCGTAAATGGCAAGATTAAACATGGTTCTCGTTATTATTGGCTCGAGAACAGATCTCAGGCCGTATACAACCGTTGTGGATTGTAAACATTCAGGTAAAATATTTTTGATACATTTCAGAGTGAAAAAAAGAGAGACAATATAGTTACAGAATCCAAGCGGATGGAGAGCCTTGATGATAAGTAAGAGGAAATCAATGGCGCAGTAGATTTAGAGCACAACAGATTTAGATCAACTTGTTGATGCTGTTGCTGATGCTGATGGCATGTCGTTGGTAGCACGCTTGTAATGCACAAAACCAATGTCATGACTGACAAAACTGAAAAAATAAACACTTTCTTCCTTGTATTAGGTGACAAGCATGTGACTGCTCATGTGGCGCATCAAATGTAGTATCTGAAACAAAATTATCTTCCTGCGTGCTCACATGATGCTTCAAACGTATCTGAAACAAAATTATTTTCTTAGCTGCAAGCGGACGTTTTGTAATGGCGGTGCACGCTGTCTCAGACGGCTGTCGGCGCCTCGGTGTAGCCATTTGATTACTTTATTAAAGCCTGCATCGCTAGTGGCAAGAATACATTTGTTTTTCTCATGTTTGGTTCGAGAACAGATCTCAGGCTACATACGACCATTGTATATTGGAGAGCTCAAGCACTATACCTGTCCCGCTCACAACATTTCTCTTCTCAACTCAGGCATCCAAAAGCTTCAACATCTCACAAAAATCTCAAAACTCCGGACTAGAGCCTACCTACAGCCCCGCCCACGCATCCCTTCGGCGCCGGCCGCCATAACTTCACCGGAGTCGCCTTCTGCTTCTGCGCCGCGTCGTCGGCACTGACAAGGCTCTGAATCTGCTGCTGCTGCTATCGCCGATACAATGCTGGAGCTGGCGCCGATGTGCCTGTGAGGACCACGTCTTCCTCGCTGCTGCTGCTGCGTTGCTGGTCCTGGGTGCTAATCAGGGGCGAGCTCGTGAAGGTAACTATGGCTGCAAGATTGTATTTTGACTTTTAATTTGTCCACGAATAGATCCCAATCTCTACATACATACACGACTTGCTCACACCATTCTCTTCATTAATTTCTGTAGTGGACCTGTGTTGGAGGAGTTTCGTCCCAGAGTTCCAATGGCGGAGCTGGTGGCCGCCATGGCCATCCGGCCACTGGTGTCCATGCTAATGAGCAAGGCGTCCAGCTCACTCCTGGATGAGTACAAGGTGATGGAGGGAATGGAGGAGCAGCACAAGGTTCTCAAGCGCAAGCTTCCAGCCATCCTTGATGTCATGACTGACGCCGAGGAGCAGGCAACAGAGCATAGAGATGGTGCCAAAGCCTGGCTGCAGGAGCTCAAGACTGTGGCCTATGAGGCAAATGAAGTCTTCGATGAATTCAAGTACGAAGCACTCCGCCGTGAAGCCAGGAAGAAGGGGCACTACAGAGAGCTTGGCTTCGATGTAATAAAGCTATTCCCTACTCACAACCGTATTGTGTTCCGTTACAAAATGGCTCGCAAGCTTTGCTGGATTCTGAAGGCCATTGATGTCCTTATAGCAGAGATGCATGCCTTTAGGTTCAAGTACCGACCACAGCCGCCGGTGCCCAAGCAGTGGAGGCAGACGGATTCTGTTATCACCGACCTGCAAGACATTGCCAGCAGATCCAGAGACAAGGATAAGAAGAATATTGTTGCTACACTACTTGGTCAAGCTAACAATGCAGATTTCATAGTTGTTCCCATTGTTGGAATGGGGGGCCTTGGCAAGACCACATTAGCGCAACTCATATACAATGAACCTGAAATTCAGAAGCATTTCCAGTTGCTGCTCTGGGTCTGTGTCTCTGATACCTTTGATGTGAACTCCCTGGCCAAGAGTATAGTAGAAGCATCTCCCAATAAGAATGTTGATCCAGACAAACCACCACTGGATAGACTTCAAAAACTGGTCAGCGGACAGCGGTATCTCCTTGTATTGGATGATGTTTGGGACAACAAAGAGTTACGTAAGTGGGAAAGGCTGAAGGTATGTCTTCAGCATGGTGGCATGGGCAGTGCAGTGTTGACAACAACTCGTGATAAACGAGTTGCTGAAATTATGGGTGCAGATAGGGCAGCCTACAATCTCAATGCTTTGGAGGATCACTTCATAAAGAAAATTATTGAGGCTAGAGCATTCAGCCTGGACAAAGAAAAGCCTGCTGAACTAGTGGAGATAGTTGATCAGATTGTGGACAGATGCCGTGGCTCTCCTTTAGCTGCAAGTGCACTGGGCTCTGTACTTCGTACCAAGGCCACCGTGAAAGAATGGCAGGCTATAGCATCTAGAAGCAGCATTTGCACTGAGGAAACTGGAATCTTGCCAATACTCAAGCTTAGCTACAACGACTTGCCATCGCACATGAAGCAGTGCTTTGCTTTTTGTGCTGTATTTCCAAAGGATTATAAGATTGATGTAGCGAAGCTGATCCAGCTATGGATGGCAAATGGCTTTATCCCTGAACACAAGGAAGATAGTCTTGAAACCATTGGACAACTTATTTTTGATGAGCTTGCTTCAAGGTCATTCTTTCTGGATATAGAGAAGAGTAAAGAAGACTGGGAGTATTATTCCAGAACAACATGTAAAATCCACGATCTTATGCATGATATTGCAATGTCTGTTATGGAAAAGGAATGTGTTGCTGTGACTATGGAGCTCAGTGAAATTGAGTGTATTGGAGATACTGCTCGGCATTTGTTTTTGTCATGTGAAGGAACAGAAGGTATTTTGAATGATTCTTTGGAGAACAGATCTCCTGCCATTCAAACACTGATATGTGATAGTCATATGCAAAGTTCATTGAAGCATCTATCAAAATATAGCTCTTTGCATGCCTTGAAGCTCTGTATTAGAGGCACAGAATCATTTCTTCTGAAATCAATGTATCTGCATCACCTGAGGTACCTTGATCTCTCAGACAATTCTATCAAATCACTTCCTGAAGATATATGTATTCTATATAACCTGCAAACGTTGGACCTTTCCGACTGCTATTATCTTGGACGACTTCCAAGGCAAATGAAGTATATGACTTCCCTCCGTCACCTCTACACTCATGGATGTCCGAAGTTGGACAGCATGCCTCCAGAACTTGGTGAACTCACTAACCTGCAGACGCTTACATGTTTTGTAGCAGCAGTTAGTACACGCATGGATTGCAGTGATGTTGCACAGCTGCAGGGTTTAAACCTTGGTGGTCAGCTAGAGCTACGTCGGCTAGAGAATGTTGAAAAAGGAGAAGCAAAAGTGAAAAATCTCGGGAAAAAGAAGGATCTTAGAGAACTTATACTACGATGGAGTTCTGTTTGTGATAGTGAGGTGCTCGACAATTTTGAGCCTCATGATGGGCTGCAGGTTCTGAAGATATATAAATATGGAGGGAAATGTATGGGTATGTTGCAAAACATGGTTGAGATCCATCTTTCTGGTTGTGAAAGATTGCAGGTTTTGTTCAGTTGTGGTACATCCTTCACGTTTCCAAAACTGAAGGTGCTTACACTAGAGCATTTATTGGATTTCGAGACATGGTGGGAAATAAATGAGAGACAAGAAGAACAGATAATATTTCCTCTGCTTGAGAAGTTGTTTATTAGGCATTGTGGAAAGCTCATAGCATTACCTGAAGCACCATTGCTTCGAGAACCAAGTCGTGGAGGTAATAGACTGGTATGCACACCATTTTCTCTGCTTGAGAACTTGTTTATTTGGTATTGTGGAAAGCTGGTACCATTGCGTGAAGCACCGTTGGTTCATGAAAATTGTAGTGGAGGTTATAGATTGGTACAGTCAGCATTTCCTGCTCTAAAGGTACTTGCATTGGAAGACTTGGAGAGTTTTCAGAAATGGGATGCTGCTGTTGAAGGAGAACTGATATTGTTTCCACAGCTTGAGACACTATCAGTTCAGAAATGCCCAAAGCTAGTAGATTTACCTGAAGCACCAAAACTCAGTGTACTACAAATTAAAGATGGCAAGCAAGAGATGTTCCATTTTGTAGACAGATACTTGTCTTCACTGACCAAACTGACAATGAGGCTAGAACACACAGAAACAACATCAGAGGTTGAATGCACTTCAATTTTACTGGTGGACAACAAAGAGAAATGGTACCAGAAATCCCCTCTTACAGTTGTGGAGTTAGGATGCTGCAACTCATTCTTTGGAGAAGGTGCACTAGAGCCGTGGGACTATTTTGTACACCTTGGAAATTTGAAAATTAATAGATGCGATGTGCTCGTCCACTGGCCAGAGAAAGTGTTCCAAAGTTTGGTATCCTTGAGGAGATTAGCGATTACAAACTGTGAAAATCTGACTGGATATGCACAAGCTCCTCTTGAGCCATTGGCGTCCGAAAGGAGTCAGCACCTGAGAGGTCTGGAGTCTCTTTGGTTAAGTAACTGCCCAAGTTTAGTAGAGATGTTCAACGTCCCGGCATCTCTCAAGAAAATGGATATTGATGGGTGCATTAAGCTTGAGTCCATATTCATCAAGCAGCAGGGCATGTCAGAGTTAGCCCAAGTATCTTCTAGCAGTGAGGCAATCAGGGCTGCAGCTGTATCAGAGTTGCCATCCTCACCCATGAATCACTTTTGTCCATGCCTAGAAGATCTACAGTTATCTGATTGTGGAAGCTTACCAGCGGTTCTAAATCTGCCTGCATCCTTAAAGACCATAGAAATTCATGACTGCAGTAGTATTCAAGTCCTATCATGCCAGCTGGGTGGGCTCCAGAAACCACAAGCCACTACCTCCATAAGCAGAAGTCCTGTCATGCCAGAGCCACCAGCAGCAACAGCACCAACTGCAAGAGAGCATTTACTTCCTCCCCATCTCGAATATCTAGCAATACTGGACTGTGCTGGCATGTTGGGTGGGGTTCTCCGTCTGCCTGCACCCCTCAAGAGACTGCGCATTAATGGCAACAGTGGGTTGACATCGCTGGAGTGTCTGTCGGGAGAGCACCCCCCATCGCTGGAGTTCCTTGAACTTGAAAGCTGCAGTACCCTGGCATCCCTGCCGAATGAGCCGCAAGTATACAGTTCTCTCCGCTTTATTCAGATTACAGGCTGCCCTGCTATAAAGAAACTCCCTAGATGCCTGCAGCAGCAACTGGGCAGCATGGAAGACTATTACAAAGAACTAGATGCCCGTTATGAAGGTACGCACGTCTTTTTGTCTTTGCCCATGTACCACGTCAACACCTTTTATACAAGTTTGTTCTGACATCATTTGTGATGTTTGCAGTAATGGCATTGAAACCGAAGACATGGAAGGAGATACCGAGACTGGTCCGTGAGCGGAGGCGGGCCGCTCGACAAGCCAGGGAATGAACGCCAGCAATCCACCATGCAGGAGTAAACAGGGCAGGGAAGCATGCGTTCTTTTAGCTTCAAACAATGTACTTGTATGTTATGTCATGACTGGTTGAACTTTTGACCTTTATCTTGTTCGGATTCAGATGCTTGTAATGTGGATTAATTAATCTCCTTTTGAACATTTCCCGGGTTTAGTAGAATTTGGGACGTGTGCTGATGTTTGTGAGCTATCTATGCATGCATCAAGTAGCTAGGAGTAACAGTTATTTGGTTGAGGAGACGTTGGCGTTCCTTCAACTGGTTCAGAAACTTTGCAAGCTGCGGTTTTTATCAGCTTTTGATTTGATGATTTCAATGATTGGGTACTGGAGTAGTTAATTACCGGGGAGATGCCAAATCATCCATTTCCCAAGAGGAGGAATGGAAGCTTCAACTCGCTGAGAAACTGTCTTGATGCTCTGCTACCTGTGATTACTTGTAAAACTCAACTATGCTCTGCTAGAGTGCTGCACTGCTGGGAATGAATGCTGGCTTGTAATTGCTTCTACAACTCTACTCTACTCTACTGTACTGCACTGCTGTCACTCTCAGACGTATGCCCATTTCCACAACACTCAGACGTATGCGCAGCGGCAGCACTAATGATTCTTTTGATCCAGCCAAAAAACACGCGGTGGCTGAAGCTAGCTAAATCATGATCTTTGCAAGAGCAATGTTTCATTTTGCGGCAGAATGTAATATGCAAGTAAGAGGAAAAAGTTGGTTTGATTACCTAATTAATAATGCTCATCAGAACACATCATTGCAATTCAAGTTTCATATTGCAGCAGAATGTAGTATTGCATCGTCCCACTATTGCATCTTTCCTTGTTGACATTTTCTCCTCCCTGTTCACCTATAGTACTTAAAAAAAATGAAAAATCAAATAGTTTATGAATTAGAAAAAAAATCAAGGATTTAAAAAAAGTTGAAAAGGGTAGACCGGTGACCTTTTTGAAACATTTCAAAGAGTTCATAAAAAGTTCATTAGTTTGAAAAAAAATCACGAATGTCAAAACATAATTCATGATTTTAAATAAAGTTCACAACTTTGAAAAGTTTGTAATTTGAAAAACAAAACAAAAAATCAACTAATTTGAAAAAAAAGTTCAGAAACATTTAAATAAAAGTTTGTAATATGAAAAAAATTCAAAATTTTGGAAAATTTCACGAATTTGAGAAAAGTCAAGGATTTGAAAAAAATCAAAGCAATTTGGAAAAAGTAAAACAACTTTGAAAAATGTTCACGAATTTGTGAAGAGTTCATGAATTTGGTAAAAAAAAAATTGAAGAAAGAAAGAAAAATAAACTAAAACGAAAAAGAACAAGAAAAAAGGAGAAAACCAGCAAAACCCATTTTGGGAAAACCAAAAGGGAAAACGTCCAGACAAATCCCCCGTGCAATCATTGAAAAAGTTTCCAAAAATCCTTTAAAAAAAAGATGTATATTGGCTGGCTCATTTACATACATAGTGCAGTGGAGGAGTTTGCACCGGTAAGTGAATTGCAGTGTAACCGGCGGTAATGGCACGGAATGGGAACTTGGTACTTCACTAGTCATTGCCGTTTGAAGAGACTACTCCGGATATTACAGCATGAGCTGTTGTCTATAAGCTGCTTAAGCCTGTTTCCTGGTTCTTTTACCTTTTTTTCTTTTTCAAAAGACATTAAAATTTTTTAAACATGTCAGTATTTTCAAAATGCATGAATATATAAAAAATCATAATAATTTGAAATTTTTGAATATTTTTAAATCCATGAACATGTTTAACCATGTATATTTATTAATTCCGTGATCATTTTTAAAATTAGCAATTGTTTTTAATTTTTTAAGTTTTATTCAAATTATGAACAAGTTTTAAACCATGAATATTTTTCAAAACCCAATCTTTTTTTCAAACCCATGAAATTTTCAATCATCAACAAGTTTTGAACCGTGAATTTTTAAATATTCATGAAAACTGTAAATGTGCAAACATTTTAGAAAAATCATTAACTTTTTCAAAATTCATCAAGTATTTTAAATCCACGTCCATTTTTTCCAAATTGATGAACTTTCAAAATACAAACAAAGAACTTCACATTTGCGAACCTTTTATAAAACAGGCAGGAAAAAATCAAAAAAATAAGTGGACAACCAAATGAGCCACTTAGCCGCGACACGAGAGGTAGCGAGCGTGAGCACTATAGTGCCTCTTATGTAGTAACAATAGTATGTAGAGCTGGTGGCGGTAGATGGAGGAGAGCGGGGCATGATTTACCCAAGTGGGCTCTATTCTTAGGGACCCCAGAAACAAATCACAAGCCCCGGCCATCGTTTTGCCGACTCTACATCTCCTTTCCTCTTCCTAGGCCACCACCCTATATGTCCTATTTAGCGCATCTCTCCACCATATAGACCGACTCAATTTGATTTTTCATCGGTTTTGGAAAGGTTCTTGAACCTTCCCTGAACCGCTTTTTTGCATTACCCTTTGTTATTTTAGTATTTTACTAGTTTTTTTGTTTTTCATTTCTATTTTAGGTTTTTAGTTTTTTTTCTTTTAAATGTTATTTCCATTATTTCTTTAATTATTATTTTATTACAGCTTTACTTTTTTTCTTTTTCTTTTTCATTTGGCGAACATATCTAAATTTCGTGAACTCTTCCCCACTCACAATCGTATTGTGTTCCGTTACAAGATGGGCCATAAGCTTTGCCGGATTCTAAAGGCCATTGATGTCCTCATAGAAGAGATGCATTCCTTTAGGTTCAAGTACAGAGCACAGCAGCTGGTGTCCAAACTATGGAGGTAGGCGGACCATGTTATCATTGACCCACAAGAAATTGCCAGCAGATCCAGACACGATACAGACAAGCCATGACTATAGTCGAAGCATCTCCCGAGGAGAATCATGATACAGACAAGCCACCACTAGATAGACTTCAAAAATTGGTCAGCAGGTAGAGGTATCTCCTTGTATTGGATGATGTTTGGAACAGAGAGGTCCATAAGTGGGAAAGGTTGAAGGTCTGTCTTCAGCATGGGGGCAGTGGTAGTGCAGTGTTGGCAACTACTCGTGATAAACAAGTTGGTGAAATCATGGGTGCAGATAGAACCCATCATCTCAATGTTTTGAAGAAAAGCTTCATAAAGGAAATTGTTCTTGCTGGAGAATTCAACAGGGAATGAAAAGCCTCCCGAGCTACTTGAGATGGTTGGTGAGATTGTGAAGAGATGTTGTGGCTCTCCATTAGCTGCAACTGCACTGGGATATGTACTTCGTACAAGACCAGCATGGAAGAATGGAAGGTTGTATCATCTAGAAGTAGTATCTGCACCGAGGAAACTGGAATTTTGCCAATACTCAAGCTTAGCTACAATGACTTGCCAGCACACATGAAGCAGTGCTTTGCTTTCTGTGCCATATTTCCCAAGGATTACATGATTAATGTGGAGAAGCTTATCCAACTATGGATCGCAAATGGCTCTATCCCAGAACAGGAGGAAGATAGTCTTGAAATTATTGGAAAACATATTTTCAACGAGCTGGCATCAAGGTCATTCTTTGTGGACATAGAGGAGTTTAAAGACTACCGGGAGTACTGTTTCCGAACTACATGTAAAATTTGTGATCTTATGCACCACACCCAGCGACTGGGCAGCATCAACCACAAAGAACTAGATGCCCGTTATGAAGGTATGCACGTCCTTCTAACTTTGCCACATGATTTAACCAAAGAATGCAGTCATCCATCCCATCTCAAATGTACCACGTCACACGTTTGTTCTCTATTTTAATGCCATTTTCATGCTACATTAGTTTGTGCAACTTCGTTCTGACATTGGTTGTCCTATATGCAGTAATGGCATTTAACCCGAAGACATGGAGGGAAATACCAAGACTAGCATGTGAGCGGCTGCTTGAGAAGCCCACGAACTCGAGCAGTCTATGCAGGAATAAACAGAGTGGAAACCACACAGAGAGGACATGAATTCTGTTTGATTTGGATAATACACTTGTAGGTTATGTCCTGATTGATGTATATGTGCATGCTGTGATTGATTTCAGGGTTCTCGAGTGCAGCAGCCAGCAGGTGTTAATTTGTTCCTACGGTTTAGCTTGCCTGTCACAGTAGTAGGTGTTAATTTGCAAAGTTGCTGGTTGAGTAATGAAATCAAGTCTTGGAAACAGCCTCTTGCAGAAATGTAGGGAAAGGCTGCGTACAATAGACCCAAAGTGGTCGGACCCTTCCCCGAACCCTGCGCAAGCGGGAGCTACATGCACTGAAACTGCTGGTTGAGTAATGAAAAGAAATTAGTGAAGGGCTGGATTAACGAGCTGCTCGGCTCGTTTGGCTCGTTATCATTAAGATCATTATCATTAAGCTCGTTATCATTAAGCTCATTAATATTAACGAGCTAAAACCTCTTTTCGTCTCGGTTCGTTATGGACCCGTTATGCTCGCGAGCGTTCACGAGTGCTCATTAAGGTAATAAACAACACAAAAGAATCCCATGATCCCATACCAAATTCACAATGGAATAAATTAAACAAAGATTTTATGATAATAAACAACATAAAAGGATCCCATGATCCCATTAAAAATTCACAACGGTATAAATTGAATAAGGACATTTGGTTCCTGGCGGCTGGATCCTGGTTGACTCTAGGGTCTCCTCTCGGCATGCTCCTAGGTCTAGGAGAAGTGCCGAACCCCTAGGCTGGACTAATTAACTATCAACTCTTCTGTTAGTATGGGCTGATTTGAACTAGGGGTCTCAAATCAAACTTTTGAAAAGTATCGAGCTAAACGAGTTAGCTTGTGAAACTCGTTTGCTCGCTCGTTAAGCTCATTAATCTTAACAAGCAAAAAATAATGTTCGGCTTGGTTCATTAACTAACGAGCACGAGCTGAAACGAGCCGAACTATCGAGCGCTCATTATGCTCGCGAGCTTCGAGCTTTTCATCCAGCCCTATAGTGATTATTGATATGTTCACTGCTTCCTCTGCTGCTGCCTTGTGGCCATGGCAAAATGTCTGGCCGCAGATAGAAGGAAACCTTTTTGGCATTGCTGGATGAGAAAGTTTTGGTGGCGAGGCAAGGAAGAAACTGAAGATGCAGATCAAAGTACTTTTGCTTGGTTGTTACATATTTGAATTGTATTATACCATCTTTCATGAGCTGTTTTAGCAATGGAATGTTGTTGTTTGATATCTGTAGATAGAACTGACTTTATGTTCATTCAAGAGTAATGCACAAGATTTGGCATGTCCGGAATTAGATGTAGAGCATAGAAGGAGATTTAGTTTGGTTTAAAGTTGATTGCTTAGCCAATCACCAGACTGAAAAATTGTTGAACACTGAGTCCTGCTGCACATTTCTTTAGTTAGCTAGGTGTCAATTTTTTCAGTTTCGTCAGAATAAGCTTGCGTGCGCTGAGAGCTTGTTCTCGTGCACGCCTGTAGTTGTCATGGAGTTTGTTTTGGCATGCAGTAGATAGCATGCTGCTGCGTCTGTTCTTGTGGGATGGCGCGAGATCATGGCGCCTTCAGTAGAATAGGTTGATCGTGACCAGTAGAATAGGTTGTTCTGTTGGTTGTAACAGACTACAAATAAAGAGAGAAGAAAACGCTTCAACTTGTTGCACGGAGCACAAAACACTGTCTCTGTTCTTCAGTTTCAGAGTGCCAAGATAGTGAGAAAGCACCAGCGCAACGACATAAATTACATCATTTTCCCTTATTCAAAATACAGTTGCATGCATTAGATGTGCCGGCAAATCTGTTGTACAATTTAGCCTAATCTCAATCTTGTGCCCATGTGTGTGCAAGCTATCTCGTGATATATATGATTAGTGCAACAGGTATATATCTCATGAACATTTGCCACGTGCTCCTTCAACCAAACGCAATATTTATATTCACTCTGTTCATAGCTACTGCTCCCCAAAGAGATTGATAACTAAACATGCAAGTTAAATGGTCATATGCATGATTCTGTAGTGCACTCACGCGGCAAAATACAAATGATGTGACAAATGTTTCCTCGATGGCTTGCTCACACCTACCACATGATTATGCATGGGAGCCTATTTATACCTTTTGCCCTAGGCGAATTAACTGAGTGGGATATGCATACCAAATTTTCTATCTCTTTATCAAGCTTCAAATCATTTGAAATGTCGGAGGAAAACAAAAGTATCATGGTAACATTTACTGACTGTATATCTATATTGGCTCGTGATATTGAAAATTGAGTGTTGTCGGTGGTTCCAGCTACGATTGTCCTCTTAGATACTCACATCGAAAAGCTTTTCTGAATTCCAGATCCCATCCGCGAGGGCTGTAGTTGGTCTGTCTCAAGACCAGATAGTTCCAAAGGTTAACGGCTATCCTTTCACACTGCCTACTTACATTTTTCATGGTGTGCCAACATATTTAAAGGTTGCACAATATTTTGCAGGACTGAAAATTTTGCTCAATTATTTGGAAGACAAAAGCGTGGGATTTTGCAGGACGGACAACTTTGCTCAATTATTTGGATGACAACCTTCATGTAGCTCCTTTTTGTGACTTGTATTTAGACTAGCACGTGACCTTGAAAGGGTAGGGCATACACGCGACCATGCAAATTGCCTGCAAAATGAGTCTCAAAATAAAGGAGAGCAATGGTGATTTTCTTAGAACGTATTCTTTAAATGGAAAGTTCCTATGTATATGCTTGCGAACCAAAAGACACTTGCGTTCTCAAAAATAGCAACCGGCAATCATGTTAACATTTGTGTTCTCAAATGCAAAAGACACTTGCAAACCAATCTGTGGTTGGATGGTTAGCAAGACAGTGGTATCCTTAGTCTACTAGGGTTCAAGCCCTAGTGCTCGCATTTATGCTGAATTTATTTCAAAATTTTGGGGTAGGGTGTAGGGTGTGCGTGTATGCATTCATAGGGGTGAGTGTATGGATGTATATATGAGCGCTTGCATCTATACTGTGTTCAAAAAAAATGCAAAAGTCACTTTTCTTAATAAAAAATAATTCTGATACAGTAAATGGGAAATTCCCTCCAGCACTAAATATTTATATTGTAGTCCAACAAAAAATGTGTGAAGTTAGTAGCTTGGAGGTTTGAGAATTTTTGGCAATAATTTTGACAAGCACGCATGACTTGAGGTTGCATAGCAAGAGATTAATTAGAGGTCGTGGGGAGGGGTGCATGCATGCATGCATGCAATTATTTGCTAAAGCTAATACTACCTCTCTCTCAGTTTACAGGGCGTGCGCGTACCCCTAGGTCGTCAATTTGACCAACCTAATACAAGACATATATTACAAAAAATATACCAACATAAACTACAGAGTTTCTACTTTCAAAAGGTATAATTTTCGTGTTATATAGTTTATATTAGGGTGATAAAATTGGCAACCTAGGTATACGCGCAGGACTTGTAAACTGAGACGGAGGTAGTAATTGGGATGGTGTGGCGAGTATGGTGAGGTGGCATAGCTGCATGTGCTCTAAAAATAAGTTAGTGAGGGCTAGTTATTTAGAAACAAAAGAATTAACAATATGAGTGGTAGTTTGTCTAGTTTTACCTTGAGCTTTATTTTATTGGGAGGGATGCTAATGTTGTGGCTTATATTTGTGCTAGCTGCTAAGAGAGCGAGTCAGTCTAGGTGTAGATGCTTATGGCTTAATTACACCCGTCCATTTCGTGCTGAAATTCTGTAGCAAGACTGTAACATTGATATTTGATCAATAAAGCTCATTGATTCGCAAAAGAGATACACTCCCTCTCTAAATTAATATAAAAGTTTTTAGATTACTAAAGTAGTGATCTGACTGCTCTTATATTATTTTACGGAGGGAGTACTAAGGAAATATATATATTTTTCTCTCGAGAAAACGCAAAAGGCCGAATCACAAGCCCAGCCCGTTAGAGCAGCAGCCAGCCAGCAGGGCCCTTTAGCGAATCCCAATCTTTGTTTCCTGAATCCCAAACCCAAATCAAAAGCCCAGTCCAGCCCGCATCTCTCGTCCTCGGTGAGGCTGCCCGGCCGGCCGTGCGTGCGTGCGTCCGTCCATGGCGGCGGCGGCGGCGGCGGGCAACATCCCGCAGCACCGACTTCAATCGGCGGCGCCTTCACCTTCCGCGTCCTCCAAACCCCCATCCCGCCCACCGTCGCCTTCCACCGCCGCTCAAAGGTACTCCTTCCCCTTCCTGCCCCCAAATTACTCCGCTCTAACCTCCATTTTGCCGCAGGTTCCTGAGCAAATGGCGAGGTGAGACAGAGCGATTTGGCCGGACAGTGCTGTGGTCCAAGTTTAGTAGGAGGAGGATCTGAACTAGCCTAGCCTAGCCTAGTTGTTGGGCTCTGCAGATTCGAACCCAGAGAGAGTGGTCCTCCGGGTTAACAGCAGCAAATTACTTCCACCATCGAGTCTATGTATGTATGTGTGTGTGTCTTCTTTCCATTCTCCATGTTACGAATTCACGGCAATCTGCTGTGAATTTTAATTTTTAAATCACATCTCATACTAGTTCAAATGAAGTGATTGGTTGCTCCCTGGCAGGAAGGAATGCTACATATACCATCACAGTTAGAGTATCTTGAAGCATACCTGTCCACATTCAGTCTGCTCTTCAATGGATCCAGTTTAGTTAATTGTGCCACTAAATGCTGCTTGATGCAATGATGCTTTCGTACATTGTGCGTGCGTGTGTGTGTATCTGTTGAATCCCATGTAGCTTCTCTGCTATCTGTTCCTATATACAGGAACAATTGCGCTCTTATAAATGTTGGGAAACCTAGCACTCTCATTCGGAACCAGCATTACCTATATAATTGGACTCGGAACTTCTGTATTTCCGTTATTCATTTAATGGAAAGGGGCAATGCCTGCTTCGGAAAAAAATATGGTTAACTTTGAAGTAAATTTTACACTCTTTCTTTCAGTTCAAGAATCAGGAGCTAATTTCTATGCACCAGCCGATGTATCAGTAGTTCAGTACTGAATGAGCTTCTTACTGTGCGGGACACTGAAGTTGGATGAACTAATCCATCTGTGCCCAAGTAGTTAAAGCTTGGTAGGATCTTCACTCGTGGAATTATTGATAGATATCCGAAACCAAGCTCAAATGAGCTAAAGTAAGTTCAAGACGCAGTTCGTTGTCTTAATTTTTTCCTGCCACCTTATATGATCATCTGGTTTTGGTTTTATAGAATAGAAAGTCAAAAGGTGATGACTGATATTAATTTCAATGGTTGCTAGTCTCTTATGTTCTGCACATGAATCTACGAGACACACCCATGACATGTATTGTCCGGAAGTGAGTTGTAACATTCTGAGCGGGTCATTACATTATAATATTCATGTGTAGTCAGCCAATCGTATTTTCAATCCATGCTAGCTTGCCAATTAATCTGAATTCGATACAGTGAAGTATTTTGCATTATGATATGCTGCCATGCTGTACTGCTGTGCCTGTGGCTACATGCCATAGGCCTTTTCTTTAAGGACACATAATCATGTACATGTTTGAGTCTTTACTAAACCATTGTTCTAAATCAGGCTACTGTTTTCCTAAGCATTAGCGGCAGGTTGATCCTCTGTTTTAGTCATGATGGGAATGGAGTTGCTGCAGTTTCTAACAGAGCACCAACCCATAAGGCTGGATATCTTATCCCCGTTCTTGTGGCAAATTTAGTTCTTAGAGCTTTCATGTTTAAGTGCTTAGATTTTTGGTGCCTGCTCCCTTGTTATTATTTCGAATGCGGATCTCTATATAGATCTCAATGCACACATAGCTGGGAGAGAGGGAGACCATGACTAATTTGTGATGTGATTTGTAGGTTCGTAAAATGGTTTCTATAGTGGACCTATTGCTCAAACTGGAAAATATGGACTTGCACCGTACTCCATATCGAGTTCCTGCAACTGGATAAGGACGGTGAAGGAATGCTCTAATTCATTCCTTCTAGTTCGCTTGCAGGGGTAACTTGATATTGAGGATCATGGACGCCAATAGCCAGTACTGGGTTTCTAAATGACCTGCTATCTTTTCCATTGGAAAAGTCGAAAAGGTATTCTACACATTCTAGCTTCATTTCTCAGGTAGCTTTGTTTCTACAGGAAGTTAGCTTTGTTGGAAACTTTTATTCAAAGCTATGCCGTTTACTTTGTTGTTACATATTTTAAGTACCTGTAAGATATAGGATAGCTTAACCTTTTATGTTTAGAAATAAATATGCAGAAACATTTCTTTCAGTTTGCTGTAAATTTAGCAATCTTCAACTGTCAATCTTGTACTGCCACTTCTCTCTCTGTGACCATTCTTTTTTGCTTCAGAGGAAATTGAACTTATCTGTGCGCCATTTTTGTTCTTCCTGATTACTGTTCAGCATCCAAACTTGTTATTTCACATGTTTCATTTTGTAGAAATTATATAGTGCAACTAGGATTTATTATGTGTGAGCAATATTCTTATTCATTAGCACCTTATGCATCATGTTGTTTGTCAAGCATATTATTGCTCTGTTCTGGAAAAAAAATCATCTCATCCTCCTGTCATCATACTGCGAATGTAGTGGCTGGTTGCCATCTAGCAGGAATGCTATATCATTTGAAAGTTGTATTGAGCAGGTTGCTGACGAAATATTCCACCATAATTATATTCAATCCACTGTTCAATGGACCCTGTTTAGTTAATTCCTCAACTAAATGATGCTTTCATGCATTTCAAATTTTCAGTTCATATTTGTATGTGGGCAAAAGCTGGTCCTGATAAATCTTTTGAATCCAGTGCATTTTCTCTGATAATATTTATCTTGATAAAACATATATCTGATTTGGCTGTTCTTATGTTTAGGATAATGTGCAGGAAGATAAATAAGCAGTTGAATTTATCAGAAAGTTGGAAACAATTGATGTGGCTGATGTACTACAACTTCTCTCACCAGACTTTGAAAGCAAGGAAGTAAGCTATCTAGCACCTCTATGTGTGTTTCTGTTTTCCTTAGATGTCTGTGACATAGGAGGTTTTCAGATTTTATTGGATTTGTTCGTAGAAAAAGAGATTTTGTTGGTTTGTTAGAGCTTTTCATTTGTCACCCTTCCTTGTGAACTCATTAATAATTATGCAATTGTTAAAATTCTCCCTTCTGTCAAGTCTGTATATTCAGTTTTCGCCATCTGTCATGCATGCCTGTCTCACTTTAATGCTCCCTTCTAAATCATATTTATGTGCTTGGTGTCCTAGTTTATTCCATGTTTGAGATTAGTATGATAAGGAAAATATGTGATATTTGTGGATTTTTCCAGTATGAGGACTGTCTGGTAGATGGTTGGATGGCGTTAGCCCTCTGATCCACCGGATGGTATGTGGCCTAACAGAACTACTGAAGACAATGAGAGAGGGTAACCATCGTGTCTTATCTGACACATGAATATCGTTTGTTCTTAATTTTATGATTACACAAACTATTTTAACTTTTGAGCTTCTTGCTTTCTTGAAAAACCTTCTCATCATCTCATGCACTAGAAAGTTTTTTTTCCCAAACAAGGTTTTCTCAAGATCTTAATTACTAAAAAAACAATCTCGACCGCGTGACTCGGGATGACTTTATCATCTCAGCACGAAATTTATGAAAGTATGTTTCTTCCTTTTTGGACACGTACAGTTGGTTCTACGCTTTCTGGTATGTAAACTCTCATTATGTACTGTGGTTTCTGTTAACAGTTTGCTGCTAGGGTGGATGGAGATGAAGATAAAGAAAGGTTTAAAACTCTGGTAAGAGTTCATCACGCTAGACAGAATCAATTAATGCTCTATTATGACGGGTGTAAAACTTGTTACATTATTAACATGCTCACTTTTTACTGTCCTTCAATGCTAGAAAAACAAGAACCATATATATGGATCAACTTGTCTTAGTTGTTTTAATTGACTTATTCTGATAAGTTCGTTTCAGCCAGTTCGTTTAACACCTGTGCTTTTTACTGGTGTTGTGCCTCAAGAGTTATCTATATTCAAGAGTGCCTTAAAATCCATCGTGTCTTATTACATTTGATCAGATTATGTTTTGGTCAGATGGGAATGCAGTGTTCTAAATCTGGTTGGTGTTCAAAGATTAATTACATCAATGGTCTTGATTCAAATCTTCAAACATTTTGTGTGGGCTGCATGCTCTAGACAACCATTGTTCTAAATCAGGACCACTGGTTGCTCAGTTGATTATGCTTTAGGAATGCAGTTGGCAGGTGTGAGCACTGGGTGGGGTTCAAAGATCGTCTGAATGTTTAATACGGCGTGGCACTGTTGGCACCCGTGCTCCACCAGTGTGGGCAGCAGTAGCCTCGTACACAATGATGTGATGTGACAGGGCATGACAATAAATTGGTTGCATGTGCCTCGTGCCAGCACCAGTTAACTCGTGCACTTCAACTTTCCTGTTAGTAGGTCCCTTCTGTACCCTTCCCAATTAATAAGATGATGCATCAGACAGATTACCAACTTTCTATGTTTGTTTCATGTGTCAACAGCTTATAATCCCATAATCCCAATAACTGAGGAGTGTAACTACACCTTGTATCAGTCGCAGCATCTCTCTCTTGAACATGACCAGTGACTTCACTGGTAGAAGCATACCCTAGACATAGATGATTGCCTACCTCTTAGTTTCAAAGACTTTCTGCAAATGATGACACATTTTATCATCTTATGCCCTTAATATTGTATTCTAACTTGTACTTTTTCTGCAAAGGTCCATGGTTCTGGGGCAAGTTCTACTTGAAAGGGCTGATGGTGAAGAATTGCAACAGTACTTGCTCCATTCAGTACAAGCTCTTCGATTTAAATGATCAGACAAGTCTTGCCCAGTGCACTTTCTTGTAAATTGTGGTATGCTTTACCCTTCTACATAAATTCTATAATTAATTTTGATCATGGCTCCGTTTGTCACATTTGGTTATCTTGATCAACATTGCTTTTATTTGCCGCTTAGGGACTGTATGCTGCAAGGCTTGAGCGTTCTAGAAACTGAGGTACAATCATTGTCCTAAGCCAGGGCCACTGCATGCTTTGGTCCTGTTGGGAAGTAAATCTGGGTGGGGTTACAACAAGAGTGTGGGCACCCGTGCTACAGGATGCTGCATGTGCCGCCTGCAAACACTGCTAAATGACTTAACTCTCAACCACCAGCTAGTTATGTACTGCACAAATAATGGTGATCCTCCGGCCTGCACATACCACCACGTTTGGCTCCCATTTTCCTCACAAGTCACAAGCAAGCACCACTTCCTCACACCATTCTCTTCTCCAGTCTACACTGAAACTTTGCCTCACTTGTATTACTGCTCTTCTATACCATTTCCAATTGAAAATATTATGCTAACTGTTTATGAGTTAGTAAAGAACACCCTTTATCGAAAAAAAAAACTTTTATGATCCTAGATATTGATATATTTTCCTACAGACTTGATGAAACCTAAAAAGGTTTGACTTAGGACAATAGTAGAACTTGAATTAATTTGGAATGGAGGGAGCAAGATTCTTCTTATTTTTAGCTAGTTATAAGCCGATCTTCTTTGCAAAGCTCATTTGAACTCCGGGGATTTGTGTACAAAAAATATGACACTTGACAGTTTGGCTGTTTAATTGGGTCTGCTGGTCTTGGGCTAATGGCTCCCAGCTTATTTCTACGATTACTTCCTAATTTCCTAATTGCTTCATAGCACAAGCTCTTCCACTAAAGAAGAGCTAAATGCACATTTCTTTGGGAGGATTTCTCATCATTATCTTGTCATTCAATAGGGCCCAGTGAGTTAACTCTCAAGCGCCAGCTATCTAGATAGTTAGGTGATGCACTAACTCGTTTTGTAGAGGGACACAGGCCAGCCAAATAATGATCATCTGCTGGCCTGCAAGAGTATCATAGCACATGCCACCACGCTAGCTTCCATTTTCACAATTCACAGCCACAGCCACAGCCACAGCCACAGCGCGTCTCCTCCAAAATTCCCCATCAAGCTGGCTCCTGCTCCCCCGAATCCTACTCCCACCCATCCAAAAGCTTCACGATCCAACAAAAATCTCCCAACTCCCATTCGTCAGAGTAAAACCTGCCTACAGTCATAACTTCATCCGAGTCGCCTCCTGCTTCCGTGCCTCGTCGCCTACAGCTACCTCGTCTTCCTCGCCGCTGCTGCGTTTCTGGTCCTGGGTGCAGATCAGGGGCGATCTCGTGAAGGTAACTATGGCAGCAAGATTGGATTTTGACTTGTCATTGTTCAAGAACAGATCCCAAGCTCTACTTCTAAATGTCTTGCTCACACTATTCTCTTCTTCATTAATTTCTGCAGTGCACCTGTGTTGGAGGAGTTTCTTCCGGGAGTTCCAATGGCGGAGCTGGTGGTCACCATGGCGCTGCGGCCACTGGTTGCCATGCTCAGGGACAAGGCGTCCAGCTATCTCCTCGACCAGTACAAGGTGATGGAGGGAATGGAGAAGCAGCACATGATTCTGAAACGCAGACTTCCTATCATCCTGGACGTCATCACTGACGCCGAGGAGCAGGCGATGGCCAACAGAGAAGGGGCGAAAGCCTGGCTCCAGGAGCTCAAGAGAGTAGCTTATGAGGCAAATGAAGTCTTCGATGAGTTCAAATACGAAGCACTTCGCCGTGAAGCCAGGAAGAATGGACACTACAAAAAGCTTGGATTTGATGTGATAAAACTCTTCCCTACTCACAACCGTGTTGTGTTCCGTCACAGAATGGGTAGTAAGCTTTGTAGGATTCTAGAGGATATCAATGTTCTCATTGTAGAGATGCATGACTTTGGGTTGAGGCAGACATTCTTGGTGTCCAATCAGTTGAGGCAGACACCACCAGTGTCCAAGGAGTGGAGGCAGACAGATTATGTCATCATCGACCCACAAGAAATTGCCAGCAGATCCAGACACGAAGATACGAATAATATCGTTGACATACTACTTGGTCAAGCTAGCAATGCAGATCTCGCAGTAGTTCCCATTGTTGGAATGGGGGGCCTTGGCAAGACTACATTAGCACAGCTTATATACAATGAACCTGAAGTTCAGAAGCATTTTCAGTTGCTGCTTTGGGTCTGTGTCTCTGATAATTTTGATGTGAACTCCCTGGCTAAGAGTATAGTTGAAGCATCTCCGAAGAAGTATGATGATACAGACAAACCACCATTGGATAGACTTCAAAAACTGGTCAGTGGGCAGAGGTATCTCCTTGTATTGGATGATGTCTGGAACAGAGAGGTCCATAAGTGGGAAAGGCTGAGGGCTTGTCTTCATCACGGTGGCAGTGGTAGTGCAGTGTTGACAACAACCCGTGATAAACAAGTTGCTGAAATTATGGGTGCAGATAGAACCTACAATCTCAATGTTTTGAAGGATGACTTCATAAAGGAAATTATTGTGGATAGAGCATTCAGTTCAGAGAATGAAAAGCCTCCCGAGCTACTCGAGATGGTTGGTGAGATTGTGAAGAGATGTCGTGGCTCTCCTTTAGCTGCAACTGCACTGGGATCTGTACTTCGTACCAAGACCAGCGTGGCAGAATGGAAGGCTATATCATCTAGAAGCAGTATTTGCACTGAGGAAACGGGAATTTTGCCAATACTCAAGCTTAGCTACAATGATCTACCAGCACACATGAAGCAGTGCTTTGCTTTCTGTGCCATATTCCCCAAGGATTACAAGATTAAAGTGGAGAAGCTTATCCAACTTTGGATTGCAAATGGCTTTATCCCAGAACAGGAGGAAGATAGTCTTGAAACCGTCGGAAAACATATTTTCAGTGAGCTAGCATCAAGGTCATTCTTTCTGGACATAGAGGAATTTAAGGGTGACATGGAAAATCAGCAGTATTGTTTCAGAACTACATGCAAAATTCATGATCTTATGCATGATATTGCAATGTCTGTTATGGAAAAGGAGTGTGTTGTTGCAACTATGGAACCAAGTAAAATTGAGTGGCTTCCAGATACTGCTCGGCATTTGTTCTTGTCATGTGAAGAAACAGGACGTATTTTGAATGATTCTATGGAGGAAAGATCCCCTGCTATTCAAACGTTGCTATGCGATAGTAATGTGTACAGCCCATTGCAGCATCTATCAAAATACAACACTTTGCATGCCTTGAAGCTCTGTCTGATAACCGAATCATTTCTACTCAAACCAAAGTATCTGCAGCACCTGAGGTACCTTGATCTCTCCAAAAGTCATATGAAAGCACTTCCTGAGGATATAAGTATTCTATATAACCTGCAAGTGTTGGACCTTTCCAACTGCTATTATCTTGAACGACTTCCAAGGCAAATGAAGTATATGACTTCCCTCTGTCACCTCTACACTCATGGATGTCCGTATTTGAGGAGCATGCCTCCAGGACTTGAAAATCTCACTAAGCTGCAGACACTCACAGCTTTTGTAGCAGGAGTTCCTGGACCTGATTGCGCTGATGTTGGAGAGCTGCATGATTTAAAGATTGGTGGTCAGCTGGAGCTACGTCAGGTAGAGAATGTTGAGAAAGCAGAAGCAGAAGTGGCAAACCTTGGAAACAAGAAGGATCTCAGTCAACTGACATTAAGATGGAGTAAGGTTGGCGACAGCAAGGTGCTTGACAATTTCGAACCTCATGGTGGGCTGCAGGTTGTGAAGATATATTCCTATGGAGGAGAGTGCATGGGTATGTTGCAAAACATGGTTGAGATCCATCTTTTTCATTGTGAAAGATTGCGATTTTTGTTCAGATGCAGTGCAATCTTCACTTTTCCAAGACTGAAGGTGCTTACGCTAGAGCATTTGTTGGGTTTTGAGAGATGGTGGCAAATGGATGAGAGGCAAGAACAACAGACAATATTTCCTGTGCTTGAGAAGTTGTTTATTAGTAATTGTGGAAAGTTGATAGCATTACCTGAAGCACCACTGCTGCGAGGACCTTCTGGTGAAGGTGGTTATACATTGGTACGCTCAGCATTTCCTGCCCTAAAGGTGCTCAAAATGAAAAACTTGGAGAGCTTTCAGAGATTGGATGCACCGGAAGAGACTCAAGGAGAACACATACTGTTTCCTTGTCTGGAGGAACTATCAATTGAGAAATGCCCAAAGCTGACAGCGTTACCTGAAGCACCATTGCTTCAAGAACCATGTATTGAAGGTGGTTATAGATTGGTGCGTTCAGCCTTTCCTGCCTTAAAGTTGCTCAAAATGGAAGACTTAGAGAGGTTTCAGAGATGGGATGCAGTCGAAGGGACATTGTTTCCTCATCTTGAGAAACTATCAGTTCAGAAGTGCCCAAAGATGATAGATTTACCTGAAGCACCAAAACTCAGTGTCTTAAAAATTAAAGATGGTAGGCAAGAGATCTCTGATATTGTAGATAGATATTTTTCTTCGTTGACCAATCTGATACTGAAGCTAGAAAACACAAAAACAACATCAGAGGTTGAGTGCACTTCAATTGTACCGGTGGACAGCAAGGAGAAATGGAACCAGAAATCCCCTCTTGAAGTTATGAAGCTAAGATACTGCAACTTGTTCTTTGGATCAGGTGCATTAGAGTTGTGTGACTATTTTGGACATCTTGAAGAGTTGAAAATTGAAAGATGCGATGTGCTCGTCCACTGGCCTGAGAAAGTGTTCCAAAGCTTGGTATCCTTGAGGACATTAGTGATTAGAAACTGCGAAAATCTGACTGGATATGCACAAGCTCCTCTTGAGCCATTGGCGTCTGAAAGGAGTCAGCACCTGAGAGGTCTGGAGTCTCTTTGCTTAAGAAACTGCCCATGTTTAGTTGAGATGTTCAACGTCTCGGCATCTCTCAAGAAACTGGATATTCGTCAGTGCCATAAGCTTGAGTCCATATTCGGCAAGCAGCAGGGCATGGCAGAGTCAGTATCTTCTAGCAGTGAGGCAATCATGCCTGCCGCTGTATCAGAGTTGCCATCCTCACCCATGAATCACTTTTGTCCATGCCTAGAATATCTACTTTTAGTTGGATGTGGAAGCTTACCAGCGGTTCTGAACCTGCCTCCATCCTTAAAGACCATAATTATTTGGGACTGCAGTAGTATTCAAGTCCTATCATGCCAGCTGGGTGGGCTCCAGAAACCAGAAGCCACTATCTCCAGAAGCAGAAGTCCTATCATGCCAGAGCCACCAGCAGCAACAGCACCAACTGCAAGAGAGCATTTACTTCCTCCCCATCTCGAATATCTATCAATATGGCACTGTGCTGGCATGTTGGGTGGGACTCTCCGTCTGCCTGCACCCCTCAAGAGATTGCGCATTATTGGCAACAGTGGGTTGAAATCGCTGGATTGTCTGTCGGGAGAGCACCCCCCATCGCTGGAGTCCCTTGATCTTAAAAGATGCAGTACCCTGGCATCCCTACCGAATGAGCCGCAAGTATACAGTTCTCTCTGGTTTCTTGAAATTAAAGGCTGCCCTGCTATAAAGAAGCTCCCTAGATGCCTGCAGCAGCAACTGGGCAGCATCGAGGACAAACGACTAGATGCCCGTTATGAAGGTATGCTTGCAGCATGTCTTTCTATCTTTGCCACATTTAATAAACAGATGCAGTCATCCATTCCATCCCTTGTACATAATGGTCAACACGTTTGCAAACGTTTCTTCTCCATTATTTGAATTGCCATTCTGCTATACATTATGATATAACACATTAGTTTGTACAAGTTTTTTTGCTGACATCGCTTGTGATATGTGCAGTAACGGAATTCAAACCATTGAAACCGAAGACATGGAAGGAAATACCGAGGCTAGTCCGTGAGCGGAGGCAGGCCTGCCGGAGCTGAAGCTGAAGGTCATTCAGCTTCTATTCAATGACAGGCCTGATCCCTGATTGTTGCTCCGCTAGGGGAATGGCCTGTGATTGCTTCTACAAGACAACTGTGCCGCAGTCGCTCTCCGTCGAGAACTGCTGGGGCCTGCGGTGTAGGGCGGCTGCTGCTGCTGCTTGGCGTCGAGTTGAGCATCTCTGAATCAACATCCTAGGCCAAGACCATCTCATCTTTGTTCTGGTTTGCTGTTGCCTGCTGGCCCTTGGGGCGTGTACACCATTCCTGTCATGTAGCCCAGTGTTGTTGTATCTGAATAGCTTCTTGCACCATACAATATTTAATTTGTACACCAAAAGACTGGGGAGGATACAAGATGTTTGTTTTACCCAAATATTTATGCCTAACAACATATACAAGGTTCCATAATTTTTTATCAACCACTCAGACAGACATGGATTTTACCAATAACCAGCAAAGCAGCAGCAGGTGATTTTTCTTTTATCCCGCAAAAAGCATGCCGCAGCTGAAGCTAAATCACATTAATTTGCACCCGCGATTCATATTTCATTTTGCAATGTATGCGAGACCGAAGAATCAACATACAACGGTGTTTCAAACTCATCCCAAACAAACTAGCTAAAATCCAAGGAACCCTGCAAATTTCGCAGCACAATTGTATGTAGTAAACATTAATTTTGAACCCTGCAAATTTCATGTTTCATTTTGTAGTATGCAATTAAAACATGGAGCCACGCCCCAAATTCAAGGACACTCATGGCCTCTTCTTGCCAACACCAGTAGCAATCCGTTACCAGAATTAATCTACAGCTGATGGTGTTTCAGGTCTCACCAAAAATCCAAGCAGGTTATTCAATCAATCATCCCGACAGAAGCAAAATCGTGTGCGCGACACCTCGATCACTCAGCTTCAACTCGCAACCCCTCCTCCAGCGCTACTACTGAGCAGCTCCCATGGCACCACCACCACCCCGCCTCGCCATGCGAACGCACGCCTCGAACCTCTTGACCGCCTCGGCGCACTTGAGAGGGTCCTGCACGTTGCTCCTGTAGCACTCAGCGCAGCCGGCCCTCTCGTCGGTGCACGGAGAGGGGTTCTGGTAGGGCAGCTTGAACTCCTTGTCGTGCAGCTCCTTGGCCCTCTTGGTGAGCTCCTCGCGCATCGTTGCCTCCTTCTTCTGCAGCTTCTCCAGCACCTTCTCGCTCTCCGCCACCACGGCGCGTATGGCTTCCACCTCCTGGATCGCCGGAGACGGTGGTGGAGGAGCGGGGGTCACTGGCAGGTACATGGGTGGCGGAAAAGGCAAAACAGGAGCAGGGCTGCTCTTGGGTTCAGTTGGAAGTTCCCTGCCATTGTCCTGAGGCTCCTCTGGTTGCTCCACGACCTTCTTCGGCCTGGGTTTCCTGGTCCTCCTTTTCACCTGCTTCTCGTCATCGCGTGCGAGCTGCTCGATCAAGCTGGTGCTTATCCGGATTGTGTAGTCACCCATGGCAGACAAGAATCCTGAAACATCATCACAATCAGAAGTCAGGGATTAACAGCAAGATTTATGAGGTTAATTCAAGCAAACAAAGCTCTCAAGCATGTTAAACAGAATGAATTGCTGGGCCCTATATTGAATGAATGGTGTGCGTTAACAACATAATCACACAAATATTGAGCACCCAAGCTTTCCAGTTCAAAAACTGAAGGCCTCATGGATGCCGGTTAATTAACAGAATGAATATCTGGGCTCTACTCTGGATTCTAAATTAACAACATGAGGGCATCCACAGCTTCCAGTTAAAAGTCAAGGATCTATCAGCATGCTCGCCATTTCATTAGTCAATCTCTTATATCCTAAAGATATCAAAGAATATGTAGAAGGCAAGAAAAAAAAACCCTGATGTTTTGCAACGTTCAAGAGACAGCAGTTCTCCTGGCTGCTCTAACAGAAAGCAAATACTAGCCCATGTATTCTTAATTCGAAAATATACTGACTGACTGCTCTCTCCACCATGGAAGGGAAAGGAGGCAAGCAGTTCCAACAGTAATAAACTGGATGGATGAATGGATTGGAGATGAAGAAATATGCGGGCGAGTTTCAAAAGAAATTTTCCTGGCCACCCCCTCTGGTAATTTTGGCTAAGGGTTCAACCTACCTAGCCAGCAGGATCACAAAATGTTGAGGCGCATCTGATTAATTCATATTTTATTCAAGTATTTTCCAAATAATCCCACTCAAATTATGGGGGTAACATTCTTTCTTTAATCAAACGGACTAGCATATCTTCGTAAAATTCCACAACAAAATAATCGCACAACCAGTTCGAAAATTGAAGGCCTCATGAAAGCACGTTAAACAACATAACAGAACAAATATCTGGGCTCTAAACTGGATTCTACATTGACCGACAGAATTGTGGGCATCCACAGTTGCAGAGCACCTTCCAGTTAAAAGGTCAGAGATCTATTAGCAGGATCACCATTTTATTTTTCAACCTTGTATATCATAAAGGCATAAGCGAACATGTACAAAGTAAGAAAAAAGAAACTGGATGTTGTGCAACATTACAGAAACAGCTGTTATACTCGCTGCTATTACAGAAGCAAATACTAGCCATATTGATTCAGGGGTGGGATGGATTTAAAATCAGAAAAGAAACTGACTTCTTGTAGTAATTAATTATAGCATACCGTGGATGGGAAAGGCAGCAAACAGAACCCTCAGCGACAAACTGAATGGATAAATGGATTGGAGGTGAAGAAGGATCTGGATGAGTTTCCACAGCAATGTATCCCGTTAAAGGTACCCCACACACAGGAATTTTAATGGCAGCTTGATGACATTCATGCCCGGGGAGAAGGGATACCAGATTTGGCCAACAGTGGAGAATATGTCCAGAACGTATTGACTTCTCTCTTTCCGTTGCTGGCTTTGTTGTTCATGCCCCTGCAACTGAGTGGAAGGGTTGTCTATCTAAGGATTAAAGACGGCCTACCTAGCCAGCCATGGCACAAACTGCTGGGGAGGTGCAAATCCAGAGTCAACTGATTTCCTCATATTTTAGTTCGGTATTTTCTTAACGATTCTCTCAACATGGAGTAACGTCGTTAATCAAACAGACTAACAAATCTTCCTAAAATTCCTCCAGGTGCGACTTGTTTGCACAACAGTTGTTAACACTATTTAGACACATTATTTATCCACGGAACTCCACACAGATTTTTACAGATAAACAAACATCACATAGCCCATATAATCAGGTGGATAATTTGGTTACTAATCGTGTACAAGGGTGAACAGACTATTTGTCCTTACACCTCTACAGAGTTTATTACAGACGAACAAACATCAAGTCCTATCTAATACAGTCGGATGGACAATCTGGACTCTGCTCATGTATTAGAGTCTAGCACATAGGTCCACATAAACAGACAAGCACACATCTGAACATAGCAAATCTAAGCTACAGCATGTGTATTTATAGAAGATAAAGTGCATAAATAAACCGATGACAAGTCCAAGCTGGGAAACAGCCAGACGTAGGCGGAAACATTGGCCATAGCAGAGCCGAAAACGAAGCCGTTGGGTATCACCGATCCGGCAACGAATTGCACAATGAATGTACGTATGTAGCATGATGGAGCGATCAGGAACAGCACCTGCAGCCCAATCATGCAGCTTAGACCTGAGGCACTAACGCATCATCGATCTGCATCATCCCTGAGACTCCAGTAATCCCCCCGATTTGGTCCCCGAATCGATCCCCAAATCCCTAGAGTTCCGTGGCGGAACACATGGGCGCCCGATGGAGCGCCACGGCGGCCGTGCCTACCTAGTGCCTACGCGCGCTGCCGGCGGGGGGCGAGGCCGAGCTTGGTCGGACGGGGGAGATCCGGGCTGGCCGGCCGGACCGGACTCGATCCGGCTCGGTTCCTCGCGGCGGAAGGTCGTACGTGAGCGCGAGAACGAGGCGCGATCCAAGAAAAGCTGGAGCTTTCTTACCGGGAGAAAGAGGAGGAGGAGGATGGCTGCTCGCCGGCGAGGAGGTGCTCCGGTGGAGGGGGGCGGCGAGACGCTTCGGGGCGAGCGGACGGACGGACGGACAGGAGGAGCAGCAAACAGACCCGGGCTGAATCCTACCGACCAAGAGAACCTCGTCTATAAGCTAAAAAAAAAAAGAATTTATTTATTTATTTTTGCGTGGGAAAGAATTTTTCTTTTTAATAGTATATAATGACCAGAAATAATATACTCATGATATAGAAATGAAAAATAAAATTACAAGGACAACCCTGGTAAAGTAGAAATTACAGGCGGCTCCAAATCCGATGGCTCACCCTCCCCCTAGCTCCAGGCTTGTCCACATCGGTGGAGTGAGCGAGTCGTTGTGTTTGCGGCTGTGGAGTCATGGAGATCTGCTAGAAGATGGGAACCACGCGGTCAACTTGGAGAAGAAGGTGAAGGCCGGATGAGGAGACCTTACCGCATATCGCCCCCCAAACGCACTGACACGCCATCTTATTGATGAGACCAATGTGGAAGCACCACAATTGCCGAACACACCACCACCACCACCACCACCACCACCCACACATGGCTCGATGGATCATATTTGGAGAAATCAACCATGTGCCCCTACGAGGACGCCATCGAAGCTACCATCGCCGCCGAGAGGATGGGGTTGGAGGTACTAATCTCATTGCGTTGTCGCCTGCATCGGCCCAGATGAATGACAAGAGGACCCCCCAAATCTCATAAACTAGACCATAACTCATCACGAGCGCGAAGATTCCATCGGCGTTAGAACCGACCACTGAAGGCGCCGACAAAATCAACCCGGGTGATGGGATTGGTGGCAGCTAAGTTTGTGCAATCTCTTTGACATAGATATATGCATCTAAATGAATTTGCTATCTATACTTGCGGCGTCCACATGGCAAATAGGTTTTTCTCTAAAAATAGTCATACACACTGAGAAAAGTTGCACAAAAAAGTATGTACAACTTTGGGTCAGATGCTCAGTTGCACACTTCTATAAGTAAAATTGTACTCAACACTACATGGAGACACCATCAAAATTCGAATCAGGGGGAGTACATAACTTTTAAAATATGTAATTACCATTTTCTCTTAAAAATTGTAATCAGGTCAATTCAGAAAGAGGGGCTACCCCCATAAATAAACGGGAATGGTATATAGCTGCCGTTCACCAAGGAGGAAATCTCCAGCAAACCCACTCACAACCACAGGATTAAGATCTGACGGTGACAGTTTTCAGATGAAAATGCACTAAAATAAACGAAATGGCATGCTTTCTGTCAAAAATGTCATCCCCAAACACTAAAACTGCCAGCTGCGTGTTCACAAATGCCATCTTGGCCAGCGAATGGTCGCTGCTAGAGTCCTGAATAAAATGTACTCCCTCCGTAAACTAATATAAGAGCGTTTATAGAATACTAAAATAGTGATCTAAACACTCTTATATTAGTTTACAGAGGGAGTATAATGAGAGCTGGTCAGACAAAAATAACATCATTAGATTTCTATGATGTAAAATCGTTCATCATGACTATAATAGTTATACATTTCTTTCCTATTTACTGCCATACCGATATTTCACGTCGTCAGAGAACATCACCAAAATTTCAGAACGGATGGAGTAACAAATTCTACCACATGTTTTTAGTGTTGAGTAGATGAAGGTTGGAAGCAGCAGCAAAAGAAAACATTAAAGAGAATGTATGCTGGCAATGTCGAAGGATAATCCACCACAAGTTCACAAGCCATTTGTATGTCCTACACTAAGAAGGCAGTACTCATACCATAGAATGCTAACCGAGTCGCACAACCAAACGAGGTTTCTAATCGAATTCGCAAACATTTCGCTTACACTCATCCTCCCTACCACTTGACAGAGTAAAACGGATATCCGATGCGATTCCACGGAGATACTCATACAAGCTTTTGTTACTAGCACGGCTTTGGTTCGTCGCCACCATCCTCATTCCGACTTTGTTCCGTTTGTTGTTGCCTTGTTTGCCGAGTGGAACTTCCTCCCGTCCTCAACAGCCTCCCTGTAGTCACGGCCGACAAACACGAATGAGTAAAACAAAAGCAGAGCATAGAAGTTCCTCCCTCATTTTCGACTGGTACGAGTTTTTTCCTCTCTTTTTTACTACCTGAATGCCTTCACGAGCTCTTTGTTCTCCGGCTCAAGCTGCACCCCCTCGTAGAACGCGTTCGCAGCTTCCTCGAACCTCTGTCAGGTGTAGCCACAGCAAGTGTAGTCTTGAGTCATCAGGTATGCTTATGTAGCCATACAAAGAGAAAAAGAAACAGGGGCAGAAAGGAATAAATGTCCGGTTGCTGCGCGTCTCTGAAAGTGTCAAACCTGCAGCAGGCGCAGCGCTGCGCCTTCCCTGAAGCAAGCTTTTGCCCAGTCTGGCTTCAGTGCTCGGCATGCTCTCGCGTCCTCCAGGGCACGCTCACCTTGACCTGCCCGCAGCCAACAAAGGCTTCTGTTCGAAAGCAATGCGGGGTCATTCGGGTCGAATTCAATGGCCTGAAATGCAGAGTTCCGTTCTGTTGTCATGACTCTCAATGTAGTATAATCTACTAAACTTACAGCACTTGACAAATGAAAGCTGGCTGGCTTGGGATTGCATCCATACCCATATGTCATGTGAAATTACAACTAATTTCTAGTCTTCTAGATTTCTTTTTGTCCCACACAACTGCTTTCAGGAAGAAGAAAAATGTTTCTTACCTGTGTATATGCATCCACTGCTACTAGGAAGTCTTTTCTTCTGAATGCTTCATCACCTCTCGATTTGGCTTCCAATGATCTCTTTTTCGCCTCAGGTGACACCTGCATGGCATTTTTTTAGCTGATGTAAAACTTGTGCAGTGAAAATCAACAGTTGAATTTTTCAAGTCGACTATTATTATAACAGATACTAGATTCCTTGATTTTTATAAAAAAAAACATATACGATAATGGCGCACCTCAACAGGTTGTCGTCTCTGTAAACTGGCTGACTCATTTTCTTGCGCCTGTAGAATGTATGCAGATGTCAAAGTTGGCAGAATTTGCAAAGTAAAGAGGTTTCATGAACATACGAGGATATAAAAAATTCAAGATTAGATTCAAGTGGCACCTTTTCCTCTTCCATTTTAGATGATGCGTATTTTACTATTCCATCAACAGTCCAATTCGAGACACCTGGGATTGGAGATGTCAATGGTAAAAGATGTTCAACGACTTCAAGGTTATCCCTTAAAGCAGCAACCTCTATTGGCTTAAATCCATCCTGCAGGAAAGAAAAAAGGAAAAGGTAATCAACAGTTAGATTCACTGGTTTAGGCAATGTTGCTTTAAATAATTATTACTACCCAGGAAGAATAAGTTTAGAAATGGAATATTATTATTTTCCACACTTTTGGTTTGCATAAATAAGAGAGTCAAAGGCAATTGGGCAGTCTAGCTAAAATGAATGCAGAGTCACCATGATTACACACGATGGGTACTATGAATAAAATAAATTATAGCATCACCACACTTGGCAAGTTACATGAAGTACTCAGACATGGTGACTTACATCGTCAGAGGTATTTGGGTCACCTCCAACTTGAAGCAAACATTTGATCATTTCAAGATTTCCACTATCTGCAGCAATATGCAATGGGGTTGCTCCACCAGCAGTGACATTTGGGTTTGCACCTGCCTATGTTGCACATTATTAAGTTAATATTAAGAAAATATATAAAAAAAATATCGTGTATTATGTCAATGCAGAAACAGAAGCAAAATGGCAAAAATTAAAAAGAGAATAAACATTTGAATATTTTCCTTCAATTTTGTACGCTTGTATGCACATTCGCAATGCAGTAAAAAAGAAGTACTATTATACTCCCTCCATTCCTAAATATAAGTCTTTCTAAAGATTTCAATGTGGACTACATACGGAGCCAAATGAGTGAATCTACACTCTAAAATATGTCTATATACATCCGTATGTAGTCCTTATTGAAATCTCTAAAAAGACTTATATTTAGGAACGGAGGAAGTACTTATTTCCAATTCATGTGCATGTTTTCCAAATTCCCAAGGCACAAACAACATTGTCTAACAGGGAAAACAGAGCATCCAATAACGAAAAATAAGCCATGACATCAAAGTGACGAAAATGAAGCAAATCAAACAAATCCTTTACTCGTCCTATCATGTACCTGGATTAGAACCTCCAAGCATGGAAGGGAACCAGCAGCAACAGCAGACAACAGCGAAGTGATACCATCAGCAGTTTCAGTGTCCGGCTGCAAAAGCAAGGTTTGTAAGAACTAGTTTGAGTACAAAAGTTGCTGAAACCCACCTAACTAAATTGAATTCATACACAAAACCTCAGCAAATTAATTCATGCTGCAGGTTTTTGCTGCTCACGGTTATAAATTTAGGAGTAAATGCTGTCCAAATCTTATTGAAGATGCTGGAGAATGACATGGCAGCATGTTACAGTAACAAGCTTATCCCCTATAACATGGTTAAAGAAAGACAGTTGCTGCTTTAGTTAATTATAAAGACTAAAATCACCACATAGTCAGGAGTATTGCACTGAACCTTGGCACTGAATGAATAACTGAAAACTCAGATTAACAAACTGGCGGAGAGAACACATAGACCAGCAACTACCTTAGCGTTGTGTTCAAGCAGAAGCTTGACCGCGTCTTGCTGTCCATGACCAGCAGCCCAAACAAGGGGAGTACCAGACTCGCTTTCGGATTCGACATCGACTCTCTTACCAAGCAAAATCTTCATAATCTCTATGTGTCCTGTAATAACAAGAAGAATAAAATAAACGCCACATGGTTGTTCAGATATTCTCTCCACTTCAACATATAGAATGACAGTGGGTAATCGACACCGCACGGAGCACCGCCGTTACCTATCCCTGCAGCATGATGCAGTGCCGTGGCTCCCATGTTGGACGCGACGGAAGGATCGGCCCCGCGGCGGAGCAGGTACTCCACCGTCTCCTGGCGGCCCTGCCGGGCGGCATGGATGAGCGGAGTCTCACCTGGAAAATTGATTCAGATAATAATATGCATCACCACCATACCAAGCATTGACTGAATTGCACACACACATTCAGAATAGTAAAAATCGCAGGTAAGCATCACTGCATCATGGCATGGGGTTAGGGAGTCAGGGGAAGCATTACCATCGTCGTCCTTGGGGTCGACGGGGAGGCGGAGCTGCTCGATGAGGAATTTGCAGACCTCGGTCTGGCCCTCCCGCGCGGCGAAGTGCAGCGCGGTGCGCTTGTTGGCGTCCCGCACGCCGGCGGCCACCGCGGCCGCGCCCTTCCCCTCCTCGTCGAGCGCGGACCCGAACTCTGCAAACACCAACGCCAGCAACAACAAAACCAAAGCTTAGCAGGTGAGCAAGAGCAAGCCGTGCCGGGGTGAGCGGGGCGGGAGCGGGGGACTTACTCCGGAGGGCCTCGAGGTCGCCGGAGCACGCGGCCTCCAGGAAAGACTGCACCTTGATCCGAGCTGCAGCGGCGGAACCAGATTGAGATTGGGCGTGAGATCTTTGCTTACGAAGGAGCGGAGAGGAGCTGGAGAGGTAGGCGCGCGTACCTGAGAGGGCGTCGGCGGCGTCGGCCATGGGAGCGAAGCCGGAGGCGGGGAAGAAGGGGGAGAGGGTTCTAGAAGCTTCCGGAGGCGGCGGGGTTCAGAGCTTGAGAGAAACCTATATGGCGATGATGATGATTGCTGCCGTGGAGGAGGAAGTAGGCCAGGTGGCTTTGGAAGCTTTGAGGCCCATCTTTGCTGATCCGGCCCGTTTGTAAGGCCCGGCCCACCGATGTCCGTTTTCCTTTGCAATGATGCTAATTCCATTCTACTAAAAAATTGCCTAAAAAATCTACTAATAAAACAAGAATAATTCACCTACTCCCTCCGTTTCAGTTTACAAGTCCTGCGCGTATACCTAGGTTGTCAATTTTATCACCCTAATATAAACTATATTACACAAAAATTATAACGTTTGAAAATAGAACATTTGAAGTTTATATTGGTATATTTTTTGTGACATATGACTTGTATTAGGTTGGTCAAATTAACGACCTAGGGGTACGCGCACGTCCTGTAAACTGAGAGAGAGGAAGTACCCTAAAAATTATGTTAATTTATTTGTTCCGGTAATAGGTAAAAATGCTCAATAACTATCTAAGCTGAATTATTCTTGTTTCTAGTAGATTTTTAGGGTAAGAGAATTATTCTTGTTTACCTTTTACCGAAAAATAAAAATCTACTAAAAAAATAAAAAAAATCACTTACCCTAAAATTTATGTTAAGAATGGAGCCGAGGGCTCGCCGATGCCCTCTTAATGGGCGGTTTCAGTTAAAAATAGTGAGGTGGCATTTTCTTAGCCCAATTATAAAGCAAGTGACAACATTTTGCTCCCTGAAAAAATGACAACATTTTGCTCAAAACTGTGCCGCCACCGGAGGTTCTCCGTCGACCACCATCACATATTCTCCTAGACGACATCCGCCTCCCAACTCACCTTGGTCTCGTCGACGGTGTACCGCCATTGAAGGTTCGTCGGTGATACCGCAACACTCTTCCCTGCAACAACTGAAGGCCCACTGGTCCTTTAGACGTTGTTTTAATTTGAACACCTGCCCGCAACTAACAATGTCACCTCGAGCATGAGGAACCAAATGGGGAGGTCTAGTTGTCTTGGAGGAGAATTTTCCTTCTATTTTTTCACATAATGGATCACTCGGCATTTGCAAAAAGTGCAAGAAGTGCTTCATTTTGCTTTGATGCTCCTTGCAGATTGAGAAAATAATTGCCCTTCAACTATAATGTTGCTCGTTGCTTTCTCTTCTTTTTAGAGAAAAGTTATTGGCCGAGGCTGAGAAGAGCTCGAACCTAGCCCGACTTTGAATTAACAAAATCATCAACCAACCAGGATTACAGGGGCATTCGCCAGACATGACATTATGGAATATAGGTACCTACAGCTTATAATGGACAAGTGACCAGTCTAGATAGAGCCCCATAGTAGCCATGGAAAATGGGCATTGCCTGCCTCAAAGATGCACAATGCCACATAAAGTAATTGCCCTTCAACTGTGATGATGAAGTCAACGGACAGGGAATGTTACACAGTCGGCTGGAGAAGGTGAAGGAGAAGGCATGACAATATGGGTCCAATGGCGACGCTGGGGCTCCCGAACGCTGGTCCTTTGGGGCACACGCACGAAGACTTTCCAGCTATCATCGACAAGGTCAGGCCGGCTCCAGTATGGGAGCGACGATAACAGCGCGTCAGCGGCTCGTTCTGGCGGTGGCAATGGTCGTTCTACTGTCCATCAACCTCGATGTAATTTTTACTATGTTTGTGGTGTTTTGTACTTCCGGTGAATCTTTATAATAGGTCTGATATTTTTGCAAAAAAAAGGTTCATGAGCCTTGTCAACTTCACCACCCACTCAAAGGTGTAGGAGATCCTATTTATGGAAATCTGACTGTTGGGCATATGAATGTGCTCGGTACCGAACTTCACACCTGGTATTGCTGGACTACTTCAAAAATTCGAATGATCAAACATGAAAACTCTCTTCACCAAAGTGGGTGTGCACCATATCCAAAAAAACCTCTGGAAATAATGGAAATACCTCGAAGGTATCGAAGAAGAATGCTCAGACAACATACACTGGTGGAAAAACAGGCTTCCGTCCAGCCCCATAAGTCGCGAAGCTGTAGGAACCGCGACTAATGGGACCTTTAGTCGCGGTTCTGGAGGTGAACCGCGACCAAAGGCCTGGCCCAGGCGCTCGGTGGCCAGTGGTGCACGTGAGGGCTTTAGTCGCGGTTGGTCAGACAACCGCGACTAAAGGCCTTCGGCACCTTTTAGTCACTGCTTGCTGTGCCAACCGCAACTAAAGCCCTCCCTATATATACCCATCCAGCAGCCAACACTTAGCCATTTGGAGCCATTCTCTTCACAAGTGGGTGTAGGTTTGCTTTTGGTTCCTCTTATGCACATAAGGTGTTTGATGAAATGCCCCAAGAGCATGAAACAAACATGACATGAAGTGTTGGAGCCACACTCTTCGATCGCGGTTAGCGACTTGATGAACCTTTGATGTGTCAATATGCATGTGTGTAGTTCATAACAAATGCATGATGGTTAATTATATATTTTATATTATAATAATGCAGATGAATCGGCAATGGATGTACGGTAACCGACTCTCCATGAGTTCACTACGGGTTTGAAAGATTTCCTCGTAGTGGCTAATGCGAACAAGCGGGGGTTTTGTTATCTGTCCATGTGTTATCTGTAAGAATGAGAAGGGTTACTCTTCCTCAAGAGTTGTTCACATGCATCCGCTTGAAGGGTTTCATGCCAAGCTATAATTGTTGGACCAAGCATGGAGAAAGAGGGTTATAATGGAAGAAGATGAAGAAGGATGATTTCATCGATGAAAGCTATCTTGCTCATTTCGTGATACTTTCATGGAGGATGTCAAGGTGAAGGGAAGGTGAAGGGAAGGTGAAGAAGAGGCACGTGATGATCCCGCTGATGATCTTGGTCGGACCATTGCCGATGCACGGAGACGCCGCTAAACCGAAAAGGAGAGGGAGAATTTGGATCGCATGTTAGAGGATCACGTAAAGGCGCTGTACCCGGATGCGATGATGGTCTCAAAAAGCTGGGCTGCTAATCGGATTTGCTGAAATGGAAGGCGAGGAGGTGTAGCTGACTCGGCATTTGAAAACTTGCTGAAAATGTTGAAGAATATGTTTCAAAGGATAACGAGTTGCCCGCCAAGACGCACTGAAGCAAAGAAGGTTGTCCGCCTCTAGGTTTAGAGGTTTCAAGATACATGCATGCATCAACGATCGCATCCTCTACCGCGGTGAATACGAGAATTTGAATGAATGCCCGGTATGCACCGCATTGCATTATAAGATCGAGGCGATGACCCCGGTGACGATGTTGAGGGCCGAAACCCGTGAAGAGGGTTCCGCCAAGGTGATGTGGTATGCTCCTATAATACCACGGTTGAAACGTCTGCTCATGAACAAAGAGCATGCCAAGTTGTTGCGATGGCACAAAGAGGACCGTAAGTCGGACGGGAGTTGAGACACACCGCAGATGGAACGCAATGGAGAAAGATCGACAGATGGTTCAAAGATTTTGCGGTGACGCAAGGAACATAAGATTTGCTCTAAGTACGGATGGCATGAATCCTTTTGGCGAAGCGAGCTCCAGCCATAGCACTGCCCGTGACTCTATGCATCTACAACCTTCCTCCTTGGTTGTGCATGAAGCGGAAGTTCATTATGATGCCGTGCTCATCCAAGGTCCGGCAACCCGACAACGACATCGATGTGTACCTAAGGCCATTAGTTGATGAACTTTACAGCTGTGGGTGGTGTCCGTGTGTGGGATGAGCACAAACAAGAGGAATTTGACCTACGAGCGTTGCTTTTCGTAACCATCAACGATTGGCCTGCTCTTAGTAACCTTTCGGACTGTCAAATAAGGGATACAATGCATGCACGCACCGCTTACATGAGACCGAAAGTGTACATTTGCCAAATTGTAAGAAGAACGTGTACCTTGGGCATCGCCGATTTCTTCCAAAATTCATCCAAGAAGAAAGAAAGGCAAGCATTACAACGGCAAGGCAGATCACCGGCGAAGCTCTGCGGAACGACCGGTGCCGAGGTATTTGATATGGTCAAGGATTTGAATGTCATCTTTGGAAAGGGTCCCGCGGACAATCGGTTCGAAGGGAGCCGACGGGCACGCAGCCATGTGGAAGAAGAAATCTATATTCGGGAGCTAGAATATTGGAAAGTCCTAGATGTCCGCTCTGCAATCGACGTGATGCACGTTACGAAGAATATTTGCGTGAACCTCCTAAGCTTCTTGGGCGTGTATGGGAAGACAAATGATACAAAGGAAGCACGGCAGACCAGCAACGTTTGAAAGACCACGATGACCGCATCCGGAATGGTTTCAAGGTCGTGCCAGCTACGCTCGACCAAAGAAGAGAAGGTCATCTTTTTGAATGCCCGAGCAGTATGAAGGTCCCGTCTGGATTCTCGCCCAATATAAAGGGAATAATAAACATGGCGGAGAAAAGTTCCAAAACTCAAGTCTCACGATCATCACGTGATTATGACGCAATTGCTTCCGATTGCTTTGAGGGGCTCTCGCCGGAAAATGTTCGAGTAGCCATTGTGAAGCTATGTGCATTCCTCAATGCAATCTCTCGAAGGTAATCAATCCGAAGTTCTACCACGGTTACTGAACGATGTGATCCAATGTCTTGTCGGTTTCGAGTTGGTGTTCCGCCATCCTTCTTCAATATTATGACGCACCTCCTGGTTCACCTAGTCGAAGAGATTCTCGTTCTCGGTCCTGTATTTCTACACAATATGTTCCCTTCGAGAGGTTCATGGGAGTATTAAAGAAATATGTTCAGAATCGTGCTAGGCTGAAGGAAGCATCGCCAAGGGCTATGGAAATGAGGAGGTAATTGAGTTTTGTGTTGACTTTGTTCCCGACCTTAAGCCGATTGGTCTTCCTCGATCGCGCACGAGGGGAGACTAAGTGGAAAAGGCACGATCGGAAGGAAATCAACGATATGTATGGACGGCCATTCTCTCGATCAAGCACACCACATCAGGTTGACCAATTCCAGCTTGGTGGCTCCGCACTTTGAGAAACACAAGAATATTTTACTTTCGGACAACCCGGGAAGCCCTGAATCTCGGATTAGGAAGGCCCACATGGAGACTTTCGGCAGTTGGTTGAGAAAACATTTAATGAATGACAATGATGTTGTAGATCAGTGTACATGTTGGCCAAGACACCATCTTCGACTATAACAACTTTCCAAGGGTACGAGATAAATGGGAATACATTTTACACGATCGCCCAAGATAAAAAGAGCACCAACCAAAACAGTGGTGTCCGCTTTGATGCAAAGAACCGAGAATGGGCAAAAGGTCACATATTATGGTTACATAGAGGAGATATGGGAACTTGACTATGGACCCTCCTTTAAGGTCCCTTTGTTCCGTGCAAATGGTTCAAGCTAACAGGAGGTGGGGTAAAGGTGGACCAGCAATACGGAATGACAATGGTGGATTTCAACAATCTTGGTTACCTTGACGAACCATTCGTCCTAGCGAAAGATGTCGCTCAGGTTTTCTATGTGAAGGACATGAGTAGCAAACCGAGGAAACGGAAAGATAAGAAAACGATCAAGACATCATGCGATGATTCAAAGCGCCACATTGTTCTTTCAGGAAAAGAAACATCGTGGGAGTGGAGGACAAGATGACATGTCGAAGATTATAATATGTTTGCTGAAATTCCGCCCTTCAAAGTGAACACCGACCCGAGCATTAAGTTAAATGATGAGGATGCTCCATGGATACGGCACAATCGTAAGCAAGCACGGACACAAGGGAAGAATTGATGTGTAATAATTTGTTGTACCAAACTTTGTATTTGGTCGATGAACTGAATGATGTATCAAACCTTTTGTAAAACCTTCAAGGGATTAGTTTTATTTTTCTGATTTTTTTGATATATAATTGTATTTTTAAGATTTTAAAATGAATTAGTTTTATTTTTCTGATTTTAAAAGGAAAAAGGAAGAAGAAGAAAGAAGGGAAAAGGAAAAAAAACAGAAGAAAAAAACAGAAGAAAAAAGGAAAAACAGAAGAAAAAACAAACAGAAGAAAAAAGGAAAAACAGAAGAAAAAAAACAAACAGAAGAAAAACATAAGAAAAAAACAAACAGAAGAAAAACAGAAGAAAAAAGGAAAAAGGAAGAAAGGAAGAAAAAAAAGAAGAAAAACAAGAAAAAGGAAGAAACAAACAGAAGAAAAAAAGAAGAAAAAGGAAGAAAAAACAGAAGAACAACAAGAATTTAAAATGAATTAGTTTTATTTTCTGATTTTTTGATATATAATTGTATTTTTAAGATTTTAATAACATAAATAAATAAGTAATTAGAAACTTTAATAGCAAAAATAATTATCATAAAGTAAAATAAATAAGTAATTAGAAACAAAATAAAATAAAATAAATAAGTTTTTTGTTGTAAGTAGAAACAAAACAAAATAAATAAAGCAAAAATGAAAACAAAAACAGGCAAAAATAAAAAATATGCCACCCATCGGGCCACCACGGCTGAATACGACTAGAAACCCATTAATGGGCTGTGATTCAGCCCGCAGAAGGCCCAATAGGCCCTGAGCTCATAGTAATGAATAGGCCCGTAAGCTTTGCATTTGAGAGGAGCTCGAAGTGGTGGCGCAGCCGCTTATAAACCATCTGTCGAAGCCTCTCGGCTAGCGAGTGGGACTAAACATCCCACCGCACGCGCCAGTTCAAAGATGACCCTTTAGTCCCGGTTGGGAGGCGGATCGCGACCAAAGGGTACCCTTTAGTCGCGGTTGTTGTCCCCAACCGCGACTAAAGGGTCTTCTGTGAACGAAGCGGCGGCAAAACCCTTTAGTCGCGGTTGGGGCGGACCGCGACTAAAGGGTACTTTAGTCGCGGGTCTCGCCGCCAACCGCGACTAAAGAGTGGGCTATAATACAAGCCTCGACGCCGCCGCCGCCGCTCGCTGTTCGTCTCTGCCGCGCCCGCTCGACGCCGCTCGCCGTCGCCGTCGCCCTCGCCGCCGCCGCCGTCGCCCTCGCCCACTCGCCAGGCCGCCGCCGGCCTCGATCTGCCGCGCTCGCCGCCCAGAACCCCTCCGCCCTCTCTCCGAAAGCAACCGCCGCCGCCTCCGTTCCCGCCGCCGCCACGCCCATCCTCACGCCGATCTGCGCTGGCGGTGGAGCAGCGCCACGTCCGTCCTCACGTCGATCTGCAAGGCCGGCGCCATGGATTCCGCCGCCGCCGATGCCACAAAGACCTCCGTCCTGCTCTGCATCATCATCACCTCTCCTTCCTCCGACCCGGCTTCACCTCCTCCTCACTCGTCACGCTCTTGCCGCAGCTCTCCGCACCTCCATTGTTATTATTTCTCACTTGTTGCAGCGCGTGTGCGTGTGTGTGTGTGTGTGTGTGTGTGTTAGGTGATGATGCAGTAAAATGTTAAATGTGTGTAGAAAAATGTTGCCATGTGTTAAAATTGCTAATCTTGTATTTGAAAATTGTTAATCAAGCATCTGAAAATGTTAAATGTTTTTATAGAAAAAATGTTGACCATGTGTTAGAAAATGGTTAATCTTATATTTAAAAAAATGTTAATCCAGCATTTGAAGAACGTTGAAAATGTGCAAAGAAAAAAAAGGTGTGCATGTATTAAAAAAAATGCTAAATGTATATTGAAGAAATGTTAACCATGTATTCAAATAATAATAATAATGCATTTCAAAAATGTTAAATATGTATAGAACAAATGTTGACCATGTGTTAAAAAATGTTTAATTGCTTGCAAAGTTTCTTCACAAAATGCCCTATTTTTTTTCTTCCTTTTTCTCCCGTTTTAGTACTGCTACTGGGTCGACCCATTACTGTATTGTCTTCATGTGAGTGATCCTTCCATCTCGCGTGAAGACGTGGTTGACAAATGTTTAATTGCTTGCAAAGTTTCTTCACAAAATGACATTCGTGAAGACGTGGTTGTCTGTTGTCCTCGCCTCCCTCTCCGTGTGTGTTGTCCTCGCCTCCCTCTCCGTGACGCCTGCGTCCTCTGCCGCCCGTCTCGCGCTTCACCGCGACACCTCTCCCACCCTTCCTCGCCCCTCCTTTTGCCACCGCCTTTCGCCACCGCCACCGCCACCCCCCTTCTTCACTTAATTAATTTGTTTTACTACATGTTTTCGGGATGACATAATGGCGGACGATAGAGCTGACCCGATTATGGACAACTATGATCCGGACGGTGAAGCACATATGTTCGCATCATAAACGCATTTATATTCAATATGTGCTGACCGGAGAAGAAGAAGATGATATCTCTTCTTATTTGAACCTTGACGGTGAAGATGAAGGCGCCGTCAAGAAGATGATGCCAAGAAACGCCGATAAACGATGATCTTCAAATGGAAGTAGCAACCACCTCCGCCGAGGTATATATATACATTGAGCCTCGGTGATACAAACTAACTGATTTGAATAAATATGTGTACTAACGCGACTCTCTTTCTTATTTTAGCCCTCGGCCGGATCGTCAAACAATCGAGTACGTCGTCAAAGCGTGGCGCAACCAAGACGATGAAACAAGGAGAAACATGCACCATCGAGGTTGTCGACAAGGCAACCGGCAGGTCAGCTGGAGCCCCGCAAGAACGCCACCAAGTTTGTCACCAATGCGGAGCCATTGTTAGAGACAACGTCTCGATCACCGCCCAGAGTGGAATGAGCCAAAGAAGGCACGAATTGATGGTTTCACTTTTGTCGATAAGAGAACAAAAAAGATTGCTTCAAGAAGCTTATGGAACATTTCGTTCTACCTCCGAATACAACAAATTCGATGAGGAGGGTAACAAGATTGAGGAAAACAAGGAGAGGAGGAGGCTAGTCAAACAGTTCGCTCTTCATAAGATGGCCGACGATTCGGAAATTCAAGCAAAATCTAGCCCGTGACTTTGTCAAGCGAACAAGACTCGGATTTTAAAGGACAATATGAGAAACTGAAACATGATTGGCCAGAATTTGTGAAGCAAAAGAAATCGGAGCAGTTCATTCAAATATCGAAAAAATAAGGAAAATGCGGCTAAGAAGGAGTACAATCATGTTATGGGGCCGGAGGGTATCGCATTTGGGTGCCTAGGTTGGAGAAGATGGAGAACGAAATGAGGCGCGAGAATCCGCCCAGCACGGAGGATGGGACCCAAGGGCCAAAAGCTGGTGGTACGGGCATGGGGAACGCGAACCGGAGACAGGGGAGTGTGTTTACCGGGCAAATTAATTAAACCCACCCAAGCCCTTATTGACGCAATGAAGGATGCTCAACAGGGAAGATCAAGTTCAACAGAGAGAACGACGCTACCGACAAAAGCCCTCGGGAATCCCGAACACGGAGGACGTGTACGAGGCATGGGGCACATTCCGTGGAAAATAGGGTTCCCCTGAGCGATGACCCGTCTGATTCTGAAGCCGTAAGAGAAAGATGGATCGGGAAGCAGATGTTGTGGCGCGGTTGGCATCGGAAATGGATGTGATAAAGAAAACCATGAGTGTACTAGTAGCCGAAAGAGATTCAGCTCGGGAGCAGCATGAAGATCATCCAGCGGATCTCGGAAGCCAGCAGCGGAGAAGCAGCGTGGCTTCCACGGAGGCCCCACCGGCTGGTGCAGATGCACCGACGATCGAAATTACTGCACCGGAGCCTCTGGTGATCGAAATTACTGCACCGGAGCCTCTGGTGGTCGAAATTACTGCACCGGAGCCTCCTCGCTACCCCGTGGACGATATAAAGGAGATGAAAGAATGTCATCTGTATTATCCTATCGGGAACATGTCCATGAAGGTAGCCATCGGCAGTGCTTTACCATGTTTACCTGGAGCACTCCACCACAACAACCCCATTCAAGATGGCTATGCTCGTGTCACGGTGGAGGACATAGTCCAAGGGTTTGAGGACCTGGAGATTGACATTGCTACACCTGAAGGGGAGAAAAGACTTGAGATGTCAAGCGCCATTACATTCTATGGCAAAAGAAGTTTATCAAGTTTCGGCGAGGCGCCAAGGACAACAAGTCCACCCCTACGGTGGTGGTGGTGGCGGTGGCGGTGGTGGTGGTGGTGGTGGTGGTGGCGGTTCACCTACACCTCCGTCACATCACCACGCCGCCCCGATCCCACAACGTCCGGCGGGTGATCATCCGCCCCCCAGTCCTCGTCCGGCGGGTGATCAGACGCCGCCCCCCAATCCACCTACGGCAAAGAAGCAGAAGCAGTCCTGGATTATTAACCCGGACCCTTATGTACCTAAGACCACAAAGGTACCGGAGCCATCATCAAGCCTCTCCCCACAAGGCCTTGGGAACGAGTGCCGAGGAAGTCGACGCGCCGCTGGCTGCTGATTTGGAGAAATGGAAGGCGGACTGCAAGAAGAAAAGAGAGCCCGAGCCCAAGCCAGATTTTTCGATGAGCAAAAGAAGTGGGCTAAGTCATTTTGAGCACACCGTCCCAAGCCGCGAAGAATCGCTTAACGACTATGCACGTGAACTGCAGCAGGCACTCATGTTCAAGGAGAACAAAGAGCGGAGAAGGCGAAAGTAAAAAAGCGGAAACAAGTTGCCCAGCTCGGGAACAAAGTAAACAATCGATTGCCCGCTTATAGTGGAAGCCTTCGTCCGGATGCCCCGAGATCATACAAGCTGCGGCAACACAGGATTGATCAGAACGAAGTGCCGAGAACAAGCGCCAACTTAGGTATTACTCTTCGTGAACTATTAGGCCTTGATGAGGCGCCCGTGAAGGAGGTAGTAATTACATATGTCAAGAATGGGCCTCTCGTCGAGCTGCGCGCAGAAAAGGATCTACGACCAAATGAAACGTCTGCTGAATTGGTACAAGGGTTACATAAAAATAAAACGCCAAAGAATATATTTATGCGGAAGTTAGACATGAGCATCACTTCAAACATTACTATGTACAAATTGCAATCGAGTGAATTGTTCCAGCTTTTCAATCTGCGAGCTCGACAAATCTATCATCGGTTGCTACGCTCGTAAGTGATTTATTAATTTCTACCCCATCTCGTTCATATTGCCTGCACTATATATATGTCCTAACTATATTGTTGTGTCCTCTATTATACATGCAGAATGAAGATTAAGGAATGCAGAGTAAGGAACATCCATGATGTTGGGTTCATTGACCCACACATCGTTAATGGACATGTGTTGAAGCTTCACCCCGCCGACATGGAGGCAGACCTGTGGCAGTTTCTTACAAAGCAGCAACTCAAAAGTGATATTCTATTTCCTTACCATTTTGGGTGAGTGTTTCTGTTTTGAGCACATTCTCTTTTGTTTACTCCATGCATGGTATGTGGCGGCTAATCGATGAGTTATGCATGACGTCTTGTGCATGTATCGTGTCCGCAGGTTCCACCGGATTCGCTAGTAATTAAAGTTAACACCTCGTAATGTCTCGCCCACGACTCTCGAATATGGATCCAAAGCTTTGGGTCGACATGAGAAGAACGCTGCGAAGTAATTATTTTCATTCATTTGCGCCTATATCGATCGGCCTATTTCGTTCATTTCCTAATATCAAGTAACTAATAACTCTCTTGTTCATTTAATTTTCTTTGCCTCGTAGGGTTTGGAGACGGTTCGTAGATACAAAGGTCGGTGAATTAAAAAAAGAGCTAGAATTCAAAAGGTTAAAGCCTAAGAATGCTGGGGATATTCAGCCACCGTTGACCAATCTATGTGGATACTATGTCTGTGAGATGATCCGGAGATACACCTCTGAGCGGGTTCCGAGTGATACCAATGCTCAGAGGAATAACCTCCGGTGGATGCTTAGTCCAGAAGCTCGCTTCCGACCACTTCAAGAGGAACTAGCTGGATGGTTCAGCAGGGAAGTCCTCCATCCTAAAGGAGAACACTATTACGAGGACGTAGAACTTTATATGGATTAAATCATGTATGGAAACTTGTTCAAAATTGTATATGGTCATCCGATGATATTGAATATATATTGTATATTCCTCTTGAATTTTTTGGTTCTAATTTCAAATTTATTTGAAATTGTACATTCATATGCATGTATGTAGTACCGTAGAATATATGAAACTCCTTCAAAATTAAAATAAAGCACAAAAGAAATAAAACAATACAAATTAAACAGAAAACAGGTTTAGGGGGGCTAAAACCCTAAACTGCTGGCGGCCTTTAGTCGCGGTTGGCGAAGAACCGCGACTAAAGGTCCTCCGCCTGACGGCCGCTGGCGCCCGTGGACGGGCCATTAGTCGCGGTTCTTAAGCAGCCGCGACTAAAGGTGGGGGCTTTAGTCGCGCTTATTTGGTCATGATTCTTGCAGCCGCGACTAATGGCAGTTGCGAACCGCGACCAAAAGCCTTTTTTCCACCAGTGATATGTCCCTCCATAGTGCAGGACAACCCCCACCCGCTTTGTCTTATGCCTTCTCAAAATTTACTTTGGAAATATCTCCGTCGAAGTTCTTGGTATGAAGCTCCTAGAAGGTTTCACACAGCACAATCACCTGAGTTGTAATTCCATTGTGAACAATAGCTGCTTTTTTGCCATCGGTGTCAACCTTATTAAAGATCTTCAAACTGATATTCATCAGATATATCGGACGGTATTGTTGAATATGCGTACCTATAGCTTATACATACTCTACGAGTGACTAGCCTAGATAGAGCCCCATAATAGCCATGGAAAATGGGTATTTCCCACCTCAATGATGCACGTTGTCACATAAAAACCAACTCCTTGGCTAACGCGACTGCTTTCTCCTCACCAAATAGCTTCTCGACGATGGCCAAGGCAAACTCTGTGGCGGTCCCTGGTGCTCTGCTCGTGATAAGGTTACCGTCGACGACGACCCTGTATTCGCACGCGGTTTGGTCTGTAAGCAGGTGCGCCATGGGCGGAAATGATGTCGCTTTCTTACCCTACAACAATGACAAAAGTTGCCCCATCACCACCATTAGTGTATCAATACATGACATCTTTTATCAAAAAGGGAAAGGCAGAAAATACAAGCAAGAAGCATCAAACTCACATACAAAAAGGCTAAATACCTTGAGTAAACCGTGGGGCTCAAGGACGTACGCAGGGGAAGCACATATTGCACCATAGGGTCTACCAGATTCCGCCTGTTTCTTGAGCATGCCTACAAGTTTCTCCGTGCTGGTGAACTTGAGAGCACCAGGAAGACCACCCTATGGTACATATATATACACATGCAACAAACAAACAACAAGGTCACTCAAGTAGTCCCAAGAGCACCATTTACGACCGGAGACCCTGTGTTTGCCTTCATCTTCTAAGAAAATAAAGAAATGCTCGACTGAACTCCAACTTACCGGCATCAGGGGCGGGCCCACCTCAATTCAAGGGTATTCACTTGAATACCCATTATTTTTGTCAAAAAACTAGGTATATAGAGTATATATAATGTGTTGAATAAGGAAAAACGATACTGATACTCCAAAACGTGGTAGTTAAGCAATTCAGCCCAAAAACAGAGGCAACCCATCGTCTATTTCCCCTCACCACCATGGCCCATTGGCCCAATTCGCTGCCGCACGCACCCATCCATCTCGCCCTGAAAAAATTCCATCGATCAGAGGACACGAACCGGCAGCTCCGCCCAGTTCCCCTATTCTCGAGTTCTCTGCTCACCCCACGCGACCCGAGCCGCCAACCGCCTGATCGACACCGCACGGCGGCCAGGGCGCAGAGCTTCCATCGCCTGATCGGCGATCGATCGCAGGTATGTGTGGCGGCGGCGGCGGCGGCGTGGACGCGCATGAGAATCCATCCCTGAACCCTGATCCCTTGGCCCCTTTTTGGTTCTGAATTTTCTGATCTCTGCAGTAGGTGGTGGGCAGCATGATTGCAGGAATCGATTCAATTTCAAAACAACAACCTGAATGCTAATTATATGTACTAATCCAGTAATCCTTTCACCCCAAAAATTGGGCTCTCTTCTCTCGTGCCGATTCATAGTCGAAGTGTTCTAACTGAATTTATTTACCACTGTCGAAATGAATTCAGGCAGGCAGGCAGGGGCTCGGGTTTTGTTCTCATATTGTCCAGCAGGCTACAGTACTGCTTGTGCAGCTTTCACTAACATGTACTAGGAGTACCTGACTTGTGCAGCTTCCATTAATTCATGTACTACTTGCTCTGAATTTAGTCTTGTACTTCTTTCTATTTAATTGTAGTGAAACTAGAGACTTGTTTGCAGTTAATTATGAATTTATTAGACATGAGAATTTGCAATTTTCCATTTGAATTTGTAATGTGGGAATGTTCATAAATTATGATTTTTTTTATGGATGGTACAAAATACTTGGATGATTGGTTGGTCACATTCATTGAAATGGAATTCTTGTTGCAGGTTAACGATGAGGACATCATCACTCATTTTCAAAGCATCAAGGATCGCAAAAGTTATCCTATAATTTGCAAGGTTTCTTATCATTTGCTATTTTCTATCCTCTATATATCTTAGATTTTGCCGCCATATGTTCAACAACTTTTACTTCTAGATGTTGAACAATACCAAGTTATGATCAATTTTTTTTATTAATATAATATATTATGTGATATCTTTTATATAGTTTAGAACTACTACAATATGCTACTATAATCGGTTATATGCGCTAAAAGGATGGTTGTATCCTTCCAAAAAAGTTTTCAAATTTTGAATACACAGTCCTCAATTCCTGGGCCCGCCCCTGCCGGCATGACGATGAGGTCAAACTCCATTTCAGCAGCCTGTTCCAGCATGACATCGGCGATCAGATTGAGCTTGTAATGGCGGGTCACGATGCGTGGCACGTCCTCAACCGACGCGACCGTGACGCGTGCGCCTGCCCTGCGCAGGACATCGATCAGGTTGAGGGCCTCCATCTCCTCCGAGCCGTCGGCCACCGGCACAAGAACCCGAGGTGTGCTGGTGCACTTCCATTGGATCTGATTATACTCTTGGATGCTATACTTGACTCCTTGCTTGGGGCGCATATACTAGTAATTGAATATGTAAGAACATTGCACAAATTAATATTGATAATAATAATAATAATAACAATAATAATAATAATAATAATAATAATAATAATATGTAAGAAGATTGAACTGAAGAACTATAGTAGTTGTACAGTAGTTAGACCGTACGTACCAAAGGTCCGGCGACCTCCTCCGCCGTGCGTTCGCCGTAGAGCTGCTCCACCAAGGCGAGCGTGAACTCGATGGCCGTCCCGACGCCCTGGCTGGTCACCATGTTCCTGTCCTTCACCACTCTGTAATCCACGGCGATCACCCCGTCGTGGTTCAGCCGGCCCAGCAGAGCCGGATGGCAGGTCGCCTTGAAGCCTTCGAGCACGCCCCACCAGGCCAGCACCACCGCCGGCGCCGCCCCGATGGCGCCGCACAGGCGCCCCTTCTTGGCGTGCTTCCACACCATCTTCTCGAGCTGTTTGCAGTCCCTGAGGTTTGCTGATCCTGCCATTCCTCCCTACCACCAGCAACACGTACGAAGGTGGTGGTGATGATGATGATGACACTGAGACTCTAGTTTGACTGGGCATGGAGAAGGCGCACGTACCGGTAGGACGATGAGGTCGAACTCCTCTGCTTTCAGGTCGGCGACTCTGGCGTCCGCGGCGAACCTGACCCCATGCGCGGCCTCCACGACGAGGCCCTCGGACGCGGTGGCGACGGTGACCATTGCGCCGGCGCGGTTGAGGATGTCGGCCGCGGCGGCCGCCTCCAGCGGCTCCGTGCCGGCGGCCACCGCCACGAGCACCCGCTTGGCCGCCGGCTCCGTCGGTCCGCGGCAGACGACGGGGCGCGAGACGAGCTTCCGGCGGCACCAGGACGTGGCTCGCCTGGCCAGAGACGAAGACGCGGCACCGCAGCAGCAGCAGCCCCCTTGCTGCTCATCGTCTTCCACGTCGGGGGTGACGAGCTTGGCGGCGTCTGCAGCCCCGTGGTCCTCCGGCGCGGGGGCGACGGCGGCCATCGGCGCTCGCTTTCCTAGCCGGCAGATCTCGGCTAAGATCTCGGTGGTCTTCTCTCTTGTTGCTGCGCGCTTCCCACGAGGATGAATAAACAACTTTCAAGTCACACGGCATGATGGCCACACTCAGCTTAAACAACTATCAGTAGCACGCTGCTGCCCAGCCCAAGGACATGCATGTTCATCCAGAGGGGGCACCTTCATGATGGTCCGCATGTGCATGCCAAGTAATTTATCACTACTAGGCAAAAACCTACTTAAAAAAAGCATATAAGTACAATGATTGAAAAGACAATTTCATCTTTTAAACCTTCCGTATAATTTAGAGATGATAATAAAATCACGTGGATAATGGATTATCTTCTAGTTTTGTCTTTAATAAAAAAAAATCTTAAATACAAGGAGTATATGGTAACAAAAACCATGCTGAGAGACCATCTTTTAATTAAGAGAAATGGGACAGTTTTTTTTTATTTGTTTCTCTTTCCTTCACCCTAGTAATTATCCTATGTGTCACTTTTAAGATAGTACTAATGTATACGCCTTAAGGGCATCTATCTTCAAGATGGAAACCCATTCCGCCCCAATGTTTCTGTCCAAATTATTGGGACCGCTTTTGCCATTTAACACGATGGTGTGAACCGAAGAAAAATATCAAGACAATCTGGAATGAACGGAATCCTAAACACGATGGCCCCAACCTAAAGGGGTTGAATGAGGCTAAATTTTTTAAATAATATATTCTTAATATACTTAAAAAGTTATACACGGTTTTGATATATTATAAAAATAATACACCGTCGGCTTAGGTTAAGCCGCCTAGATCCAATCGGCCACGACGTAGCTGATTAGGGTCCAGTTGGCTTAACCTAAGCCGATTAGCTCTAGTCATCTTAGCCTAAGCCGACTGGAAGTAAGCATCTTAACCATAGCCAATTAGTACTAATCGGCCAGGCCGGAGCCAATTAGTTCAAATTGGCTTAGGCTAAGAGCATGCTTGGATACGTTTTAGTCCCATGACTAAAAGTAGTGGGACTAAAACTTGCTAGCCTCACTCATGCTTGGATCCAAATACTAAAGCGACTAAAATCAAGTTATTGAGCATTTATTATCCACCAAACCCTCCAATCCAGAACTCGCATGTGTTAAAGGAAAGGAATTAAATGAGGAGAGAGAGGGCTAATACATATTTTAGTAGGTTTCCTATGACTAAAAAATTTTAGCCTCAAGACTAGTCCTAGCCTCTCTTTAGTCAGGGGTGCTTGGAACTTTAGCCTCTAAAAGAGACTATTTTTAGTCAGACTAAAAATAGTCCCTTGGATCCAAGCACCCTCTAAGACAACAACTGCATGAGACCAAAATTTTCAGCCAATGGTTGCATGGAACCATATTTTGGACCATAATTTTATTCCACCACCCTTGCTCGAGTTAGCCGCAATTTCCCGCAAAACTTTACCACAATATTTTTCCGGTATTGTCCTTCCCGCAACCCTTTTCCGTTGATATGTCTTCAACGTATCTATATTTTTTGATTGTTCCATGCTATCATAGTATCAATCTTGGATGTTTTATATTTACTTACAAGCAATTATATATCATTTTTCGGGGACTAACCTAATAACTTAGTGCCCAGTGTCAGTTGCTTTTTTTTGCGTGTTTTTGGTTTTTCAGAATATCAGTAACAAACGAAGTCTAAATGCCACAAATTTTTTTGGAGATTTTTTTCTGGCGATAAGAGACACTAGAAGCTTCAGAAGGGGATGCGAAGATGGAGCAGTAGCCCACAAGGCACCAGGGCGCGCCCTGGTAGCTTGTGGGACCCACGTAGCTTCGTTTTACCTAACTCCGCCTCTGTAAATTCTTTAAAATCGGGAAACCAACAAAGGAGTCGATGAAATACTTTTTCCACCGCCCGCAAGCCTCTGTTCTCGAGAGATCCCATCCTGGGACCTTTTCTGGCACTCCGCTGGAGGGGGAATCAATCATGGAGGGGATCTACCCACTAGTGCAGAACCGGGCAATAGCACCGGTTCGTAAGGCCCTTTAGTGCCGGTTCCATAACCGGCACTAAAGTGTGGGCACTAAAGGCCCCCCCCCTTTAGTACCGGTTCAGCATGAACCGGTGCTAAAGGGCAACCACGTGGCACGAGCCAGCTCCGGGGGCCTGGAGCCCTTTAGTACTGGTTGGTAAGACCAACCGGTACTATAAGGTTTGGGGGTTTTTTTAATTTTATGATTTCTTTTTCATTTAATTTTGTGTTTCCATTTTAATTCTTTTTCGTTTGCTGGTATTTTACGATACTACACATTGTACACGTTATATATAATTTCTCCTACATATGCATGTTGCCTTCGGAGCCAGTGGCATTAGCCTAATTGGTGCCTTCGGAGCACGATGACAATCGGAAGTGGTTCATGGTAGCGGGTAATAGTATTCTCCCTTCGGATTTATGACCTCGTCGAGCAAAAATCCTGCTATTTCCTCTTGAAGTACTTCTACGCGCTCCGTTTCTAGGAGCTTCTCCCGCACCTCTTTGAACTGTTAAGAAGGAGATCAATATGCATGTGTATTAGTTGTGTGACTAGATATCGATAATGGTGTAAAAATTGTGAATAGTGTGCTGACAAGCGTACCCATTCCTGTCTTTGAGATCTGCTCCTTTCGGGCGCCATCATGTGAATGTTCTTGCAAACACATAATGCACACAGATCAGTCCCCTGCGCCTGCTTCAGGGCCTTTACGAGAATGGAATTTGATCAGATAATAATTAATCAAGCATGATAATTAAAGAGATGGCAGCTAGCTAGTAGGCAAAAACAGAGAATTTGTAGTACAAGACAGTGTGACTCACTGGAAGTTGTAAGGAAGTAGTATATCTTCATTGTATTTGAGGCGCTTCAAGAACTCTAGCATGTTGTCCTCTACGGCCTTTTCATGATGTGGATTTATTAGCCATGTGTATTCATTAACGGTGTTTTGGTCAATGAACCCAATGCCAAAGCGTCCACCTTTTCTCATTTCATACATCTTCATCCTGCATAATACCACAGAAAAGAATATAGTGAGGATAATTACAGGTAATGATTGATCAAAAGGATCACTACAGCTAGCTTGAGACTTAAATTACAGAAAGAAATCACTTACAAACAATAGCAACTGAAGATAGATTTGTCGAGTGCGTTTTGATTGTATAACTGAAACAGTTCAGAATACTCAACGAACAGAGCTTTCTCATGGAAGTAATGCTCCTCCTTAATATTCACCCTGAGGGACTCTCGATTGGAAATCTTGGTAATGTTCATGTACCATTGATGCAATTCGTACATTCTCGTTGGGAGGTTTTTGACCTTGTCTGGCTCGACCAAAGGTTGGCCCCGGACATATTTCTGTTTTATTTCATCCTCTGTAAGCACAGGCATGGGCTCGATCTCGAAGAGTTGTCCAACAGTGATGTTGAGAACTTCAGCCTGCATTATATGGTCCTTGGTTATTACCACATTGCCCACCTCGGGAACGTAAACTGTTTGCCCACAATAATATTGGGCACAGCGTCTTCACGTGTTGTTGGCACAACAAGCGAGGGATCGATTATACTACTGTTCTCCCAGCTGGGGAATGGTTTTCCCGCATTTTTTGACAGCTGTTTGTTGTTTGCTCGATCCCGAGCTTGCCTCCTTACGTAGACATGCTCGATTTAACTTCCTGATGTGGCGCTCATAGTCTGTGTCAACAGGCTTGGGAGCTGGTGGTTGAGCCATATGAATAAAGTGGTCAATCGTTTCCTCAGGCACTTTCTCCCTTGGCGGCGGTGGCGGTTTCGGTGCTAAATGGGCTTCCACCTCGGCCTTCGATATGGCTGCGTTTTTCTCCTCGGACTTGTCATAAGGCCTCTGCGAAAGAGGCATGAGGCTTGGACCATATTTATATCGCTTGCCTCCGCCTGTACTTCATGTACTACCTCTCGTACCGCTACGCACCATAGCTGCGGGGTGTCTCTTCTGCGATTGCTGAGGCGGCGGAGACGGCTGACGGGGCTGAGTTGGACGAGGAGGAGTGGCCTAAAGCTGTGCCAGACTTGGAGGAGGAGGGCCGAGGTTGTGCCGGACTTGGAGGAGGAGGGACGTCTGACGCTGTGGCGGACTTGGAGGAGGAGGAGTGGCCTGACACTTTGCCGGACTTGGAGGAGGAGTGGCCTGACACTTTGCCGGACTTGGTGGACTTGCAGGAGCGGGAGTCTGCTGACTTGGTGGCGGACTTCGACGAGGAGTCGGCTGACGCGGTGTTAGTGGCCTTCGAAAGATGATGCAATCCTTTTTCCATAGGATGATACGATGTTTGGCCTCTCCGAGAAAGTGCTCGTCGTCACCTCACTAGCCGAGGGGCGACCGCACTGGTTTATAAACCCCCGTGCGGTCGCTCTCTCGAGCTCCTTTCCAAAGCAGGCCTACTGGGCCTACGTGTTCTTTGCTGCCCTGTGGGCCCACTTGGCCTTTGCGGGCTTGCATCCTGGCCCAACAACAGGTTGGGTTTCTAGTCGTATGCAGGCCGCTCTGGCCTAGTAGGCGGGCTTTTTTTATTTTTTTGCTTTATTTATTTTTGTGTTGTTTTTTGTGTATTTAGAGTTTCTTTGTGAATATTTTTGCTTTAGGTACAAAAAATTACAAACTTTCTGTTAGTGCCCGTAGTTTTCAAATTTGAATAGTTTAAATTTTGAATTATTTGAAATTAGTGTGAATCACTAGTTTGTGAATAACTTAACTTTAAAAATCAGTAAAGGCATGAAAGAATTTGTTTGCACATAAAATTTCTTGGCGTTTCAAATGCCAAAACACATAACTACCCTAACTATTACAGAGATTCCCCTCGGGTGTGAAACATGAAGAAGGTGATGATAGTGAAGCCGGTCACATCCGGATCTTTGGGTGTGAAACTTTTTCTTCGCGTGTGTCCCTTTGCGCCGTAACCATGGAAAATCTTCATCATTTAACGGGATGCTCGGGTCAATATTCACTGTGAATGGAGCAATTTCATCAAACTTTTCATAATCTTCTGACTTGTCTGTCTTGTCAACCACTCCCACGATGTTTCTCTTCCCAGAAAGAACTATGGGCCGCTTTGGCTCATCATACGATGCATTCGCTTCCTTATCTTTTCTTTTTCTTGGCTTGGTAGACATGTCCTTCACATAGAAAACCTGTGCCACATCATTGGCTAGGACGAATGGTTTGTCTGCATACGCATGTTGTCATTCTGTACTGCGGGTCTTCCGTTACCCCGCCTCGTGTCATATTGACCCATTTGCACTGAAACAAAGGGACCTTTAAACCACGTCGATAGTCAAGTTCCCATATGTCCTGTATATAACCATAATATGTTTCCTTTCCCGTCTTGGTTTCTGCATCAAAGCGGACACCACTGTTTTGGTTGATGCTCTTCTTATCTTGGGCGATCGTGTAAAATGTATTACCATTTATCTTGTACCCTTTGAAAGTCATTATATCCGAAGATGGTAACCGGGACAGCATGTACATGTCATCTTCAATAAAGGTGTCATGCATGGTACATGTCTGCAACCAGCTGGCGAAACTCCTGGTTTGTTCACGTGTAATCCAGTCATCAGACCGCTCCGGGTGTTTGGAGCGTAGCAAATTCTTGTGTTCATCCATATACGGAGCCACCAATTCTGTAGAACTGTGTAGTGTGCTTCAGTGAGAGAATGTCCGTCCATACATATTATTTGTTCCCCTCCTAGCGTGCCTTTTCCATCCAGTCTGCCCTTATGCTGCGATTCAGAACACCAATCGGCTTAAGGTCAGGAATAAAGTCAATACAAAACTCAATGACCTCCTCATTTTGATGGCCCTTGGAGATGCTTCCTTCTGGCCTAGCACGGTTATGAACATATTTCTTTAAGAATCCCATGAACGTCTCAAAGGGGGACGTATTGTGTAGAAATACAGGACCCAAAACGTTAATCTCTTCGCATAGGTGAACTAGGACGTGCGTCGTGATGTTGAAGAAGGATGGTGGGAACACCAACTCGAAACTGACAAGACATTGCACCAAATCATTCTGTAACCTTGGTATGATTTCTGGATCGATTACCTTCTGAGAGATTGCATTAAGAAATGCACATAGCTTCACAATGGCTAATCGAACGTTTTTCGGTAGAAGCCCCCTCAATGCAACCGGAAGCAGTTGCGTCATAATCACGTGGCAGTCATGAGACTTTAGGTTCTGGAACTTTTTCTTTGCCATGTTTATTATTCCCTTTATATTCGACGAGAAGCCAGACGGTACCTTAATACTGAGCAGGCATTCAAAGAAGATTTCCTTCTCTTCTTTGGTAAGAGCGTAGCTTGCATGACCCTGATGTATGCCGTCTTCTCCGTGCATACGTTGCTGGTCCTCCGTGCCTCAGGTGTATCTTTTGTCTTCCCATACACGCCCAAGAAGCCAAGCAGGGTCACGCAAAGATTCTTCGTCACGTGCATCACGTTGATTGCGGAGCGGACCTCTAGGTCTTTCCAATATGGCAGGTCCCAAAATATAGATTTCTTCTTCCACATGGGTGCGCGTCCGTCAGCGTCCTTCGGAACAGGTTGTCCGCCAGGACCCTTTCCAAATATCACCTTCAAATCCTTGACCATATCATGTACATCAGCACCAGTACGGTGGCGAGGCTTCGTCCGGTGATCCGCCTCACCTTTGAAATTCTTGCCTTTCTTTCTTACGGGATGCCTGCTCGGAAGAAATCGACGATGTCCCAGGTACACATTCTTCTTACAACTATTCAAATATATACTGTCGGTATCATCCAAACAGTGCGTGCATCCGCGGTATCCCTTGTTTGTCTGTCCTGAAAGGTTACTGAGAGCAGGTCAATCATTGATGGTCACGAACAGCAACGCCTTTAGGTCAAATTCTTCCCCCATGTTCTCATCCCACGCACGTACACCTGTTCCATTCCACAGTTGTAAGAGTTCTTCAACTAATGGCCTTAGGTACACATCAATGTCGTTGCCAGGTTGCTTACGGCCTTGGATGAGCACTGGCATCATAATGAACTTCCGCTTCATGCACAACCAAGGAGGAAGGTTATACAAACATAGAGTCACAGGCTAGGTGCTATGGTTGCTTCTCTGCTCCACAAAAGAATTAATTCCATCTGCGCTTGGACCAAACCATACGCTCCTTGCATCATCTGCAAACTCCTTCCCATACTTTCTTTCGATTTTTCTTCACTACGACCCGTCAGCAGGTACTCTCAACTTTCCGTCTTTCTTACGGTCTTCTCTATGCCATCGCATTGCCTTGGCATGCTCTTTGTTTTGGAACAAACGTTTCAACCGTGGTATTATAGGAGAATACCACATCACCTTGGCAGGAATCTTCTTCCTGGGGCGCTCGCTCTCGACATCACCAGGGTCATTGCGGCTGATCTTATAGCGCAATGCACCACATACCGGGCAAGCGTTCAAATCCTCGTACTCACCGCGGTAGAGGATGCAATCATTAGGGCATGCATGTATCTTCTGCACCTCTAACCCTAGAGGGCAGACAGCCTTCTTTGCTTCGTACGTACTCTCGAGCAATTCTTTTTCCTTTGGAAGCATATCCTTTATCATTACCAACAACTTTCCAAATCCCTTGTCAGATACACCATTCTCTGCCTTCCATTGCAGCAATTCCAGTGTGGTGCCCAGCTTTTTCTTGTCACCTATGCAATTCGGGTACAACAATTGTTTGTGATCCTCTAACATGCGCTGCAACTTCTTCTTCTCAAAATCACTTGCGCAGTTTCTCTTTGCATCGGCAATGGCCCGACCTAGATCATCAACGGGCTCATCTGATGCCTCTTCTTCAGCTTCTTCCCGCATTACCGGCTCAGCTTCTTCCCGCATTACTGGCTCAGCTTCTTCCCCCATTGTTGTATCATCGTATTCAGGGAACCCATGGCCAGGATAGCTGTCGTCGTCCTCTTCTTCTTCATTGTCTTCCATCATAACCCCTCTTTCTCCGTTCTTGGTCCAAACATTATAGTGGGGCATGAAACCGGACTCAAACAGGTGGACATGAATGGTTCTTGACGTAGTGTAATTGTGACCATTCTTACAGCCAGCACATGGACAAGGCATAAAACCATCCGCCCGCTTGTTTGCCTCAGCCGCAAGCAGAAAAGTATGCACGCCCTCAACGAACTGGGGAGAGCATCGGTCATCGTACATCCATTGCCGGCTCATCTTCATTACACAACACCGAATAGACTAAATTAATACAAGTTCATACATAAAGTTCATACAACACTTAAATGCAACAAACAAATAACTCTCTAGCTAAAGCATTTAAATGCCACAACAAATGCGATCAAGATCGCAACTAAGGTAACAATTGATCCAACAACATAATGATACCAAGCCTCACTATCGATGACATATTTTCTAATCTTTCTAATCTTCAAGCGCATTTTCTCCATCTTGATCTTGTGATCATCGACGACATCGGCAACATGCAACTCCAATTCCATCTTCTCCCCCTCAATTCTTTTCAATTTTTCTTTCAAGTACTCATTTTCTCTTTCAACTAAATTTAACCTCTCGACAATAGGGTCGGTTGGAATTTCCGGTTGACATACCTCCTAGATAAAAATATCTATGTCAACTTGATGGGCGTAATTGTCATAAACATGAAGTGCAACAAATAGTTTTAAAAGAGAATATACCACATCCAAATCATAACAAGGACGAGGGCCGACGGGGACGGATATCAAAACCATGGCACTATGTATAACAAACAACGTACGGGTAAGATAATTATACGAGTAACTATATATCCAAATCACACAAACATCAATTTTTTATATAAAATTTCATGAACAAGAGGCTCACCACAAGGTGGTGCCGTGACAGAGACGGTCAAGGCGATCGGCGGTGGTTCTGACGGAGATTTAGAAGACACTAAGTACACCTACATATGCAAACTAAGTGTTATTTTGACCTCAAATTGCATATAAATCAAATACTACCACATATAATTCCTCCCAAATTACTAAAACCCACAATTAATCACTATATAAACCAATGCAAGAGCTAATCTAGCAATGAGAGATGAAAGGACAAAGTTTCTAACCTTGGTGATCATTTGAATGGATGGGGGCCTGCAAATCTTGACAAATTTGGGGCAAATTTTGTGATGAACTCGAGAGGAAGAAGGGAAGAATAGAGAAGAGGGAGAGGGGAAAGGGGGAAGAATAGAGTGCGGGTGGACGAAGGGTTTATATAGGACGACCTTTAGTACCGGTTCGTGCCATGAACCGGTACTAAATGTGCTGGAAGGGCCCCACTCTGACAACATGCTGCCACCACTTTCTTTAGTACCAGTTCGTGTCACGAACCGGTGCTAAAGGTTCGCCACGAACCGGTACTAAAGAGCTCCTCCCGCCTAGCCGTTGGAACCGGCACTAATGGACACATTAGTGCCGGTTCTGTTACAAACCGGGACTAATGTGTCTCACATTTGACCCTTTTTCTACTAGTGACCCTTCTGATGATGCGTGAGTAGTTTATCATAGACCTATGGGTCCATAGTTAGTAGCTAGATGGCTTCTTATCTCTTGATGTTTTTCAATACAATGTTCTCCTTGATGTTCTTGGATTTCAATCCGATATAATTCTTTTTTGCGGTGTGTTGGTTGGGATCTGATGAATTGTGAGTTTATGATCAGATCTATTCATGAATATTATTTGAGTTTTCTCCGAACTCTTTTAGGCATAATTGTTATAACTTCGTATTTCTTCTTCGATCTATTGATTTGGTTTGACCAACTAGATTGATTTGCGGTGTGTTTGTTGACATGAGCTCAACTTAAACAATAGCACGTGGTAGGGCTATGCATGTCCATCCACGTAGCATGTGAAGGCACCTTCCTTATGGTTCCGCATGTGCATGCCACATAATTTGTCACTATTAGCTAAAAACCTACTTTTTGTCTCGAGAGAAATTTCCAATCTATTCATCAATGATGGCAATAAAGAGAACACAAGATGTAATAAAAATTACAACCAGGCCTATGAACCACCTAGGGACGACTACAAGCACTGGAGCGAGCCGAAGGCTTGCCACCGTCACCACCCTTGCCTCACTAGGGCCGGACAAACCTTATTGTAGTAGACAGTCAGGAAGTCATTGTGCCAAGGCCCCAAAGGAACAGTGCACCAGAGCAGTAACCATTGCCGATGAAGAGACTTGCAGACCGGAGAGGTCAAACCTGGAACCACATGAACGAAGATGAACAAAAACTTGATCCAACTAGATCCACCGAAGACTAGCACCGACCAAATCTCAGAAGATCTGATGAAAACACACCTCCACACATCCTCCAACGACGCTATCCGCACCATCGGGACAGGGATATGATGTGGGAGACATTATTCCTACAGAGGGACATCGCCACCAACACACAGTTTCAATCAAGACGTTGAACCTAACAAAAACAAGAACGGGGTCCCTCCGATCCCGCCGAGGTCCTCCGCACCTCCACGGCCCAAGGGCCATTGGAGGTGGGGCGGATCGACACCGTCGCCGGCGGAAGGAGAAAGGAGACTTTTCTTGAAGAACTATACTTGTTACCCCAGCCAAAAACCTACTAAAGGCATATACAATGGTTGAGAAGAGAATTTTATCTTTTAAGCCTACCATATAGTTTAGAGATGATAATAAAATCATGGGTACAATGGTCTACCTCTTAGTATTATCCGCAATAAAAATATATTCTTATATCCAAGGAGTAATGGTAAAAGATATTGTGCTAACAGATCATCTCTTAAGTAAGAGAAATGGAACACTTTTTATTTGTTTCTCTTTCCTTCACCCTAGTAGTTTTTCTACGTAATATTTTTAAGGTAGTACCATTTTATATGCCTTAAGGGCGTCTATCCCGGTTGGAGCATGGCCTGATGCGTGCATGGATGGAAGCAGCTCGAGCGGTTGACTTTGCGCTACCCGGGTTGAAGGTTGATGGCATACCACGTAAAAGCTCTCGTGTCGCTCTGGGCCGGCTTATATGACATGAAAAATATATTCAAGGATGACTTTAATGATGTTGATTTGATTTTGTGGATGTTCACAATTTTTTGGATGAACTTGATAAGAATTTATAAAGTTTGACTTGAGGCATATCTAATATGCATAGCATATATCTTCGAATCTTAGTATAGTATGGTAATTAAGATGTTGTGCTTGGATCCACGCAATTCATTACGAAGGTCACTACTTATTAGACAACTAGAAGAACGTCCGTGCGTTGCAACGGGGCCACATTAGCTTTAAGAGTTCAATATTATGACATTGGCGACCTTTTTTACCATCAAATCCTCACACACTCTCTCTCTCCCCCTCCCTCTTCCTCACTCTCTCTCCCTCTCTCTCTAACACACACACACACACATAGCCTATTCTCCCCGCCAATAAGACTTACTCAATTGGCAATAATGTGTGGACTTGTGGTGAGCTTGACTGAACTAATGGATAGTGTGATATATTCCCCAATCATTTAACAATGAAATTTCAGAAATTGGAAGATTATGTAACACCTCCAGTCGTTAGCTACAGTGACCACCCCCTAATGATGCCATGTCATCAGGCTTGCTAAGCCAAACTGCCACTTGATAAAAATCAACGCCCAATTCAAATTTAAAATAAAGTCAAATAAATTATTTCATCAAACAGTAAAACTAAAATGTTCACCATATTCTATAAATTCCACGGATCTTTGACATGTTGAGCCCAACATTGTTTGACCCAAAAATTAAATCTTGTCAAATTAATAAGAGGTCCAACAGTAGTTAAAATAACCAATTAAATATAAACCTAATTTTATGTATTTCCTTTTGGCCCCAAACTTTTTGTGCCACCTAAAATATTGTGCTCGAATTGTGTGCATAGTTTCACAATTAACAAAGTCCATTTAGTTGATATAAGAATAAATAGAAAACGGTGTTAAAAAAGAGAAACGGATTAGAATACATTAAAAACCAAAAGGATGATGAAAAAGGGGATTCCCCTACCCCCGGGCCTTGCCACCGAATCGGCCCATGGTCCATCCCTTGACGGTCGTCTTCTCCTGTTCCCGAGCCCGTCGCTCTGAGCGGGGGCTCCCCCACCACCTCGCCGCATCGAAGGGGAATGGATAAGGGTGGCGCCCTGCCTCCCCTGCCCCCATGGCCTCACTCCTCCTTGACGCCCCCTCCCAGATCCACTTCTCCTCCTCGCTCGCTCGATCCCGGTGATCTGGACGAAGTCAGATGCCACGGCCACCATGACCGACCACGTCCACACAGCCACTGCCCTCCCTGGGAGCTTGTCGAGGAGCTCTGAATGCCTCCGCTACTTCGTCTGCGCCAACGAGATCAAGTTCAGCACCCCAAGATCGACGTCGTTGCCGTCTTCCTCAACCTTCGGCCACCGCGACATTGCCGTTCGATCCGCGTCGCCCCGAGCTCCCCTGTCTTCCCCTAGGGTGCCATTGACACGTCGTGATCTCCTCTTGCCTTTCCCCAGTTTTCCCTTTTGTTTGCTCTCGTTAGGTATTTCGCCGTGGCCGAGAACCGCCGTCCGCCATGGCCATTGCAGGGGTAGCCACTGAGCTCCTCGGATTGACCCCATGGCACATGCCTGCTCCTATGCGCGCCCATGCCCGAGGCTTCAGCTCTTCTTCCACGCCCGCGGGGCCACTCCCTCTCTGGCTCTCCATGCCCATGGACGTGCCACACCGCGTCCGTCGCGCCCGCCGTTGCCATCACGCTCGCCATAGCCACCGTACCACTGTGCCCCGCGCGATGCACACCATGGCTGCGCGTCACACTCTCGCTGGCTGTGCTCGCCCCGTCTGCTGCCGCCTATCCCTTCGCTCGCCCCACTGTCACGCCCCTGCCTCGCGCCGCCTCCTGTCGCGGCCATCTTCTGCCGGCCGCCCCCTTAGCCACGCCGGCCACATCTCTTCCCTCCACCGTCGGCCGCTCGCCTTGCCTGATGCGTGCTTCTTCCTACTGTTATGTGCTGCTCTACCACTGGTACGCTGTTGTGCCATGCCCTCGACACCGCCGTGGACAAACGTGACGGAGGGATTGTCAATGGAGTACGAGGAGGAGGTGGTGGAGAAGGTGTGGAGAGGTAAGAGGTCTTGGGTGGCATCAGCTGGCTGTGGTGGAGGTGATTATGCAGAAAGGAGCCGGAGCGGAAGGAGAGGTCACAATTGGAAGAATCGCAAAAAAAATCATAACCCGGAGATCTCATTCCAAAAAATTCTAATATCGATGGAGGGGTGATTTCCTTCCATAGGTGGAAAACATAGGAAATATTGGATGTTATCAAGGAAAGGTAAAAATTTAGGAAAGTTAGGATTTTGAACTGATTTCTATGCAAATGGGGTTTTATTGTTTGGTAACATGATATCAGTACTTGCCCGTTTATGACGTGTCTGATTAGGAAAGTTTGCAAATGTTAAGAAACTAGTTATTGGGAGGAAAGTTTGTGACGTGTCTGTTATTTGTTTCCTAAAACAAAATTCACTAATGAGAGAAATCGGTTGATTTAGATAAGTTAGGAAAGTTAGATTCAAATCTATTATTTGATTCTTAATTTTTTTTATTTATTTCGTAAGACAAATTGAACCAATAAAAGGAATCGATTGATATGAATAATTTAAGAAAGTTAGATCCTTGATTTGTTATACGTTAGGAAAGTCCTGGTTGTAATAAAGAGTGGAGAGAAAAATAAAACCGATGGACCAGGATGGGAGGGGGTGGTGGGAGGAGAGATGAAAAAAAACCCAGCGAAAATAAACCATGGAGACTATTCACCAACTGCTCCATTAGGAGTAGAGATATACTACACGGCGGCAGACTGCACGGCAATGTACTCTTCCTAGTGCGAGGGCGATGTAGCCATCGGCGGTCTTTCCCACGAGACGAGGTTCTCCCTTCGTTTCTAAGTACATCCGTTTGAAAGACAAGTATTAGTAATACTTAATTGACACTCACATGGCCACACTGACATGAGATCAATCTAATAAACAATTGCCAGTGTTAGAAGGGAGAGAGATGAATTGGTTGAATATTATGTTGTATTGCTTGAGCCTCGTGGGCATATATATAGGAGTACATGATCTACTTGGAGTACAAGGCAAGCCAGAATATTTCCTAGTCTAACCTATGTTTCCTAATACAATCACGTTACTCGACATCCCCTGCAGTCACAACGGTAGCGACGCAGAAAAATAGACTGGAGAAGAATCCGAAGGCAAGACGACGGACACCCCCCCCACAATCGTAACGGTCGACGCATCGCGGAGTCGTGGCTGGAGTGGAAACCAAGGAGGTTGCTCAAGCAGGCGGTAGCCCTTTGTGCCGTTTGTCGATGTAGCCAAGAGCGTGGGTGGTGGAGCCGTGGTCGAGTTAGCTGTGTGAAGAATGCCGTGGTCGATGTCGAGTCGGGGTGGCCGGTGTCGAGGAAGTCGCCGTGGAGCCGCGGGCGCAAGAGGGCGCCGAGTTAGTCATGGGCGCAGTGGTGACGAGGTAGTGGTGCGCCGGAAGGATGATGGTGTTGACGACGCGTCGCGGCGGGTTTGCCAAGCCTGGGGACACATCGTGGACGAAGGCACGCATGGGTGTTGCCAGCACCGGCCATGCATAGACGGACGATGACGAAGTTGACGAAGAGCCGATCAGGCTTGCCAGGCCCGGGGACACGTCGTGGATGAAGGCACGCATAGTGTTGCCAGCACCGGGCATGCGTAGACGAGGGACCTGCACAAGTTGTACGCCATGTCGGAGAAGTCGGAGGGGCCAGCAGAGAAGAACTCGACGATGATTGCGGCGCCCATCGACGTGGGGCCGATGTCACCAACGATGGTCGGAGTAGATGAAGTGGTCGGGGTAGATGACGGCGACGGCGGCGGCGGCTACGGAGGTAGCGGCGGCAGCGGCTAGGTTAAAAGTGCGGCGGCAGTGCCCGAAGTAGGCGAAGAACCCTGACAACATGACGAAGACCGGCGCGGATGGTGGCGTTCCCGCGCCAAGGGAGACGGCACGGCGCATACCATGGGAGGTCGACGCACGGTGACGGCGGAGTGGACCGCGAGCCGCGGCACTATAGCCCGAAGGGGTGACGCAGCGGCGGCAGGAGGGTCGGGGCGATGACGGGAAGACCTCAGGGCGGCGGCGGGGACCGTGAGCCGCGATGCTGCGGACTGAAGGGGCGACGCAACGGCGGTTCGTGAGTCGGTGCAACCACGGGGACGGCCTCAGGGCGGCGGCAGGGACCGCGTATTGCGATACTACGGCCCAAAGGAGCGATGCAGTGGCGACGCACGAGTCGATACAGCCGCGAGAGAACCACGGGGCGGCGGCGCAGTGGCCCGACGGGGCGACGCAGCCGCAGCCCGATGCTCAATAGGTGGAGAAGCGCGCTAAACTCGGGGACTATCTTCACGGGACCTGCGGAGGCGCGCGTAACCGACGCGCCAGGTCGGTCACGCGGCGTAGATGAGGCAGATCGCGGCGGTGAGAGGGTGATCAAGCCGATCGCGCGCGAGGTCGGTGACGCCGCTCGGTGGAGGCGTGGTGGTGGCGGAGTCCGAGATGAAGCCGGCGACGGCGGACGGCGTGAGACGTCATGCGGACAAGCTTGTCAGCACCGGCACCCGGGCTGCCAAAGCAACGCTGGCGCCCGGGCAGCGAGGCCCGAGCGACCAACGGAGCATCGACGCCCGAGTTGAGGCAGCCGACGAGCCTGACACAGCCGTCCCGACGCAGCCGAGGACGAGGCCGGCGAGGTAGACAGCCGGGCCGCCGTACAGACGCGGCGGAGGCGGGTGACGTGGATCGATGGGCGGGCCGGTGCACGAGCGACGGCTATGATTGGCCGTCGCATGGTGATACGTCTCCAACGTATCTATAATTTTTGATTGTTCCATGCTATTATATAACTTTTTTTGGATGTTTATGGGCTTTATTTTACACATTTATATCATTTTTGGGACTAACCTACTAACCGGAGGCCCAACCCGTATTGCTGTTTTTTTTGCCTATTTCAGTATTTCAAAGAAAAGAAATATCAAACGGAGTCCAAATGCAATGCAACCTTCGGGAGCGTGATTTTTGGAACGAACGTGACCCAGAGGACTTGGAGTGCAAGTTAAGAAGCAGTCAAGGCGGCCACGAGGGCGGAGGGCGCGACCACCCCAACAGGGCGCGCCCCCTATCTCGTGGGCCCCTCGGGCGGCCACCGACCTACTTTTTCCTCCTATATATACCCACGTACCCTGAGAACATCATAACAAGCCACGAAAACCTAATTCCACCGCCGCAACCTTCTGTGAACGCGAGATCCCATCTTGGAGCCTTCGCCGGCGCTCCACCGGAGGGGGAATCGACCATGGAGGGCTTCTACATCAACACCATAGCCCCTCCGGTGAGTTGTGAGTAGTTTACCACAGACCTTTGGGTCCATAGTTATTAGCTAGATGGCTTCATCTCTCTTTTGGATCTCAATACCATGTTCTCCTTGATCTTCTTGGAGATCTATTCGATGTAACTCTTTTTGCGGTGTGTTCGTCGAGATCCGATGAATTGTGGGTTTATGATCAAGTTTATCTATGAGAAATATTTGAATCTTCTCTGAATTCTTTTATGTATGATTGAGTTATCTTTGCAAGTCTCTTCGAATTATCAGTTTGGTTTGGCCTACTAGATTGATCTTTCTTGCAATGGGAGAAGTGCTTAGCTTTGGGTTCAATCTTGCGGTGTCCTTTCCCAGTGACAGCAGCGGCAACAAGGCACGTATTGTATTGTTGCCATCAAGGATAAAAAGATGGGGTTTATATCATATTGCATGAGTTTATCACTCTACATCATGCCATCTTTCCTAATGCATTACTTTGTTCTTTATGAACTTAATACTCTAGATGCATGCTGGATAGCGGTCGATGTGTGGAGCAATAGTAGTAGATGCAGGCAGGAGTCGGTCTACTTGTCGCGGACGTGATGCCTATATACATGATCAGGCCTAGATAATCTCATAATTATTCGCTTTTCTATCAATTGCTCTACAGTAATTTGTTCACCCACCATAATACTTATGCTATCTTGAGAGAAGCCACTAGTGAAACCTATGGCCCCCGGGTCTATCTTTTATTATATAAGCTTTCCATTTACTTTTATTTGCATCTTTACTTTTTCAATCTATATTATAAAATACCAAAAATATATTTATCTTATCATACTATCTTTATCAGATCTCACATTCGCAAGTGGCCGTGAAGGGATTGACAACCCCTTTATTGCGTTGGTTGCGAGTTCTTTGTTTGTTTGTGTAGGTGCGTGGGGCTTTTGAGGAGCCTCCTACTGGATTGATACCTTGGTTCTCAAAAACTGAGGGAAATACTTACGCTACTATTGTTGCATCACCCTTTCCTCTTCAAGGAAAACAAACGCGACCTCAAGACGTAGCAAGAAGGATTTCTGGCGCCGTTGCCGGGGAGGTCTTCACTAAAGTCAAGACATACCAAGTACCCATCACAAACTCATCTCACTCGCATTTACATTATTTGCCTTTTGCCTCTCGTTTTCCTCTCCTCCACTTCACCCTTGCCGTTTTATTCGCCCTCTCTTTCCCAATCTCCTCTCTCTTTCGCTTGCCTTTTTCTTTTGCTTGTGTGCGGATTACTTGTCGCCGTGGCGCAAGATAATACCAAATTGTGTGATTTCTCCAATACCAATAATAATGATTTCCTTAGCACTCTGATTGCTCCTCTTAATGATGTTGAGTCTTGTGAAATCAATACTGCTTTGCTGAATCTTGTTATGAAAGATCAATTCGCCGGCCTTCCTAGTGAAGATGTCGCTACCCATCTAAACAACTTTATTGATTTGTGTGATTTACAAAAGAACAAAGATAAGGACAATGATATTGTTAAATTGATGTTATTTATGTTTTCGCTTAGAGATCGTGCTAAAGTTTGATTTTCGTCTTTGTCTAAAAATAGTATTGATTCTTGGAACAAGTGCAAAGATGCTTTTATCTCTAAGTATTTCCCCCCACTAAGATTATCACTCTTAGGACCAATATTATGAATTTTAAACAACTTGATCATGAGCATGTTGCCTAATCTTGGGAAAGAATGAAATTGATGATTCACAATTGCCCTACTCATGGTTTGAATTTATTGATGATCATACACAATTTTTATGCCAGATTGAATTTTGCTTCTAGAAATCTTTTAGATTCGGCCGCGGGAGGCACTTTTATGGAAATTACTTTAGGATATGCTACAAAACTCCTTGATAATATTATGACCAATTATTCTCAATGGCACACCGAAAGATCTTCTAGTAAAAAAGTGCATGCTATAGAAGAAATCAATGTTTTGAGTGGAAAGATGGATGAACTTATGAAATTATTTGCTACTAAGAGTGCTCCTCTTGATCCAAATGATATGCCTTTGTCTACTTTGATTGAGAATAATAATGAATCTATGGATGTGAATTTTGTTGGTAGGAATAGTTTTGGAAACAATGCTTATAGAGGAAACTTTAATCCTAGACCGTTCCCTAGTAATTCCTCTAATAATTATGGAAATTCCTACAATAATTCTTATGGTAATTTTAATAAGATGCCCTCTGATTCTGAAAATAGTGTGAAAGAATTTATGATCTCTCAAAAGAATTTTAATGCCTTGCTTGAGGAAAAATTGCTCAAAGTTGATGATTTGGCTAGGAACCTTGATAGACTTTTGCTTGATGTTGATTCTCTTAAACTTAGATCTACTTCCCCTAAGAATGATAGCAATGAGTCCCTCAAAGCAATGAGAGTGTCCATTGATGAGTGCAAAGAAAGAACCGCTAGATTGCTTGCTAAGAAAGATTGCTTTGTAAAGGTGTGTTCTTCTAGTTTCCATGAAAATAATGATGAAGATCTTAAAGTTATTGATGTGTCCCCTATTACATCTTTGTTTTGCAATATGAATCTTAATAATGATGGGACTGGAGATGAGTCAACTTTAGTTAAAAGGCGTCCCAATAATTCGGAGTTTTCAGATCTTGATGCTAATTTTGGTAAAAGTGAGATTGGAGAGGTCAAGACTTTAAATAGCATTGAACCCACTATCTCGGATTTCAAGGAATTTGATTATGATAATTGTTCTTTAGAAGGTTGTATTTTCTTGTTGCAATCCGTTGTGAATTCTCCTCATGCTTATAGTCAAAGTAAAGCTTTTACCAAACATATCGTTGATCCCTTGATGCAATCTTATGATGAAAAACTTAATTTGGAATTTTCTATACCTAAAAAACTTAATGATGAGTGGGAACCTACTATAAAGATTAAAATTAAAGATCATGAGTGTTATGCTTTGTGTGATTTGGGTGCTAGTGTTTCCACGATTCCGAAAACTTTATGTGATATTCTAGGTTTCCATGATCTTGATGATTGCTCTTTAAATTTGCACCTTGCGGATTCCACCATTAAAAAGCCAATGGGAAGGATCAATGATGTTCTCATTGTTGCAAATATAAATTTGGTGCCCATAGATTTTAGCGTTCTTGATATAGATTGCAATCTTTCTTGCCCTATTATTCTTGGTAGACCTTTCCTTAGAACGATTGGCGTGATTATTGATATGAAGGAAGGGAATATTAGATTCCAATTTCCATTAAGGAAAGGAATGGAGCACTTTCCAAGAAAGAAAATTAAATTACCTTATGAATCTATCATGCGGGTTACTTATGAATTGAGTGTCAAAGATGGCACTACTTAGATCTATCCTCGTTTTTTTGCCTAGCTAGGGGCGTTAAACAATAGCGCTAGTTGGGAGGCAACCCAATTTTATTTGTGTTTTTGTTTTTGTTTCTGTTTAGTAATAAATTTTACATCTACCTTCTATTTAGATGTGTTTTTATGTTTTAATTAGTGTTTGTGCCAAGTAGAACCTATAGGATAACCTATGGTGATAGTTAATTTGATTCTGCTGAAAAACAGAAACTTTGCACGCACGAATTTAGTTTTGTTAAATCACAGAAACATGATTTTGCATTGATTATTATTTCTGTAGATCAATAGACAAATTGTCCAGGACTTCCTATTTTGGTAGGATTTTTAGACTTCCAGAAGTATTCGTGGGTTACAGATTGCTACAGTCTGTTCTGTTTTTGTCAGATTCTGTTTTTCGTGTGTTGTTTGCTTATTTTGATGCATCTATGGCTAGTATTAAGTGGTATGAACCATAGAGAACTTGGAATACAGTAGGTTTAACACCATAATAAATAAAGAATGAGTTCATTACAGTAACTTATGTGGTGGTTTTGCTTTCTTTCACTAACGGAGCTTATGAGATTTCTTGTTGAGTTTTGTGTTGTGAAGTTTTCAAGTTTTGGGTAAAGATTTGATGGACTATGGAATAAGGAGTGGCAAGAGCCTAAGCTTGGGGATGCCCATGGCACCCCAAGATATTCAAGAATAGCCAAAATCCTAAGCTTGGGGATGCCCCCGGAAGGCATCCTCTCTTTCGTCTTCGTTCATTGGTAAATTTACTTGGAGCTATATTTCTATTCGCCACATGATATGTGTTTTGCTTGGAGCGTCTTGTATGATATTAGTTTCTGCTTTTTAGTTTACCACAATCATCCTTGCTGTACACACCTTTTGGGAGAAGCCCATTTGATCAGAATTTATTAGAAAATGCTATGTGCTTCACTTATATCTTTTGAGCTTGATAGTTTTTGCTCTAGTGCTTCACTTATATCCTATAGAGCACGGCGGTGGCTTAATTTTGGAGAAATTGTTGATCTCTCGTGCTTCACTTATATTATTTTGAGAGTGTCTTAAAACAGCATGGTATTTTCTATTGTTATAAAATTGGTCCTAGAATGGTAGGCATCCAAGTTGGGTATAATAAAAATTATCATAGAAAGTGAATTGGATGCTATGATCAATTTGATACTTGATAATTGTTTTGAGATGTGGAGGTATTAATATTGAAGTCATGCTAGTTGGGTGATTATGAATTTAAAGAATGCTTGTGTTGAAGCTTGTGATTCCCGTAGCATGCACGTATGGTGAACCGCTTTGTGATGAAGTTGGAGCATAATTTTATTTATTGATTGTCTTCCTTATGAGTGGCGGTCGGGGACGAGCGATGGTCTTTTCCTACAAATCTATCTGCCTAGGAGCATGCGCGTAATACTTTGTTTTTGATGACTTTTAGATTTTTGCAATAAGTACATGAGTTCTTTTGACTAATGTTGAGTCCATGGATTATACGCACTCTCACCATTCCACCATTGCTAGCCTCTCTTGTGCCGCGCAACTTTCGCTGGCCATACACCCACCATATACCTTCCTCAAAACAGCCACCATACCTACCTATTATGGCATTTCCATAGCCATTCCGAGATGTATTGCCATGCAACTTTCGACCATTCCATTTATATGACACGTATCATCATTGTCATATTGCTCTTTGCATGATCATGTAGTGGACATCGTATTTGTGGCAAGGCCACCTTCATAATTTTCATACATGTCGCTCTTGTTTCATTGCATATCCCGGTACACCGCCGGAGGCATTCATATAGAGTCATATCTTGTTCTAAGTATTGAGTTGTAATCTTGAGTTGTAAGTAAATAAAAGTGTGATGATCTTCATTATTAGAGCATTGTCCCAGTGAGGAAAGGATGATGAAGACTATGATTCCCCCACAAGTCGAGATGAGACTTCGGACTAAAAAAAGGAAAAGAAAAAAAGAAAAAAAAGTGAAAGGCCAAAAGAAAAAAAGAAAGGCCCAAAAAAAGGAGAAATAAAAAAATATTGTTATAAGAATTATGCTATACTTAAATATTGCTATACTTAAAATATTGTTATAAGAATTATGAATACAATTACAATATTGATGCATTTATTGAGAAAGGCTCTGCTGTCCAAGAAGAGATTAATATTTTGCAGGAGTCTATGGAAGAAGAAATTGATGAAACTGTGAGCTCATTGGATGAAAAAATGATGAGGAGAGCGAAGAACAAAAGGAGGAAGAACGGATTAGCTACCCGTGCCCACCTTCTAATGAGAGTAACTCTTCAACTCATACATTGTTTAATTTCTCTTCGTGCTTACCGAAGGATGATTGCTATGATGATTGTTATGATCCCGTTGATTCTCTTGAATTACCCCTTTTTGATGATGCTTGCTATGCTTGTGGCCAAGATGCCAATATGAATTATGCTTATGGAGATGAACTTGCTATAGTTCTTTATGTTAAAGATGAAATTGTTGCTATTGCACCCACGCATGATAGTTCTATTATCTTTTTGAATTCTCCCAACTACACTATATCGGAGAAGTTTGTGCTTACTAAGGATTATATTGATGGGTTACCTTTTACTGTTGCACATGATGATTTTGATGAATATAATATGCATGTGCTTGCTGCTCCTACTTGCAATTATTATGAGAGAGGAACTACATCTCCGCCTCTTTATGTTTCCAACACGATAGAATTGCAAGAAACTGCTTATATTATGCATTGGCCTTTACCTGGTGTGCATGAATTGTGCTTTTATGACATGCCGATGCATAGGAAGAGAGTTAGACTTCATTTCTGCATGATATATGTTACTTTGTGCTCACTACTAAATTACAAATCATTGTTAATTAAAATTGGCTTTGATATACCTTGGGATCCGGGTGGATCCACTACTTGAGCACTATATGCCTAGCTTAATGGCTTTAAAGAAAGCACTGCCAGGGAGACAACCCGGAAGTTTTAGAGAGTCATTTATTTCTGTTGTGTGCTTTCTTATAGTCTAAAAACAAAAAACAAAAAAAGAGGGGAACACAAAACTTTTCAAAAAGGAAAGTGAAAGTGAGAAAGACAAGCATTGTTGAAGTGGGAGCTAGCCTTGGACTTTGTTCATGCTCACGGAAACTTTGTGAATCTTGATTACAGAAACTTTTCAACAAAAATAATTATCCCCTTGTACAATTCCATTGTATTATAAAAAAAAATTGCCGAGGTTTGCCTTTAAGATGTTTACAATGCTTGTTGGTTTGTACGGTGCAGGACAGAAACTTTGGCTGTAGTGCACGATTTTACATTTTTAACTGGAACGTCAATAGTGCTATATCCATGGCTCACGCTCATGTATTGCATGAAAGTTGAAAAGTTTGAGATTACTAGAGTATGAAACAATTGCTTGGCTTGTCATCGGGGTTGTGCATGATTAAATACTTTGTGTGATGAAGATAGAGCAACAGCCAGACTATATGATTTTGTAGGGATAACTTTCTTTGGCCATGTTATTTTGAGAAGACATGATTGCTTTGATTAGTATACTTGAAGTATTACTATTTCTTACGTCAATATGAGCTTTTATTTTGAATCATTTGGATCTGAACATTCATGCCACAATAAAGAAAATTACATTGAGAAATATGCTAGGTAGCATTCCACATCAAAAATTTTGTTTTTATCATTTACCTACTCGAGGATGAGCAGGAATTAAGCTTGGGGATGCTTGATACGTCTTCAACGTATCTATAATTTTTGATTGTTCCATGCTATTATATTACTTGTTTTGGATGTTTATGGGCTTTAATTTACACATTTATATCATTTTTGGGACTAACCTACTAACCGAAGGCCCATCCTGTATTGCTGTTTTTTTGCCTATTTCAGTATTTCGAAAAAAAGGAATATCAAACGGAGTCAAAATGCAATGAAACCTTTGGGAGCGTGATTTTTGGAACGAACGTGACCCAGAGGACTTGGAGTACAAGTCAAGAAGTAGCCAAGGCGACCACGAGGGTGGAGGGCGTGCCCACCCCTATAGGGCGCGCCCCCCTATCTCGTGGGCCCTTCGAGAGGCCACCGACCTACTTCTTCCTCCTATATATACCCACGTACCCCGAGAACATCAGAACAAGCCATGAAAACCTAATTCCGCCGCCGTAACCTTCTGTATCCGCGAGATCCCATCTTGGAGTCTTCGCCGGCGCTCCGCCGGAGGGGGAATCGACCACGGAGGGCTTCTACATCAACACCATAGCCCCTCCGGTGAGTTGTGAGTAGTTTACCACAGACCTTCGGGTCCATAGTTATTAGCTAGATGGCTTCTTCTCTCCTTTTGGATGTCAATACCATGTTCTCCTCGATCTTCTTGGAGATCTATTCGATGTAACTATTTTTTGCGGTGTGTTTGTCGAGATCCGACGAATTGTTGGTTTATGATCAAGTTTATCTATGAGAAATATTTGAATCTCCTCTGATTCTTTTATGTATGATTGAGTTATCTTTGCAAGTCTCTTCGAATTATCAGTTTGGTTTGGCCTACTAGATTGATCTTTCGTGCAATGGGAGAAGTGCTTAGCTTTGGGTTCAATCTTGCGGTGTCCTTTCCGGTGATGCGAGGGCAGCAAGGCACGTATTGTATTGTTGCCATCGAGGATAAAAAATGGGGTTTATATCATATTGCATGAGTTTATCCCTCTACATCATGTCATCTTTCTTAATGCGTTACTTTGTTCTTTATGAACTTAATACTCTAGATGCATGCTGGATAGCGGTCGATGTGTGGAGTAATAGTAGTAGATGCAGGTAGGAGTCGGTCTACTTGTCGCGGACGTGATGCCTATATACATGATCATGCCTAGATAACCTCATAATTATTCGCTTTTCTATCAACTGCTCGACAGTAATTTGTTCACCCACCGTAATACTTATGCTATCGTGAGAGAAGCCACTAGTGAAACCTATGGCCCCGGGTCTATCTTTTATCATATAAGCTTTTCATTTACTTTTATTTGCATCTTTACTTTTCCAATCTATATTATAAAATACCAAAAATATATTTATCTTATCATACTATCTCTATCAGATCTCACTTTCGCAAGTGGCCGTGAAGGGATTGTCAACCCCTTTATTGCGTTGGTTGCGAGTTCTTTGTTTGTTTGTGTAGGTGCGTGGGACTTTTGAGGAGCCTCCTACTGGATTGATACCTTGGATCTCAAAAACTGAGGGAAATACTTACGCTAATATTGTTGCATCACCCTTTCCTCTTCAAGAAAAACCAACGCAAGCTCAAGACGTAGCACATGGCACGAGGCCGCCGGTCGGGCGATCTGAGTGTCCGTTCGGGCAGGCGGTGGCGGCAGGCGAGGCGACAAGCGGACCGACACGCGGACGACGGCTGGCCTTGACGGGCCGCCTCGGTGCGCGTGGCCGCCGGGTCGGAGGAGAGGCCGGCTGGTCGCGTCGGGGTCGGAGTAGAGGCGCGCGGGGTCGACGATGGCGGTGGGCGACGCAAACCGATCAAGAATAGATCAGAAAACCAAAAAGAAACCGGAGCAAGGCTCGGGGAAAAGACTCCCTAGGGCAGCCGGTCAACACGACCGATGGGCGAACCCTAGGTACGGGCAGCGCAGCCCCCGGCAGCGGTCATGGAGGCTGACCGCCCCGGTGGCTGCGCGCAGGTGCGAAAGCGGCGGCGGCTAGGGTTTAGAATCGACTTGCTCTGATACCATGTTAGAAGGGAGAGAGATGATTTGGTGGAATATTATGTTGTATTGTTTGAGCATCGTGGGCATATATATAGGAGTATATGATCTACTTGGAGTACGAAGCAAGCTAGAATATTTCCTAGTCTAACCTATGTTTCCTAATACAATCACGGTACTCAACAGCCAGCACGTGGTAGGGTAGGGTTGGCTGCTATGCTGCCCAAGGATGAACATGCATGTATTGTCCACCTAGGCACTTTATTATGCACACTACACTTATTTTCACTTTGGACCACCTAATTAATTACTTAGGCTGGTTGTAGTGGGGAGTATCATATACTAGTGTCATATGCTAGTGTATGATACTACCTCCGTAATGCATAGAACTATAGATTTCTATGCCACCTCATGAATTGCGTAGTTGTCATGTATGATACTAACTATGATACTTGCATTACGACTACGCCCCATGGCAAAATTGGGGTGGTTGGCTAGGGGCCGCGGCAAAATTAGGCGACCTTTGCACGATTATTCCTCCCTTTATGGAAAGGAGAGTAGAGAACTAATGTTATCTGATGTTGTTGGTCACGTCCGAAAATATTTGTCAGAGGAATGAATGTCTTTAGATGTATTCTAATTCTAGATACATCCATTTTCATTTATTTATGCGACAAGTAATTCTGGACAGAGGGAGTAGATATTAGGGCCTGTAAGCGCCGTGGGAAATGTTCTCCAGTGGTAGCCCAGCTGTACCACAGAGATGGTCACGCAGGCCCGATGTATTAACTCTTTTGCATTTCTTTTTTCTTTCCTGCTCTTACACGGTGTTCTTGTGTAATTTCATTTTCCAAAATCACTTAAAAATGCTCAGGTACGGACACATTGTTTTTTATTTTAAAACGCCCTAAAACTAAAATAAATTTCATGAATTTGTCATCGGTAATTCTAATATTAAAAGTTATTTCAGTTGTTTCATTTACGGAATGGGTGTGTCAATGAATGAAACAATACAAGATTAAGAGCATCCATAGCACAATCGCTGAAATTTGGATCTCTATAATCGCTAAAAGGTGGCGCCAAATTTATGAAGGTGTGGAACCTTCTGTGATTTGTCATGATCCTGAATGATTGGTGAATGGAGTTGACATTATTAGAAGAAGCTACTACCACTTGACATTAATCTGTGAATGATATTAAACTACTTGTTACAGAAGAATTTGTTAACGCGTGTAAGAGATGGTTACTAACTTGCTGGCATCAGCGAAGTACTCCACTTATACACTGCCCCATCCGTATATATCAATGAACAAAATGCAGCAGAACTATTCCTAAATTCATCAGTACGAAAACATTGGTCCAATTTCTTAGGAAAATAGGCCAGAGCTCTATGTCTGGGAGCATTTCAGATGAACCAGCCCCAAAGCCAAAGCCAAGTCCAATCCATGATGGCCGAGTGGAAGGAAGAAGGATCTATCATGGATAGATTTATGCTAGCTATCAATCACATTTAGATGTTTTGAAAAACTTTGTGGATGTTCACAAGACATATGACTACGACCCCTAAAAAAGTCTGACCCAAATTTGAAATACCTATTGAGAAAAAAAATGAAAAATCTAGAATGAATAGTGTAAAAGAAGACAAAACATGACATATAGATTTGTCTTTTTTGTTTCTCAATGTATATTTCGAATTTTGATCTGAATTTTTAGGGGTTATAGACGTATGTCTTGTGAACATCCGTAATTGTTTTTGATTTTTTTTTGAAACATCTAACTGTGACTTTTTAATTTTTTTAGCGTGGGAGCATGTAATAGGTGGTATCACCTGATATCCACCGCAGCATGAGCAGGTCAGACACATGATAGAAAGAAGCAGAAAGCATATATAGGAGTACATGACTTGCACACATACATGTATATTTACTGATGGTTGAAACAAAGGGGAACAATAAAACGAAGAGGAACAATAGAACGAAGGAACATTTGCCATATGCACAGAGCAATAGCATTTGTTCACTTATTTACATGGCTTAGCAACAACGAGGTACCAACACGTACACACAGGCAGCTTACAGCCACTGTAGGCTTTAGCAGAAGTGGGCACAGGCGCCGTAGCATGTGCCACCGCAAGCAAGGAAGGCCGTGTTCTTGCATGACAGGCATGAAGGAGGTTTGGCGGTGCAGATGCCGCTGCACGCAGTGTCAGAGTAGTCGACGCAAACGTCAACACAGTCGGCGAGACAATCTTTGCATTCTGTGGCTGCCACAGGCTGGCCCATGTTCAGCACAAGCACGACGCAAACGGCCACGGCGACGGCAGCGGCCACCTTCAGAGATGAAGCCATTGATGAATTGGGTGGGTGGTTCTAGTGGAGGATTGAGGATGAACAGATGCGATGGATGGAGATGAGTTAGCTAGCTGCTTAACTGGTGCATTCCCATATGATGGTGCAGGATCCTATTTATAGGCAGCCAACGTGAGGACTACCCAGTACTAGCTAGCTAGCTAGCTAGCATTCTTTCTCCACCTCCCAAAAAAACCCAGAACTAGCAAATTTGCTGATCTGTATCGCTAAGATATTGTTTGAGTGCGATCCATATTGTTTAATTTAACTGTTGTTGACTTCAATATCATATGTACATTGTGCACCAATGATTGAATGTTTGCACTTTGACATGAGAAGGATTATATACAGCAAGGTGTCTTTGCCATTTGCTAACCCTTGTAGTGCATGCTTTCAATTTAATATTGTTAAACAATGCATCATCTGTATGTACCGTTGTACCCGTACTACCAAACATGCTAGAACTACGTAATGCATCCTACGTAACTTCATTCTGAACTAATCAAACACACCCCTGTATTTTAGGATGGGCCCCACGGCCCCACTAATGAACAATTAGAAATTGGCAAAACATTACGTAACCCCCTCCCCACGTGAGCCTCGTAGGTGTAGCAAAGCTCGTGTTGTACCATAGTCCTTAGAGGTTAGGATATAAGATCTCTCGTGCACCTGTGCGTGCCTTTTTCCGTATGTTGCAGTTAGTTAGGGCTCTCTCTATTCATTATCTGATGTGTTGTACATCAACACTTGTAAACCTTGATGCAAGCATTATATAATTCACCTTTGTAATCAGAGCCATCTGCTCACCATTGAGCAACACCCATACCAATTTCGGTGCCACCCCTCCTTTCGGCGCAAACCTTGCAAGCCTCTCCTAGTTTCTCTATCGGCGCCATGGTGCCCATCATCACCACTGCTTCAACTCTCTCTTCGTACCCTCCCAATTAATTTTTCAAACTTCAGGCCCCCAATGCCGTGTACAATACCAACATCCACTCTTACATCCCTTTCAAACTCGACCCACCCACCAACAACTATCATAAATGTCTGATTTCTTGTTGTTCATCCTCTCCACCTGCGTTACGGCGTTGTACTCGACCGCATTAACATGACGTTCGAACTTTACGTCGACGATCCCAAGTTGCGATGTACCGACATGGGGATCTTCTGGTGGATCTACACAACGATCGGCGGTAGTCTTCTGGACCTTGCAATGTCCTCCGACGACACTGTCTTGTCAGCATGGACTCGCCTCCACCAGTACTTCCTCAACAACAATGCCACCCACGCCATTCATCTTAACAAGAAGTGCCGCATTCTCATGCAGGGCACCATGTCGGTCGCTGAGTATGCATCATAGTCCAAGTTCCACGCTCACTCCCTTGCTGAAGTTGATGAGGCCGCGACTGATCGGAATCTCTTCCTCTAGTTCCCTCCATGACACCGACAAGATTATGGGCGCTCATGATTACCTTGTTTAATCGAAGATTTCTCAGTCATCAACTCCTGTCGGTAGTCCGGGTTCGACCATAAAGCATTCTGATCCGACTGAGCACCCTTACTCACCAGTAAAAAGGGCTACACACACTTCGTATAACCATATGAAGATCATACTGTGTATTTCCAGAGTAATCCCGAAAACTTAGTTGTCCAATTATCCTATAATCTACATCTACATACTTAATAAATATAACATCGCAGGTGTTCTTACTGCATGCATATAGGGATGGCACCCGCAGGGTTTGGGTACGGGTTGAGCCACCCCATACCCTTACCCATCCCCTCTAAGTTTACCCATCACCCTTACCCATACCCGTCAATGGGTATACTTTTTTCCCATACCCGTTACCCGACAGGGTAGATGGGTACCCATGGGTAAAATTACCCATGTTTGCAAAACATCGCTTTGAACAACTCATTGTCCTAAAAACCAACATATAATTATAATCTATAATCGACAATATATTGTAACAACAACACACATTTTTAAACAACAGCACATCATAAACAACAATATATTTAATAAACGACATCACTTTCTCGTAAACAACAACACATCAAAACATCAACATATTGTCATATATTTTGAGTTCACAAATTCACGACAAAGTGAAGAGATAATTTCGAGTTCATATGAATTTTATATGGGTACATGGGTACGTGGGTATGGGTTATATGATCCCATACCCGTACCCGCTCTACCTGATGGGTTTAACATTTCCCTATTTATATACCCACGGATATTTTTTTGTCCCATACCCTTATCCTAATAGGGTTTTTACCCGCAGGGTACGTGGGTAATGGGTACCCATTGCCATCCTTACATGCATAGGATCAATTCAGGCATTCTTAATATGTACGAATGTTCTTTCTATTAAAGCATTGGAAGTTCAGCTTTTAGTACAACTGACTATTTCTTGGCACTCCTTGCTGATGAATTCCTCATACAAAACAAGGTGACTACAACAAATTTATATTTTGAAAGCGAAATAAATATTTAATATACCAAAGTATACTTTCGAAATATATAATTATCAATAAAAGTATAGCCCCGGAAATGAGTGGATAACAACGCTAGTTTGCATGATAGCAAGTATCCTTTGAAATGTACACAAAATTCATGTGGAAAACTGAAATATTCAATTATATTTGCATTTTATAAAGTTATATTCACTAACACTCCCCGCTAGTTGCACGAGCAAAAAAAGAAAAAGAAGAAAGCAATCGGTGCATTAATTCATGGGCAGAAAATCATAGCTAAAATGCATAAATCAGGACGCCTGCCGGGTATGGGGCACCCATCAGTACGGCGCACTCCTCAACTAGGACACCTGCCGGGTATGAGACCGCCGCAGCCACCTGCCACCAATCCATCTTCAGTGTTGTACTGCTGCATCTATCTTTCCCGGTCTAGCTGCCGTCAACACCACCATGACGCCAGACAACGCTACCTCCCTGCGCGCGTCCATCGTCTCGCATCTGTCGGCGAGACCCCGCCGCACCACGCTGCTGAGACCAGTCGTCGATGACGCAATAGATACCATGCCACTCCACCACCTGTCCACCCAAGTCGGTACCTGCTCCAAAACGATGCCTCCAGCAAGGAGCGCGACACCTGACGTCGCCATCATCCGATCCGTGAAAATAGATCTAGGGTTTCCCCCAGAGCAGGCCGAAAGGAGTGACGCGACTTGCTATGATGATACCTTCAAGAAGGTAATGACGCCAAAAGACGCCGCCATCGTCCACCATGACCGTAGTCGAGGCTCGGTTTTCACAGGAAGTCTTGCGACTCCAAACTCGCCACCGGACAGATCTGAAGCCAGATCCACCACCGCCTCCTGGCTGGCCACCACCAATAGGCCAGCACGCAGCAGAGCGGCCGTCGCCGTGACACCGGACAAAGCCCCAACCTGGATGCCCGACCCAGATCAGGAGCCCCAGATCCAAACCGCCAAGTAGGAGATCGTAGGCCACACCGTCGCCATGCACGGTGCGCCAGCGGCGCCAGGCCAACCGGATCGCCGTGCTTTGCCCGTTCCGCGGCGATGGCCGCCATTGTCCGCAACTCCTCTACCGCGCATGGAGCTCTCGCAGGCCCGCGCCACCAAAAGGGAATCGTTGCCGCGCCGCCACCTTCCTCAGGGCCGCCCGGCCTTTGCCAGGAAGACCCCTCCGGCGGTGGCGAGACTAGGAGGGGAGGGGGAGGAGTCGCGGCGGCTAGGGTTTTTTTCTCCCCCGAGCCACCGAGAAGAAGGCGCGGGGGCTAATCCTCGTGCGTGTTGGGGACCCCTTATATTTTATAGCTGATGGAATATTTAGTTTGGCGGGTGGGGGAGATGATAGTGTGGTTTATTTTTACTTATAATGCGGTAATTTGGTGCGCCTTTTATGGTGTAATTCCGTGTTATTGGCTAAACAACCTATAATTATGTGTGGACATTTCTGTGTCGATGATTGCATGTACTATATTGATGCTACAATATCACATGACGATGCTTCTTTTCTCTAGGTGGTGGGAGGGTGCGGAGGATTGATATGTTTCTATAGGTCGGTTGATGTTGATTGATTTGAAAAATCATTGGACCAATCAAAACGGTAAATCAAATCAAAATTGATTACCTCAATTGAATGAAAGAGCTTCAAAATTTTGGAACATGGTGAATAAAAAGAATTAAAAGCGTGAGCTTGAGAAATTGTTGACCCGATCAAATTTGGATGACCCAATTCTAAATTTAATACCTCAATTAGTTGTGAGGCCTAAAAATTAGAAAGCAATAAAAGAATAGAATCATGGGGCTTTGAGAAATTGTTGACTCGGTCAAAATCGGACGACTCAATTTTAATTGGATACCTCAATTGAATGTACGCTCTTTAAATCTAGGGAGCTTAGTGTTATAAAGGATGCCCAGTCTTGTGTTCTTATCATTGGTTTGATATATTGCTGACCAAGTACTTAAAACGGCTTAGTTCCAGCAAGGGATTGTGTGCACTCCACATATACATTGGTCCATTCCTATATATTAATGAGAAAATACAGAATACTTACTACTTTATTAATCCGTACGCGACAACGTTGTCCCAATTTCTAGGGAAAAATAGGCAAAGCTCTAGGTCTTAATGTTAATTAAGGGATTCGGCTTGCCTGCTCCCTCCTCATGCTCCCATCCGTACTTCCACTTCATCCTACGGCTGTCTTTTTTTCCTTTTTCCTTTCTATTCTAATCATCTCCCTCCTGATTTTAGGGGGTGGTGCCGGGCCTTATTCTGTTTCAATCAAATCAAGCCACGTATGCGGGAGCATGGATGGGCACACGCGCGGGGAGCAGACAAGTCTCGTCCTTAATTAAGATGTTATCCTTTGCTGGACGCAATTCTTACCAACGTCACATATTAGACAACAATGCAACTAGTACCGAGCTTATTGAAAGCAATAATTCCTTCACATTAGAAAACTAGCTAGCAATATTTTGATGGTTGTCATGGTGATTGCCCACCAAGTAATATTAAATTGCTTCTTAACCACATCAACGATATTTTTTCCGGAATGTTGGAAGTATTTTAATATAATAAAGACGGAGCTTTCACGCAAAAAAGAAAGATAACTCGGTTGCTTTAAAACATGGTGAACTGGTGATGAGCACGCATCAATATAACTGGATCGGAGTAGTGTGACTAGCGGCTCAGTTGACTATGAAAATAGATAGTAGGCCTTGTCTTGTGATCTTATCATTGGTTAGAGATTGCTGACCAAGTACTTAAAAACGGCTTAGTCACGGAATAAATAAATAAATATGTTAAAATGGTTGGGCCTGCCAGAACCGGATGAGAATGCCGAGGCCAGGGTCGGACCCCACCTCCCTTGGGCACAAAATAGCTATATTTGTATTTAAAAGCAATAAATAAATTATTTTGCCCAGCCTAGACATCGGCCAGTCGGGCGAAGCTTCCCATGCCCAGACTTAGAGCATATACAACAGGAGCGCTCAGATCGTGCCAAACGTCTATGTGGACAGTCTGGTCGCTGTCTGAGCTGCAAATTGCCACGCAACCAGATTTCACATAATTAGCCCAAACAGCCGGGCTGACGCAACCCCAAATGCAACTCATATTTTGGGCGGATATGGGCGGTCCAGGCGCGGCCGCTACGTTAGACCAGCACATGATGGACCACCCCATCCCCATCGGGGCGCAAACATAGCTTACTCTTGGTGTCTCCGCTCCTCTTCCACTCCACTCCCGTTCGCTCCCATCCTTGTAGTTTCCCCTTTCCAGGCAACCATGGCTGGTTCTGGCAGCCATTTTGGCGGGGAATCTGGCAACGAGGAGGATCCCATCGACTGGGACGCCTTGCTGCAGTCGCATTGGGACAACGAGGACCTCGCCTTTCGACATCACGCTTCGCCCATCGCGGATGGACAGGGGCAGGAGCTCGAGCTCTGCAATGTCCCCTGTAGCCCAGCGAGGCAATGTAGCCGACCGCGCCGACCTATCACGGTCCTCGCTGGCCTAGATCTGTCACTCTCAACGGCCCTCCCCTACCACAATTGGCCCTGCTCCTTCCAGCCGGCGTTGGGTGCTCGTTCTCGCACCGCCAAGCCCGCGGAGGAGGACGTACGAATCGGAGGCGCGAGCAGGTCGCCATGCGATGTAGTCCGCGTGCTAGATAGCCGCTTCCTCCCACATCGGCTACGGGTCCTCTAGGTCCACCCTGGCCGACTCAAAGGAGTTCTCCATGACCTCATCCTCTGGTCAATGACCTCGGTGGAGACGGATGCCCGGCGCCACTGCTGCAAGAGGGTGGCCGCCCGGGCAAAAGCCACTTGACTTGTAGAGGAGCAGGTCTGTGCCGCCTGACATCTGGTCGTGATCATCTCCTCCTTGTTGTTGTACGGAAGTGGCATGGCGAGCAACGACGCGACTCCCCTCCAGCTGCCGATGCCTTCGCCGAAGAATTTATCTATCGATTAGGCTTATCGTATCTAGGTGATGATGGGATTTTTGTGTCCGATTGTATGAAACTCGCTATCCCCTAGTGTTTGCTAGTGCTATGCTCAAGTTGTTTTCTTTACCTGCCCATATATTAAAACTTGAAATAGTTCAATATAATCATTTGCCAAGCACGGTGGAGAACTATTACAGAGAAAACAATCATACCTGTTATCAAAACTAAACTTTGCTATTTGAGCCACCACATTGGCTTGTCTATCAATCTTCGCCAGTATAAAATTTGGTAGAAGCTTGGTGATGGCTACCGCTTCCTTCCTCATATCCGCGAGATGTTTCTAGTAAAACGTTGATCACATTGCATGGGTAGCATGAATTTGAGGGGCCGGATTTGAGGGGGACAACTACGGACGCAGAGAAATAATGAGTGACTAGTCGCTGTCCGCGGAAGTGTCCACGGATGTATAGGGAGTCACATTTGCAAGTTGCGATTGTAGATGCTCTTACGGAATAATACGCACTAGTGTACGTTTTGTGAGTCCTCCGTTTTCAAGACATGGATCTCTGTTACCTCCATGCAATCCTGAGAAGTGACATCGGTCTTCTTTCCTTGTTGCTTTTCTCATTTCTATGACAGCAAAAAATCATAGAAATGTATGAAAAGTTTTAGCAAACTCAAATATTTAATGATGGAAATTGCTTGTTTTCACCCTGAAGAATCAATCCGGAGCATGTGCTAGCAATGCCTTCAAAAATGTAATGACGTAAAAAAAACATCGGCATTGCCAGGTATAACCAACTCTGGTTGAACCTAGGCTTTCACCCCGCAGCTGTAGACTGGGTGCTCGAGTAGCACCACCATCTAAGTCACTCATGTGTTGTCGCCATCATTTTTCCGCGACCCAAGCCGCTACATGCGATTTGTCATCGCCGCTGCACAACTATCCCTTGCATCAAGCCGTAGTCCATAGTTTTGCATCTCACCACCGAAGTCAGTAGCCAGATCTCGAGAGATGAACCCTCCTAAGACCTTCGGATGACCACCATCTTCGTGGAGCCGCAGGAGGCACTGCACCACAGGAGTCACCACCAAATGGCCAACAGGATCTGGATCACCACCGCCAAGCCTTCCAGATCTGAATCAAGGCGACCACGTCAGGCCATACCAACTTGTGGCCGCCTGACTACGGATCCGATTGGCCATCAAGTTGTAGACAGTCGTCGGTTCCAAGACTCCGGCTGCCTGCACACCGGCACTAGGCCACTGCCGAGCAAAATCTAGTTGAGGCCGTCGTCCGCGTGTGCGCTCGCTGACTCGGATCAGCCGGCTGCCACTGCACTGTGGCCTCCGTATGCTAGCTACGTCAGCTCGGGAGAAGTTTGGCCGCCCGCCCGCAAAGCTCGCTTCCGATTAGGTGTTGACCCAGCTCACAAGCACCACGTGTTGCGCGTGCTGCACCAGCCAGCCACCCACACTACGAAAGAGGAGTAGGTCCCGCCGTCACTGACGCCAAGCAAGCTTTTCCCGGCAGCGCTCGCCAGCGGTGGCGCGGACAGGGGCGGTGGGTTGTGGCGGCTCGCGGCGGCTAGGGTTGCACGCCTAGACCGCCCGAGGGAGAGTGGCCGGGGCGTTACGAGCCAAAATACCATGGCAGATTCTTAGCTGGATGACCCCTAACTAGTCGGATATAACCACAAGAACAAAGGAGCCCTTCCCGGTGCTTCCTTTCCTCCCTCTCCAAGCCAACAATGGTGATGTGGAGTCGTGGACCTCTACGAAAACTGTGATACCAGAGAAATGCAGATCGTTCAACTCAGGTAATTATGGGGAAACAATGAAAAGCCTGGATCTTCACTTTGATAAGTTCTTGCAACCACTAGTGGAAAAACAGGCTTTCCGTCCAGCCCCATAAGTCGCGAAGCTGTAGGAACCGCGACCAATGGGACCTTTAGTCGCGGTTCGAGGTGAACCGCGACCAAAGGCTGGGCCAGGCGCTCGGTGGCAGGTGGTGCGTGAGGGGCTTTAGTCGCGGTTGGCGGGACAACCGCGACTAAAGGCCTTCGGCACCTTTAGTCACGGTTTGCCGTGCCAACCGCGACTAAAGCCCTCCCTATATATACCCATCCAGCAGCCAACACTTAGCCATTTTGGAGCCATTCTCTTCACAAGTGGGTGTAGGTTTGCTTTTGGTTCCTCTTATGCACATAAGGTGTTTGATGAAATGCCCCAAGAGCATGAAACAAACATGACATGAAGTGTTGGAGCCACACTCTTGATCGCGGTTAGCAACTTGATGAACCTTTGATGTGTCAATATGCATGTGTGTAGTTCATAACAAATGCATGATGGTTAATTATATATTTTATATTATAATAATGCAGATGAATCGGCAATGGATGTACGGTAACCGACTCTCCGCGAGTTCACTACGGGTTTGAAAGATTTCCTCGTAGTGGCTAATGCGAACAATCGGGGGTTTTGTTATCTGTCCATGTGTTATCTGTAAGAATGAGAAGGGTTACTCTTCCTCAAGAGTTGTTCACATGCATCTGCTTGAAGGGTTTCATGCCAAGCTATAATTGTTGGACCAAGCATGGAGAAAGAGGGGTTATAATGGAAGAAGATGAAGAAGGGATGATTTCATCGATGAAAGCTATCTTGCTCATTTCGGTGATACTTTCATGGAGGATCTTTGAAGGTGAAGGGAAGGTGAAGAAGAGGCGCGTGATGATCCCGTTGATGATCTTGGTCGGACCATTGCCGATGCGGAGACGCTGCTGAAACGAAAAGGAGAGGAGAATTTGGATCGCATGTTAGAGGATCCGAAAGGCGCTGTACCCGGATGCGATGATGGTCGAAAAAGCTGGGCTGCTGCTGGATTTGCTGAAATGGAAGGCAGAGGCAGGTGTAGCTGACTCGGCATTTGAAAACTTGCTGAAAATGTTGAAGAATATGTTTCAAAGGATAACGAGTTGCCCTTGATGCGTCTGAAGCAAAGAAGGTTGTCGCCCTCTAGGTTTAGAGGTTACGAAGATACATGCATGCATCAACGATTGCATCCTCTACCATGTGAATCGAGAATTTGAATGAATGCCGGTATGCACTTGCATTGCGTTATAAGATCGAGGCGATGACCACGGTGAGCGATGTTGAGGGCGAAACCCGGAAGAGGTTCCGCCAAGGTGATGTGGTATGCTCCTATAATACCACGGTTGAAACGTCTGTTCATGAACAAAGAGCATGCCAAGTTGTTGCGATGGCACAAAGAGGAACGTAAGTCGGACGGGGAGTTGAGACACACCGCAGATGGAGCGCAATGGAGAAAGATCGACAGATGGTTCAGAGATTTTGCGGTGGCGCAAGGAACATAAGATTTGCTCTAAGCACGGATGGCATGAATCCTTTTGGCGGCGAGCTCCAGCCATAGCACTGGCCCGTGACTCTATGCATCTACAACCTTCCTCCTTGGTTGTGCATGAAGCGGAAGTTCATTATGATGCGGTGCTCATCCAAGGTCCGAAGCAACCCGGCAACGACATCGATGTGTACCTAAGGCCATTAGTTGATGAACTTTTACAGCTGTGGGGTGGTGTCCGTGTGTGGGATGAGCACAAACAAGAGAATTTGACCTCTGGCGTTGCTTTTCGTAACCATCAACGATTGGCCTGCTCTTAGTAACCTTCGGGACTGTCAAATAAGGGATACAATGCATGCACGCATCGCTTACATGAGACCGAAAGTGTACATTTGCCAAATTGTAAGAAGAACGTGTACCTTGGGCATCGTCGATTTCTTCGAAAATTCATCGATGAAAGAAAGGCAAGCATTACAGCGGCAAGGCAGATCACCGGCGAAGCTGCGGAACGACTGGTGCTGAGGTATTTGATATGGTCAAGGATTTGAAAGTCATCTTTGGAAAGGGTCTGGCGGACAATCAGTTCGAAGGGAGGCGACGGCACGCAGCCATGTGGAAGAAGAAATCTATATTCGGGAGCTAGAATATTGGAAAGTCCTAGATGTCCGCTCTGCAATCGGCGTGATGCACGTTACGAAGAATATTTGCGTGAACCTCCTAAGCTTCTTGGGCGTGTATGGGAAGACAAATGATACAAAGGAAGCACGGCAGGACCAGCAACGTTTGAAAGACCACGATGACCGCATCCGGAATGGTTTCAAGGTCGTGCCAGCTACGCTCGACCAAAGAAGAGAAGGTCATCTTTTTGAATGCCGAGCAGTATGAAGGTCCCGTCTGGATTCTCGTCCAATATAAAGGGAATAATAAACATGGCGGAGAAAAAGTTCCAAAACACGAAGTCTCACGATCGCCACGTGATTATGGCGCAATTGCTTCCGATTGCTTTGAGGGGCTCTGCGGAAAATGTTCGATTAGCCATTGTGAAGCTATGTGCATTCCTCAATGCAATCTCTCGAAGGTAATCAATCCGGAAGTTCTACCACGGTTCTGAGCGATGTGATCCAATGTCTTGTCGATTTCGAGTTGGTGTTCCGCCATCCTTCTTCAATATTATGGCGCACCTCCTGGTTCACCTAGTCGAAGAGATTTCCGTTCTCGGTCTGTATTTCTACACAATATGTTCCCCTTGAGAGGTTCATGGGAGTATTAAAGAAATATGTTAAGTAACCGTGCTAGGCGAAGGAAGCATCGCCAAGGGCTATGGAAATGAGGAGGTAATTGAGTTTTGTGTTGACTTTGTTCGACCTTAAGCCGATTGGTCTTCCTCGATCGCGGCACGAGGGGAGACTAAGTGGAAAAACACGATCGGAAGGAAATCAACGATATGTATGGACGGCCATTCTCGATGAAGCACACCACCTTTGTCTTGACCAATTCCAACTTGGTGGCTCCGTGCTTTGAGAAACACAAGAATATTTTACTTTCGGACAACCCGGGAAGCTGAATCTGGATTAGGAAGGCCCACATGGAGACTTTCGGCGGTTGGTTGAGAAAACATTTAATGAATGACAATGATGTTGTAGATCAGTTGTACATGTTGGCCAAGACACCATCTTCGACTATAACGACTTTCCAAAGTGCGAGATAAATGGGAATACATTTTACACGATCGCCCAAGATAAAAAGGGCACAACCCAAAACAGTGGTGTCGCTTTGATGCAACAACCGAGAATGGGCAAAAGGTCACATATTATGGTTACATAGAGGAGATATGGGAACTTGACTATGGACCCTCCTTTAAGGTCCCTTTGTTCGGTGCAAATGGTTCAAGCTAACGGGAGGTGGGGTAAAGGTGGACCAGCAATACGGAATGACAATGGTGGATTTCAACAATCTTGGTTACCTTGACGAACCATTCGTCCTAGCGTAAGATGTCGCTCGGGTTTTCTATGTGAAGGACATGAGTAGCAAACCGAGGAAGCGGAAAGATAAGAAAGCGATCGATTACATCATGCGATGATCCAAAGCGCCACATTGTTCTTTCAGGGAAAAGAAACATCGTGGGAGTGGAGGACAAGACATACATGTCAGAAGATTATAATATGTTTGCTGAAATTCCGCCCTTCAAAGTGAACACCGACCCAAGCATTAAGTTAAATGATGAGGATGCTCCATGGATACGCACAATCGTAAGCAAGCGGGGACACAAGGGAAGAATTGATGTGTAATAATTTATTGTACCAAACTTTGTTGAATGGATCATGTGAATTATATTACCCGTGATGTGTTTGGTGTCCATTTGATATATTGTTTGTATTTTTAACATTTTGAATTGAATTAGTTTTATTTTTCTTAATTTTTTGATATATTATTTGTATTTTTAACATTTTGAATTGAATTAGTTTTATTTTTCTTAATTTTTGATATATTATTTGTATTTTTAGAATTTTTAATTGAATTAGTTTTATTTTTCTGAATTTTTGATATAATATTTGTGTTTTAACATATTGAATTGAAATAGTTCTATTTTTCTGAATTTTTGATATATTATTTGTATTTTTAACATAATGAATTGAATTAGTTTTATTTTTCTTAATTTTTGATATATTATTTGTATTTTTAAGATTTTGAATTGAATTAGTTTTATTTTTCTGAATTTTTGATATATTATTTGTATTTTTAACATTTTGAATTGAATTAGTTTTATTTTTCTGAATTTTTCGATATATTATTTGTATTTTTAGAATTTTGAATTGAATTTGTTTTATTTTTCTGAATTTTTGATATAATATTTGTGTTTTTAACATATTGAATTGAATTAGTTTTATTTTTGTGAATTTTTGATATATTATTTGTATTTTAAGATTTTGAAAAAGAAAAAGTATTTTGAAAAATACCTTTAGTCATGATTGGCTTTCGCCAACCGCGACTAAAGGATTCTTGTATGAGGCGCAAAAATCATAAAAACCCTTTAGTCGCGGTTGGTGCGCCAACCATGACTAAAGTTACCTACTAGTCATGGTCGCCTCTCCAACCGCGACTACTAAAGGGAAACTATAAATACAAGGGCGAACCGTCGCCTCCATTTCTCGTCTTCTCCGATTCTCTGCCTTGCCCGAAGGCTGCGCCGTCGCCCTCGCCCTCGCCGCCGCCCGCCGTCGCCCTCGCCCTCGGCGCCGCCGCCGTCGCCCGCCCATATCATCATCGTCTCGTGCCCGGCCGCCCGTCCGCCGTATGTTTGCACGCGCCCGCTTGACCCCAGCGCCGCCCTCTCGCCCACGTCTGGCGCCGCCGCTATCACCAACCTCCTCGCCCCAGCCAGCGCCTCGCTTCGCCCGCCCTCAGCGCCGCCCGGCCCGCCTAAGTCTTGCACAGCTCTTGCACGCCTCTCTTAGACAGAGAGCGAGATCGTGGAGAGAGAGAGGGGCGCCGCGGGCCACCGGAATTTTTTCTTTTTTTCTTTTCTTTTTTTTGTTCTTTTTAATTTTAACTAGTTAATTAGTTTAACAAAAACGGTAAAATAACTTAAAACTTGATAATTATTTAGTAAAAGAAAGAACAAGAAAAAGGAAGAAGAAGAAGAAAGAAAAAGGAAAAAGGAAGAAGAAGAAAGAAGGAAGAAGAAAAAAAACAGATGAAAAACAAAAAAAGGAAGAAAAAAGGCCACGAATTTTTTCTTTTTTTCTTTTTATTTTTCTTTTTAATTTTAACTAGTTAATTAGTTTAACAAAAGCGGTAAATAACTTAAAACTTGATAATTAACAAAAAAACCGTAAAATTTGATAATTAACAAAAAAAAACGATATATCTGGAGGGGGCGGCGAGAGGCGGCGTCTTGTGTGTTTTTTAGGGATCGAGAGGGACGGCGAGGTTATAAATGTGTTGTCCTCGCCTCCCTCTCCGTGACGCCGTCGTCTGCCGGCCCGTCTCGCTCTCCGCGACACCCTCTCCCACCCCTTCCTCGCCCCTCTTTTGCCACCGCCCTTTCGCCACCACCACCGCCACCCCCCTTCTTCACTTAATTAATTTGTTTTTACTACATGTTTTCGGGTGACATAATGGCGGACGATAGAGCTGACCGATTATGGACAACTATGATCCGGACGGTGAAGCACATATGTTCGGCATCATAAGCGGCGATATTCAATATGTGCCGACCGGAGAAGAAGAAGATGATATCTCTTCTTATCGAACCTTGACGGTGAAGATGAAGGCGCCGTCGACAAGATGATGCAAGAAAGCGTCGATAAGCAGCGATCTTCAAATGGAAGTAGCAACCACCTCCGGCGCCGAGGTATATATATACATTGAGCCTCTGGTGATACAAACTAACCGATTTGAATAAATATGTGTTTACTAACGCGCGACTCTCTTTCTTATTTTAGCCCTCGGCGGATCGTCGAAACAATCGAGTGCGTCGTCAAAGCGTGGCGCAACCAAGAAGATGAAACAAGGAGAAACATGCACCATCGCGGTTGTCGACAAGGTGCAACCGCGAGCAGCTGGAGCCCGCAAGAACGCCACCAAGTTTGTCACCAATGCGGAGCCATTGTTAGAGACAACGTCTCGATCACCGTCGAGAGTGGAATGAGCCAAAGAAGGCACGAATTGATGGTTTCACTTTTGTCGATAAGAGAACAAAAAAAGATTGCTTCAAGAAGCTTATGGAACATTTCGTTCTACCTCCGGAATACAACAAATTCGATGAGGAGGGTAACAAGATTGAGGAAAACAAGGAGAGGAGGAGGCTAGTCAAACAGTTCGCTCTTCATAAGATGGCCGACGCATTCCGGAAATTCAAGCAAAATCTAGCCCGTGACTTTGTCAAGAGAACAAGACTCCGGTTTCAAAGGACAATATGAGAAAGCGAAAGATGATTGGCCAGAATTTGTGAAGCAAAAGAAATCGGGCAGTTCATTCAAATATCGAAACAAAATAAGGAAAATGCGGCTAAGAAGGAGTACAATCATGTTATGGGGCCAGGAGGGTATCGCATTTGGGTGCCTAGGTTCGAGAAGATGGAGAACGAGCTGAGGGCGCGAGGAATCCGTCCAGTGCGGAGGATGGGACCCAAGGGCCAAAAGCTGGTGAAATGCGGGCATGGGGAACGCTGAACCGGAGGCAGGGAGTGTGTTTACAGGGCAAATTAATTAAACCCACCCAAGCCCTTATTGGCGCAATGAAGGATGCTCAGCAGGGAAGATCAAGTTCAACAGAGAGAAGCAGCGACGAAAAGCCCTCGGGAATCCTGAACACGGAGGGCGTGTACGAGGCATGGGGCACATTCCGTGGAAAATAGGGTTCCCCGAGCGATGACCCGTCTGATTCTGAAGCCGTAGAGAAAGATGGATCGGGAAGCGGATGTTGTGGCGCGGTTGGCATCGGAAATGGAAGTGATGAAGAAAACCATGAGTGTACTAGTAGCGAAAGAGATTCAGCTCGGGTGCAGCATGAAGATCATCCGGCGGATCTCGGAAGCCAGCGGCGGAGAAGCAGCGTGGCTTCCACGGAGGCCCCACCGGCTGGTGCAGATGCACCGACGATCGAAATTACTGCACGGAGCCTCTGGTGATCGAAATTACTGCACCGGAGCCTCCTCGCTACCCGTGGGCGATATAAAGGAGATGAAAGAATGTCATCTGTATTATCCTATCGGAACATGTCCATGAAGGTAGCCATCGGCGATGCTTTACCATGTTTACTCGAGCACTCCACCACAACAACCCCATTCAAGATGGCTATGCTCGTGTCACGGTGGAGGACATAGTCCAAGGGTTTGAGGACACGGAGATTGACATTGCTACACACGAAGGGAGAAAAGACTTGGAGATGTCAAGCGCCATTACATTCTATGGCAAAAGAAGTTTATCAAGTTTCGAGCGGCGCCAAGGACAACAAGTCCACCCCCTACGGTGGTGGTGGTGGCGGTTCACCTACACCTCCGTCACATCAGCAGACGCCGCCCCCATCCACAACGTCCGTGGTGATCATCCGCCGCCCCGATCCTCGTCCGGCGGGTGATCGACGCCGCCCCAATCCACCTCGGCAAAAAGCGAAGCAGTCTGGATTATTAACCCGGACCCTTATGTACCTAAGACCACAAAGGTACCGGAGCCATCATGAAGCCTCTCCCACAAGGCCTTGGGAGCGTAGTGCCGAGCAAGTCGTCGCGGCCGCTGCTACTGATTTGGAGAAATGGAAGGCGGACTGCAAGAAGAAAAGAGAGCCCGAGCCCAAGCCAGATTTTCGATGAGCAAAAGAAGTGGGCTAAGTCATTTTTGAGCACACCGTCCCAAGCCGCGAAGAATCGCCTAACGACTATGAGCGTGAACTTGCAGCAGGCACTCATGTTCAAGGAGAACAAAGAGCGGAGAAGGCGAAAGTAAAAAGCGGAAACAAGTTGCCCAGCTCGGGAACAAAGTAAACAATCGATTGCCCGCTTATAGTGGAAGCCTTCGTCCGGATGCCCCGAGATCATACAAGCTGCGGCAGACAGGATTAGTATGAACGAGTGCGGAGAACAAGCGGCCAACTTAGGTATTACTCTTCGTGAACTATTAGACCTTGATGAGTTGCCAGTGAAGGAGGTAGTAATTACATATGTCAAGAATGGGCCTCTCGTCGAGCCTGCGTGAGAAAAGGATCTACGACCAAATGAAACGTCTGCTGAATTGGTACAAGGGTTACATAAAAATAAAAGCGCCAAAGAATATATTTATGCGGAAGTTAGACATGAGCATCACTTCAAACATTACTATGTACAAATTGAACTGAGTGAATTGTTCCAGCTTTTCAATCTGCATGAGCTCGACAAATCTATCATCGGTTGCTACGTTACGTAAGTGATTTATTAATTTCTACCCCATCTCGTTCATATTGCCTGCACTATATATATGTCCTAACTATATTGTTGTGTCCTCTATTATACATGCAGAATGAAGATTAAGGAATGCGAGTAAGGAACATCCATGATGTTGGGTTCATTGACCCACACATCGTTAATGATATTGTGTTGCAGCATTACCCCGCCGACATGGAGGCGACACTGTGGCGATTTCTTACAAAGCAGGAACTCAAAAGTGATATTCTATTTCCTTACCATTTTGGGTGAGTGTTTACATCTTGAGCACATTCTCTTTGTTTACTCCATGCATGGTATGTGGCGGCTAATCGATGAGTTATGCATGACGTCTTGTGCATGTATCGTGTCCGCGAGTTCCTTTGGATTCTCGCTAGTAATTAAAGTTAACACCTCGAATGTCTCGTCCACGACTCTCGAATAAGGATCCGAGCTTTGGGGCGACATGAGAAAAATGCTGCGAAGTAATTATTTTCATTCATTTGCGCTCTATATCGATCGGCCTATTTGGTTCATTTCCTAATATCAAGTAACTAATAACTCTCTTGTTCATTTAATTTTCTTTGCCTCGTAGGGTTTGGAGGCGGTTCGTAGATACAAAGGTCGGTGAATTCAAAAAGAGCTAGAATTCAAATTGTTAAAGCCTAAGAATCTTTGGGGATATTCAGCCACCGTTGACCAATCTATGTGCATACTATATACGTGAGAGGATCCGGAGATACACCTCTGGCGGGTTGATCCGAGTGATACCAATGCTCGGAGGAATAACCTCCGGTGGATGCTTAGTCCAAGCTCGCTTCCGACCACTTCAAGAGGAACTAGCTGGATGGTTCGAAGGAAGTCCTCCATCCTAAAGGAGAACACTATTACGAGGGCGTAGAAATTTATATGGATTAAATCATGTATGGAAACTTGTTCAAAATTGTATATGGTCATCCGATGATATTGAATATATATTGTATATTCCTCTTGAATTCTTTTGGTTCTAATTTCAAATTTATTTGAAATTGTACATTCATATGCATGTATGTAGTACCGTAGAATATATGAAACTCCTTCAAAATTAAAATAAAGCACAAAAGAAATAAAACAATACAAATTAAGCAGAAAACAGGTTTAGGGGGCTAAAACCCTAAACTGCGTGCCTTTAGTCGCGGTTGGCGAAGAACCGCGACTAAAGGTCCTCCGCCCGACGGCCGCCTGGCGCCCACGTGGACGGGCCGTTAGTCGCGGTTCTTAAGCAGCCGCGACTAAAGGGGGGGGGGCTTTAGTCGCGCATAGTTAGTCGCGGTTGCGCAGCCGCGACTAAAGGCCTTTGCGAACCGCGACTAAAGGCCTTTTTTCTACCAGTGAACTTAGCTCCAGACGATCTGACGCCGGACACGTCACCGGAGAATAAGACAAAAGGCTCGTCGCCACTGCAAGAAGTTTCAAGAAGTAGAAGCGGAAGCTCAAAACAGCGAAAGACATACACAGAATGAGATGGAGCAAAGTACTCAAGACCGCAGATAAATACGGTGATGGTCACCAAGCAAAGAGCTACCCGAAACGCAAGCTGTTACCCGAATTTGACGAGGAGGCCGTAGAGCCCCCACAGTCAAACGACAAAAAGGCCGCCTGGCCGGATGGATGACCAAATGACAGGCTAAAAGCGGCAAGCGGCGCCGCACACAAGCCGGCACACGATCCACGCAAAAAGGACGACCCGGTCAGGTCCATCTATGGGCCAAAAAAGAAGGCTCCAGGAAGCAACACAACACGTCGAGTGTTCGAAGACAACAACACACCTAAATATAGGGGTGCCGCACACCCACTATGTTTCACCGATGAGGAACTGGATCATGAATTTTCAGCGGGATTCAAGCCCGTAAACATAGAGGCATACGACGGAACAACAGACCCCGGAGTCTGGATAGAGGATTACATCCGACACATACACATGGCTAGAGGAGACGATCTCCATGCCATAAAATATCTACCCCTCAAGCTCAAAGGGCCAGCTCGGCATTGGCTCAAAAGCCTCCCAGAAAATACTATCGGAAGTTGGGAAGAGCTCGAGGATGCGTTTCGAGCAAATTTTCAGGGGACTTATGTCCGCCCTCCGGATGCAGACGATTTAAGTCATATAACTCAATAGCCCGGAGAGTCAGCACGCAAATTCTGGAACAGGTTCCTTACCAAAAAGAACCAAATAGTCGACCGTCCGGACGCCGAAGCCTTAGCAGCCTTCAAACATAACGTCCGAGACGAATGGCTAGCCAGGCACCTCGGCCAGGAAAAACCAAGAACAATGGCCGCACTGACAAGCCTCATGACCCGCTTTTGCGCGGGGGAAGATAGCTGGCTGGCAAGATGCAGCACCAGCGACCCGAGTACATCCGAGGTCAGAGATGGAAATGGGAAATCACGACGCAGAAAAGATCAGTGTCGGAATAAAGAAAATGGCCCAAAGAGCACGGCGGTCAACGCCGGGTTCAAAAGCTCTCGGCCGAACAACAAAACACTCCCTCTTAAGGACAACAGTGACGAGCTATCCAACCTAAACAAAATTTTGGATAGGATATGTCAAATCCACAGTACCCCCGGGAAACCTGCAAACCATACCCACCGAGATTGCTGGGTCTTCAAACAGTCCGGCCGACTTAACGCCGAACACAAGGGGCTCGATACACTAAGCGAAGACGATGACGAAACCCAAGAGCGGAGCGCCGGAAAACAAAAGACTTTCCCACAAGAAGTCAAAACAGTGAACTCACTTCATGTGATAACACGGAACAATAGTGCGGCACCTACTAAAGTACGCGTCGCACGGTCCACCCCAGCGGAATCCGAAGATTGGATGTCAAAACCAATTACTTTCGACCATCTGGATTACTCCAGAAGTATTCAAAACGCAGGATGGACTGCTTTGATATTGGATCCTATAATCGACGGACTACAATTTACACAAGTCCTAATGGATGGCGGCAGTGGTATAAACCTGCTATATCAGGACACCATCCGCAGAATGGGGATAGACCCTACCAAAATTCGCCATAGCCGCACTTCCTTCAAAGGAGTGACGCCAGGCCTTTATGCCAATTGTAAGGGCTCTGTACTACTAGAGGTTGTGTTCGGCTCAGCCGACAACTTCCGTCGCGAAAAGCTAATCTTCCATATCGCCCCATTTAAAAGTAGCCATCAAGCAGTACTGGGACGCGAAGCTTTTGCCCGCTTTAATGCGATACCGCATTACGCGTCTCTTACACTTAAAATGCCCGGTCCACGCGCCATCATCTCATTAAAAGGTCGTGCAGACCCCGAACACGGTTAGATGAGTCCGGCATAAATAAACCAGGGGCTTACTAGCCGCATACCCCTTTATAAGGGGCTGTGAGCACGGACAACGAGAGCCAATAAAGCTCAACCTTATTCATTTTTTAAAATCATACTCTGTTTTAAATACATTTTTCGCACGATATCTTTTCAAACTAAGTTCTTCTCTTTTACAGATGAACAGCGTGCTACACCCGTCCAGAATATAGCACAACGGAGACACAGGCGCAGACGTGCAGTAGGAACTGGTGATGAGCACGCATCTATATAACTGAATTGGAGTAGTGTGACTAGCGGCACAGTTGACTATGAAGATAGATAGTAGGCCTTGTCTTGTGATCTTATCATTGGTTAGAGATTGCTGACCAAGTACTTAAAACGGCTTAGTCACGGAATAAATAAATAAATATGTTAAAATGGTTGGGCCTGCCAGAACCGGATGAGAATGCCGAGGCCAGGGTCGTACCCCACCTCCCTTGGGCACACAATAGCTATATTTGTATTTAAAAGCAATAAATAAATTATTTTGTGATTAATTGATGGAGTATCATGCATAGCTATCATATAAAATCCCCAAAATAAGGCCTCATGGGATTTTGGGGGCTTTTCTGCTGAGAGTCACAAGCCCAGCCTAGACATCGGCCAGTCGGGCGAAGTTTCCCATGCCAGACTTAGAGCATGTACAACAGGAGCGCTCAGATCGTGCCAAACGTCTATGCGGGCAGTCTGGTCGCTGTCCGAGCTACAAATTGCCACGCAACCAGATGTCACATAATTAGCCCAAACAGCCGGGCTGACGCAGCCCCAAATGCAACTCATATTTGGGGCGGATATGAGCGGTCCAGGCGCGGCCACTACGTTAGACCAGCAACGATGGACCACCCCATCCCCACCGGGGCGCAAACATAGCTTACTCTTGGCGTCTCTGCTCCTCTTCCACTCCACTCCCGTTCGCTCCCATCCTTGTAGCTTCCCCTTTCGAGGCAACCATGGCTGGTTCTGGCAGCCATTTTGGCGGAGAATCGCAACGAGGGGATCCCATCGGATCGACGCCTTGCTGCAGTCGCATTGGGACAACGAGGACCTCGCCTTTCGGTGTCACGCGTCGCCCATCGCGGATGGACAGGGGCAGAAGCTCGAGCTCTGCAATGTCCCCTGTAGCCCGGCGAGGCAATGTAGCCGACCGCGCCGACTTATCACGGTCCTCGCTGGCCTAGATCTGTCACTCTCAACGGCCCTCCCATACCACAATTGGCCCTGCTCCTTCCAGCCGGCGTTGGGTGCTCGTTCTCGCACAGCCAAGCCCGCGGAGGAGGACATACGAATCGGAGGCGCGAGCAGCTCGCCATGCGATGTAGTCCGCGTGCTAGATAGCTGCTTCCTCCCACATCGGCTACGGGTCCTGCAGGTCCACCCTGGCCGACTCAAAGGAGTTCTCCATGACCTCATCCTCTGGTCAATGACCTCGATGGAGACGGATGCGCGGCGCCACTGCTGCAAGAGGGTGGCTGCCCGGGCAAAAGCCACTTGACTTGTAGAGGAGCAGGTCTATGCCGCCCGACATCTGGTCGTGATCATCTCCTCCTTGTTTTTTACGAAAGTGGCATGGCGAGCAACGACGCGACTCCCCTCCAGCTGCCGATGCCTTCGCCGATGAATTTATCTATCGATTAGGCTTATCGTATCTAGGTGATGATGGGATTTGGCTTGCATAATAAGCCGGAACAAACATATGATAGAGATTTACCCAATCCCATATCATGCATCTATCGGAAAGATATTCTAAGAGCTACTTGAATTCCCACCTATAAACTGTCGAAACTTTCTGGTTATGCAATCAGGTGTTGGGGATACAGGGGAAGCAATATATCTCACCCAAACTAACAATCCCTACATCCAGCCGTATCCATCCGTCAACACATAACCAAGAAAACTCCGGAAATCGTGTACCTCAACCTTCGAAAAGCATCCGTTATACGAGCTATGGCAATACTCCCCAGTACTAGGTGGTGTCGAGGTTATCTTACCACTAGCTGCATAAAAGAGATTATCGATGTCGGCGAAACTCAGGTATTCCAGAACTGCAACGATAAAATTATGACGACAACACCTCAGAGCTCAACTCCCCGGGACACTGCCACAACCCCAAATGTCAGGAGGCACCAAGAACAATGTTCTCGTCATAAGAATATCAGAACGATCCCAAGATACCTGTGTGATCCTAAAAAAAATTAGTGAAATTTGAGGCGAGGAAAGACAAAACATCTACGTCAGGAGGCCTCACCAGAGCGACGAAGGGACTGAGGAGTAAAAAGAATCCTACTCTCCAAATATATAATCCTAAGACTTAAAACATTTTTGTTCTAGACTCAACAACGTCAGCGATTCGATTAAGCAGGGGGCTCCTAAGTCGGGGATGACTCTGATTACCAATTTGTAACACCCACGATGCGGCTATATCTCCCACGTGTTGAAGCACGACTTAGAGGCATAACCGCATGGTGGTTTTGTCGCAAGAAGGCTCATCTTCACCCAATCCCATGTAATGAACAAGAATGGGATAAAGAGTTGGCTTACAATCGCCACTTCACACAATACATAAATAAAGCATACATCAATCAGAGTACACACATAGTCCGACTACAGACAAATCAAAAAAGAAAAGAAGATAACCCAACTGCTAGATCCCCGATCGTCCAACCTGGGCTCCACTACGGATCGACATGAATTGAAACATAATAACGACCAAGGTCTTCGTCGAACTCCCACTTGGGCTCGGTTGTGTCACCTGCACTGGTATCATCGGCACCTGCAACTGTTTTGGTAGAATCTGTGAGTCACGAGTGAAAGAACATGCGGTGCCCACATGTTTGGTTTTGGCAATTGATGACAATCTCTATGGACTAATGGTTGCCTTGAGTTATATTTGAAGGGTTTGTCCATAGGATTTTCTTGGAGTCCATTTGTTGGTTTCAAGGAGAGTTTGTGATGACCACGGTGCTATTAAGGAATTATCCAAAGATCGGTCATGTGAGTGTTGAGCTTAGTGCAAGCATGTCTTGAAGAAGAAGGTTGTGTGATCATTCATGTTTACCTTCAAGACATCATCCAAATGAAGAGAGTTGCAAAGATTCAAGGTTGATCAAGACTAAGTCAAGAGTGAATCAAGTTGATCAACTCACAAAGCTTAGAAGATGTACCGAGAGGGATCAAGTGATCCCATGGTATGGTAAGCATTGTCCATTACGCTTTGTGTGCTAACCCATGGTCTTCGTGAGAGTTATTTGTGGGGTTAGAGGAGTAGATCCCGCCGTCACTAGGAAAGAGGAGTAGGAAAGAGGAGTAGGTCCCGCCGTCACTGACGCCAAGCAAGCTTTTCCCGGCAGCGCTCGCAAGCGGTGGCGCGGACGGGGGTGGTGGGTTGTGGCGGCTCGCGGCGGCTAGGGTTGCACGCCTAGACCGCCCGAGGGAGAGTGGCCGGGGCGTTACGAGCCAAAATAGCATGGCAGATTCTTAGCTGGATGACCCCTAACTAGTCGGATATAACCACAAGAACAAAGGAGCCCTTCCCGGTGCTTCCTTTCCTCCCTCTCCAAGCCAACAATGGTGATGTGGAGTCGTGGACCTCTAAGAAAACTGTGATACCAGAGAAATGCAGATCGTTCAACTCAGGTAATTATGGGGAAACAATGAAAAGTCTGGATCTTCACTTTGATAAGTTCTTGCAACTTAGCTTCAGTGACCAACATATATGTTTTAGCTTCAGCTGCACTGGTGCGGCATGTTTTTTGCGGGATATACATCTGCAGCTGTTGTCATTGGTATAATCTACTACTACAGCCTGCTGAAGCACATCTGAGAGTGGTCGATCAAAAAGCCAAATTTAGATTGCATCGTCATATGGAACCTTGTACAAAGTTGTTAGGAACAAATCATCAGGTTGGGTAGAAAAACATGATCTTGAGAGGGAATGTGGTGCAAGTTAGTCAGACCTTTCTAGCGGACCCGCGACCTGACGCGTCACCTGCTCTCTGTATCTTGTAATCTCTGTGTAACTACTAGTACCCCTCTCTTCACATTTGCTGTATGATCACAATCTGCGGACTGCCACTTTTTGATATATATATATATATATATATATATATATATATATATATATATATATATATATATATATATATATGTTAATATTAGCAGAATAACTATTCTGCACACCACTTCCGCACTGCACGCTGAACGCAAGTGCACTGCATCTTCTTGACGACGAGCATTGCAATATAGACTAGTGAACTTCGCGTCGGAAAAAACTGCACGCAGTGTTTTTTGGTACTGTTTTTGCTCTAATTTTTTGATTTTTTATCGGAACGAGGCGTATAATATACCATTTAAAAGCTATGGATTAGGCGCAACTTCTCTATGTTGAACACTTTTCGAGATTCCTCGTGGTTTAAGAGCAGTTTCAAAAACGGCGCGGCGGATGACGAGTGGCAGCGAGCGTATTTTCGTGATTTTTTCTAAACCGCTCATCGGAATAAAGCAAATGATACGCCGTTGGAAAGATATCGTCAAGGCGCATCTTTTTCATATCTATTATGTTTTCTAATTCGTTATGGTTTAAGAGCAGTTTCAAATTTACTAAATCGCGTAATTACATTTTTTTTGAAATTTTTGCAATTTTCGGTACTGTTTTCGCTCTAGTTTTTGAACCGTTTGTCAAAACGAGGCGTGTAATACGTCGTTGGAAAGCTATAGACAAGGCGCAACTTGGAAAGCTATGTAGAAATGGTTTTGAGATTCCTTATGGTTTTTAGTTAATTTTGAAAATCGTGCGGCTGACTTCGAGAGGCAGCGACTGTTTTTTCGCGAAATTTTTACGAACGGCTGGTCGGAATAATTCAAATCATACACCGTCGGAAAGATATCGACGAAACACAACTTTTTCACGTAGAACACTCTCTCTAATTCCTTACGATTTAAGAGTTGTTTTGAAATTACCGAAATGCGGACACTCTGTTTTTTTCGATTCCAAAATCAACGAGGGAACTGCATCAAATATAAAAAACGCACTGCACCAGACTGAAAACTGCACTGCAATGTCTACAAAGGCAACTGTACTATTACAATTTTTGCTAACTTTTTGTTTGTAATTTCATCTAAATGTGAGGCCGAGTGTAGTGAACCACACACGATGATGAAGTGCACTGCAATTCCTGATGCATTTTACCTCTTTTTAGGCCTTCATGAAACACAGGGCGGGATGAGTGCAGCTCACTTCAGGAAAAACTGAAGTGCAGCACAAAGTTGAAGTGAAGTACATACTTCTCGTTATGTCTTTCTCTATTTTTTGTTTTATAAAAACACATGTGAACTCCATAGTCAAGGCTAGTGAGCTGCATTAGACATGACTAATATAACTGCATCTAAGGAAATGAACTTTCGAAAAGCAAAACATCAAAGTTTTGCCTTTGCGGGATGAGTGCAGTGCACTATTAATTTTCTTTTTTTTCTTCTCACTTTTTTATGAATGCATCCTGGTTGCTGAGACAAGGCAAGTGTACTACATCAACAGTTTTATACAGAATGAACCTCAAAGCACTTCTTGCGCCCACACATCGGATTGCAAGTGCACCACAATGAAACCGCATGGATACATTGCCCGAACTGCAACAAATTCATACATATAGACATGTATACTCCCATCACACAAGGAAGCGAGCACTGGACGTCTCCCAAAAGCTAATTGCACTGCAAGATCACAAACAAAACAAAACTGAACCACAACATTGCATCAAAAGACAAAGTTAATGCCATCTTGTCTCTATTTCTTGTACATCGCAATTTCCCACAGCCGGAAGGGTGAGCCGCCCTTGAAACTGGCACAAAAATGGGAAGGAGTGCACTGCGGCAGGACCAGAGTGCGCCACTGCCCCCACCAGAGTGCACTGCGACTCCGAACTCCATTCGAGCTGCTGACACCGGTGCAGTGCGTGTGTGCACACCGAAATGCACATGGGTACAGAGGCATTCACTAGATCAACATAAAAAATCTGAAAAACACAAAACAAAAGTGAACTCCAAGCCGCGGTGAGCTACTACTTGTCATGGATCTCATTTTACGACAAAGGATGAAAGTGGTCAGGGGCGACAACCTTGTTGAAATTCAGAATAAAAAAATTGCACGTCGGGGCTCTTCACACTGCAGCTAGCCCGCACCGCCCCGGCCGCCACACTGTCACAGGTCGCGCAGCTTAGGCGAGTCAGAGGACCGCGTCAGTGAACTGCACGGAGGTGTCGACTGCACGGCAACGCGCGGAACCGCATCCTGCCCGCAGGCGCACTGCAAGTCCGGGCTGTCTGGATTGCAAGGGGAGGAGTGACAGCTTGTACAGGGGCAGAAGGGGGGCCTGAGATCTGTCGATGCGGTGCCACGCAGGGGAGGACCTTGCCGGGACACCCGAGGAGTGGCCTGACGATGGACACACCTGGGAAGTGGGCTGCAGTGCAGCGGTTTGTGCACTGCACCAGAAAGGACAGATCTGGGGTCGAAGATACTAGATCGGGGCGAGGTAGAGCAGCCCGGACGGGACGGCGCCGGGAGTTGGTTAGCCGAATCCGGCGTTTGCGCGTAACGGCAGAGGGGTTGTGGACTCCGGCGCTGCGCCCGCACGGAGCGTTTGAGGGCGGCCGGCCGAGGATCCAGGGGGGCGCGGGTGAGCAAGGATTGGGGGGAGGCGCATAGCAGGAGGAGCTGTTGCAGCCGCGGCTTGTATGTGTGTTCGCGTATGGGTGGGTTGGGCGGCCAGGACCGGTGCGACGGCGGAGGGGCGGGCGGCCACCAGGGACCCGGGAAGAGGTTGCGGCCAGGCCTGGTGCGAGAGGAAGGTGGCTAGCGGGCGGCGGATCTGGATCCAACCAGATCTGTCGTAGTGTAGCCGCCGGGGGGCGGGGAGAAGGTGAGGGGGTGTGGCGCGCCGGAGGAAGGGGAACCGGCAGGGGAGGGTGGCCGGCGCCGGTTGGTGGGGTGGGGGAAGGGATGGAGGTGGTGCCGTGGTGGAGGAACGGAGGGAGGTTGGTGCGGTGGTGTGGGGTGGGGAGTGGAGACGAAGAAGGTGGGTGGGTAGGAGGAGATGTGGGGAGAGTGGAGGTGGCCTGGGGTTGACCTGCTTTTTTTTTTCATTTTCGCATCGGTCGGGTGGGTTAGGGTGTTAGCAGAATAAGGTTCGGATGTGCAGAATAAGGTCTTAAGGGGTGTTATCATAATAGACCCACCCAATATATATATATATATATATATATATATATATATATATATATATATATATATATATATATATATATATATATATATAGTTACTATTCATCACCAGTGCAGAATAAGTTATTCTTCACCGAGGTAATCTTACGATCATTTCATAATTAAATTACGTTTGGAATTCAAATAGTTACATTCCTATCGATTCACGACGTAAAATTTGACATAAGAAAATAAAAATATAGGTCATAAGACAAGAAAATTTACAGTTTATGTGTATTTTACACTATATTTTTAAATTTGTAATTTTACATAACATAAAATATTTTTTCCGACGATTATATATTTTCTTACGGTCTCTTTTTACTTCAGAAATAAGGCAAAATTTACGGAACGTAAAATTACGGTCCATTGATAGTAAAATAGAGGGGGGTGAAGAATAACTATTCCTCACCCAGAGTGACGAATAGTCAATCCAATGATATATATTCAGGTGGGGGAATCCCCCTGGGTTAACATTTCAAAAACAAGAAGTTATTCAGATAATTTCTACTGAACCCTGCCTGTCAATCAAATCCACCCAAAGGACCAGCAACCAAATCCACACCTGGTTGTCTGTGTCGGCCACGGCCAGGATATGATTCAGCGATACAGATCAACTCGACGCCCGACAGTCGCCCTACACCACAGGCCGCAACAATTCTTGGTCAAGAGCGACTACAATACAGTTCAGCTGTAGAAGCTACTGCCTAACCTAGCAGTAGCAGAGCAGCCGTCAGGGAATCCTAGTATCCAATGTATGTTGTTGGAATTGCACGATGTATTACTCAGGTACAATCGCACGTATATATGTTGTACAATGATGGACCACGACCTTAACTATACAAAAAAACTAAGAGGTGGGCCCAATACACAAATATGCACAACACATATACTTAACCCCCCCTCCCCGGCAGTCGAAGCGGCGCCATTGATGACGCAAAGAATGGACCGGAACTCCTTGAATGACGGCGTAGGCAAGCCCTTGGTCATGATATCTGTAAATTGTTGGGGAGTAGAAACGTGTAGAACACGAATATGGCCAAGAGCCACCTGTTCCCGAACAAAATGAATATCTAACTCAATATGCCTGGTACAACGATGATGAACCGGGTTGGCGGACAGGTAGACCGCCGATACATTGCCGCAATAGACCATCGTGGCTCGGTCGATAGGACATGAGAGCTCCTGAAGCAGCTGACAAAGCCATGAACACTCGGCGACGACGTTGGCCATAGCGTGATACACATCCTCAGCACTTCAGCAAGAGATGGTAGGCTGCCGCTTGGACGCCCACGAGATGAGCGAGGGTTCAAGGAAGACATAGTAGGCCAAGGTCGAGCGACGAGTGTCGGGGCAGCCAGCCCAGTCGGCATCGGAGTAGGCAGTGAGGGAGGTGTCGGTGGAGGCGTGAAGCGTGACGCCGAGGTCCATAGTGCCACAAACATAGCGGAGAATCCGCTTGACAGCGGCCCAATGAATGTCCCGAGGAGCATGCATATGAAGACACGCTTGCTGAGCTGCATACTGGATCTTCAGTCAAGTAAGAGTGAGGTACTGAAGAGCCCCAAAGATAGACCGATAAAAGGCAGGATCTGAGCTGGAGAACCATCTGTGGCAGTGGGCCTGGCCTTCATATGAACAGGCGTAGCAGCGGGCTTGCAATTAAGCATGCCTGTGCGATCCATAAGCTCATGAGCGTACTTCCGCTGGTGAAGGAGGAAGCCATCCGGATGACGCACCACCTCAACACAGAGGAAGTTGTGCAGAGGACCCAAATCCTTGATGGCACACTCAAGGCGAAGATGGTCGGTGAGCTGACTCAGAAGACCAGCCGTATGTGCCGTCAGGATGATGGCTTCGACATAAAGGAGCAAATATGCAGTGTCAGAGCCCTGGTGATAGACGAACAGCGATGCGTTTGAGCGGGTAGAGCGAAACTCGAGCGGTTGTAGTTGAACGTCTTCACGATCCAACCTATCCAAGTACCGAACGTACGACACCTCTGTGTTCAGCAGACGTTCAGCACGATGACATCCCTCGAGCTCTTGATCCAGTTGAGGACGAGGGAAAGTTCCGTCAGCACGACGGCGTGGCGATGGTGTTGATGATGTTACCGGCGTAGGGCTTCGCCTAAGCACTACGACGATATGACCGAGGTGTTAAACTGGGGGGGGGGGGCACCGCACACGGCTAAGAGAACAACAGTTGTCCTTTGGGGTGCCCCTGTCCCCGTATATAAAGGAGGGAGGAGGAGGAGGCTGGCCAAGGAGAGGGCGCGCCTATAGGGGACTCCAACTAGGATTCCCAATCCTAGTTGGAGTCACCTTCCTTTTCCAAGAGAGGCAGAGAGGGAAAGAGGTGGAGGAGAAAGAGTAAGGAGGGGAGGGCGCCCCCTCCCCTAGTCCAATTCGGTTTGGGGGGGGGCATGTGCCTCCACCTGGCCGCTGCCTCCTCTCTTCCACTAAGGCCCATGAAGGCCTATTAATCCCCTAGGAAGTTCCGGTAACCTTCCTGTACTCCGAAAATTGCCCGAACCATTCTGAAACCATTCCGGTGTCCGAACATAACCTTCCAATATATCAATCTTTATGTCTCAATCATTTCGAGACTCCTCGTCACGTCCGTGATCTCATCCGGGACTCCAAACAAACTTCGGTCATTAAAAACACATAACTCATAATACAAATCGTCATCGAACGTCAAGCATGCGGACCATACGGGTTCGAGAACTATGAAGACATGATCGAGACACATCTGCGATCAATAACCAATAGCGGAACCTAGATGCTTATATTGGCTCCTACATACTCTACGAAGATCTTTATCAGTGAAACCGCACAACAACATACGTTGTTCCCTTTGTCATCGGAATGTTACTTGCCCGAAATTCGATCGTCGGTATCATCATACCTAGTTCAATCTCATTACCGGCAAGTCCCTTTACTCATTATGTAATGCTTCATTCCACAACTAAATCATTAGTCACATTGCTTGCAAGGCTTATAGTGATGAGCATTACCGAGAGGGCCCAGAGATACCTCCCCGATACATGGAGTGACAAATCCTAATCTCGATCTATGCCAACCCAACAAACACCTTTAGAGACACCTGTAGAGAATCTTTATAATCACCCAGTTACGTTGTGACGTTTTATAGCACACAAGGTGTTCCTCCGGTATTCGGGAGTTGCACAATCTCATAGTCTGAGGAACATGTATAAGTCATGAAGAAAGCTGTAGCAATGAAACTGTAACGATCATAATGCTAAGCTAACGGATGGGTCTTGTCCATCACATCATCCTCTAATGATGTGATTCCGTTCATCAAATGACAACACATGTATATGGTTAGAAAACATAACCATCTTTGATTAAGGAGCTTGTCAAGTAGAGGCATACTAGGGACACTATGTATTGTCTATGTATTCACACATGTACTAAGTTTCTGGTTAATACAATTCTAGCATGAGTAATAAACATTTATCATGATATAAGGAAATATAAATAAAAACTTTATTATTGCCTATAGGGCATATTTCCTTCAGTCTCCCACTTGCACTAGAGTCAATAATCTAGTTCACATCGCCATGTGATTTAACACATATAGTTCACATCTATATGTGATTAACGCCCATAGTTCACATCGCCATGTGACCTACACCCAAAGGGTTTACTAGAGTCAATAATCTAGTTCACATCGCTATGTGATTAACACCCAAAGAGTACTAAGGTGTGATCATGTTTTGCTCGTGAGAGAAGTTTAGTCAACGGGTCTGTCAAATTCAGAGCCGTATGTATTTTGCAAATTTTCCATGTCTACAATGCCCTGCGTGGAGCTACTCTAGCTAATTGCTCCCACTTTTAATATGTATGCAGATTGAGACTCAAAGTCATCTGGACTGGTATAAAGCTTACATCGACGTAACTCTTTACGAGTCACCTCCATAACTTAGAAATACTTCATTTGTCCTCTTAGATAACTAAGGATAACTTTGACCGCCATACAGTGATCCACTCCTGGATCACTACCGTACCCCCTTGCCAAACTCATAGCAAGGCACACAACTGGTCTGGTACATAGCATGGCATACTTTTTAGAATCTACGACTGAGGCATAGAGAATGACTTTCATTCTCTTTCTATCTTCTGCCATGCTCGGGCTTTGAGTCTTGCTCAACTTTACACCTTGTAATACAAGCAAGAACTCTTTCTTTAACTGATCCATTTTGAACTCTTTCAAAATCTTGTCAAGGTATGTACTCATTGAAAAATCTTATCAAGCGTCCTGATGTATCTCTATAGATCTTGACGCCCAATATGTAAGCAGCTTCACCGAGGTCTTTCTTTGAAAATCTCCTTTCAAACTCTCCTTTATGCTTTCAGGAAAATCCTACATCATTTTCGATCAATAATATGTCATTCACATATACTTATCAGAAAGGATGTAGTGCTCCCACTCACTTTCTTGTAAATACAGGCTTCATCGCAAGTCTGTATAAAACTATATGCTTTGATCAACTCATCAAAGCGTATATTTCAACTCCGAGATGCTTGCACCAGTCCTTAGATGGATCGCTGGAGCTTGCACACCTTGTTAGTACCTTTAGGATCGACAAAACCTTCTAGTTGCATCATATACAACTCTTCTTTAAGAAATATCCATTTAAGGAATGCAGTTTTGACATCCATTTGCTAGATTTCATGAAATATGGCAACTGCTAACATGATTCAGACGGATTTCAACATCGCTACAGTTGAGAGAATCTAATTGTGGTCAACACCTTGACCTTTTCGAAAAACTTTTGCGATAAGCCGAGCTTTGTAGATAGTAACACTACTACCAGCGTCCGTCTTCCTCTTGAAGATCCATTTATTTTCTATGGCTTGCCGATCATCGGGCAAGTCCACCAAAGTCCACACTTTGTTCTCATACATGGATCTCATCTCAGATTTCATGGCCTCAAGCCATTTCGCGGAATCTGGGCTCATCATCGCTTCCTCATAGTTCGTAGGTTCATCATGGTCTAGTAACATGACCTCTAGAATAGGATTATCGTACCACTCTGGTGTGGACCGTACTCTAGTTGACCTACGAGGTTCGGTAGTAACTTGATCTGAAGTTTCATGATTATCATCATTAGCTTCTTCACTAATTGGTGTAGGAATCACTGGAACTGATTTCTGTGATAAACTACTTTCTAATTCGGGAGAAGGTACAATTACCTCATCAAGTTCTACTTTCCTCCCACTCACTTCTTTTGAGAGAAACTCCTTCTCTAGAAAGGTTCCGTTCTTAGCAGCAAAAATCTTGCCTTCGTACTTGTGGTAGAAGGTGTACCCACTTGTTTCCTTAGGGTATCCTATGAAGATGCAGTTCGCCGATTTGGGTTTGAGCTTATAAGGCTGAAGCCTTTTGACATAAGCATCGTATCCTCAAACTTTAAGAAACGACAGCTTAGGTTTGTTGCCAAACCACAGTTCATACGGTGTCGTCTCAACAGACTTTGACTGTGCCCTTTTTAATGTGAATGCAACTTTCTTTAATGCATATCCCCCAAACGATAGTGGTAAATCGGTAAGAGACATCATAGATCGCACCATATCTAATAAAGTGTGGTTACGATGTTCGGACAAACCATTATGATGTGGTGTTCCAGGTGGCGTGTGTTGTGAAACTATTCCACATTGTTTTAATGAAGGCCAAACTCGTAACTCAAATATTTGCTTTTGCGATCAGATCATAGAAACTTTATTTTCTTGTTACAATGATTCACCGCTTCACTCTAAAATTCTTTGAACTTTTCAAATGTTTCAAACTTGTCTTTCATTAAGTAGATATACCCATATCTGCTCAAATCATCTGTGAAGGTCAGAAAATAATGATACCTGCCACGAGCCTCAACACTCATCAGACCGCATACATTGGTATGTATTATTTCCAATAAGTCATTAGCTCGTTCCATTGTTCCGGAGAACGGAGTTTTAGTCATCTTGCCCATAAGGCATGGTTCACAAGTATCAAATGATTCATAATGAAGTGATTCCAAAAGCCCATCAGCATGGATGCGCTTTACACCAATATGGCCTAAACGGCAGTGCCACAAGTATGTTGCACTATCATTATCAACTTTGCATCTTTTGGCATCAATGTTATGAATATGTGTATCACTACGATCAAGATTCAATAAACCATAAACATTGGGTGTATGGCCATAGAAGGTTTTATTCATGTAAATAGAATAACAATTATTCTCTGTCTTAAATTAATAACCATATTGCAATAAACATGATCTAATCATATTGATGCTTTAACGCAAACACCAAATAACATTTATTTAGGTTCAACTCTAATTCCGAAAGTATAGGGGGTACGCAATGATGATCTTATCAATAATGGAACCACTTCACCCTTTACTAGTCTCTATTTATTATGTAACTCCTGTTTCGAGTTACTAATATTAGCAACCGAACAAGTATCAAATACCAAGGGGCTACTATGAACACTAGTAAGGTACACATCAATAACCTATATACCAAATATACCTTTGTTCACTTTGCCATCCTTCTTATCTGCCAAATGTTTGGGGCAGTTCCGCTTCCAGTGACCATTTCCTTTGCTGTAGAATCACTCAGCTTTGGGCTTCTTCATGGGAGTGACAACTTGCTTGCCATTCTACTTGAAGTTCCCTTTCTTTCCGTTTGCCCTTTTCTTTAAACTAGTGGTCTTGTCAATCATCAACACTTTATGCTCTCTCTTGATTTCTAACTTCGTCGATTTCAGCATCACGAAGAGCTTGGGAATCGTTTTCGTCATCCCTTGCATACTATAGTTCATCACAAAGTTCCAGTAACTTGGTGACGGTGACTAGAGAACTCTGTCAATCACTATATTATCTGGAAGATTAACTTCCACTTGATTCAAGCGATTGTAGCACCCAGACAATCTGAGCACATGCTCACTGCTTGAGCTATTCTCCTTCATCTTTTAGCTATAAAACTTGTTGGAGACTACATATCTCTCAACTCGGGAATTTTCTTGAAATATTAACTTCAACTCCTGGAACATCTCATATATTCCATGACGTTCAAAACGTCTTTGAAGTCCCGATTCTAAGCCATAAAGCATGGTGCACTAAACTATCAAGTAGTCATCATATTGAGCTAGCCAAACGTTCATAACGTCTGCATCTGCTCCTGCAATAGATCTGTCACCTAGCTGTGCATGAAGGACATAATTCTTCTGTGCAGCAATGAGGATAAACCTCAGATCACGGACCCAGTCCGCATCATTGCTACTATCATCTTTCAACTTAGTTTTCTCTAGGAACATATAAAAAAGCATAGGGAAGCTACAACGCGAGATATTGATCTACAACATAATTTGCAAAATACTATCAGGACTAATTTCATGATAAATTAAAGTTCAATTAATCATATTACTTAAAGAAATCCCACTTAGATAGACATCCCTCTAGTCATCTAAATGATCACGTGATCCAAATCAACTAAACCATGTCCGATCATCACGTGAGATGGAGTAGTTTTTAATGGTGAACATCTCTATGTTGATCATATCTACTATATGCTTCACGCTCGACCTTTCGGTCTCCAGTGTTCCGAGGCCATATCTGCATATGCTAGGCTCGTCAAGTTTAACCCGAGTATTTTGCGCGTGCAGAACTGGCTTGCACCCATTGTATGTGAACGTAGAGGTTATCACACCCGATCATCACATGGTGTCTCAGCACGAAGAACTGTCGCAATGGTGCATACTCAGGGAGAACACTTATACCTTGAAAATTTATTAAGGGATCATCTCATAATGCTACCGTCATACTAAGAAAAATAAGATGCATAAAAGATAAACATCACATGCAATCAAAATTTATGACATGATATGGCCATCATCATCTTGTGCTTTTGATTTCCATCTCTAAAGCATCGTCATGATCTCCATCATCACCGGCTCGACACCTTGATCTCCATCGTAGCGCCGTGGTCGTCTCGCCAACTTTTGCTTTTGCAACTAATTGCTATCGCATAACGATAAAGTAAAGCAATTATATGGCGCTTGCATCTTATGCAATAAAGAGACAACCATAAGGCTCCTGCCAGTTGCCGATAACTTCAACAAAACATGATCATATCATACAACATATTATATCACATCATGTCTTGACCATATCACATCACAACATGCCCTGCAAAAACAAGTTAGACGTCCTCTACTTTGTTGTTGCAAGTTTTACGTGGCTGCTATGGGCTTCTAGCAAGAACCGTCCTTACCTACGCATCAAAACCACAACGATTTTTCGTCAAGTGTGTTGTTTTAACCTTCAACAAGGACCGACTATAGTCAAACTTGATTCAACTAAAGTTGGAGAAACAGACACCCGCCAGCCACCTGTGTAAGACGTTGGTGTAATATCGGTCATGTAATGTCGGTCCGGGCCGCTTCATCCAACAATACCACCGAATCAAAGTAAGACGTTGGTGGTAAGCAGTATGACTATTATCGCCCACAACTCTTTGTGTTCTACTCGTGCATAAAACATCTACGCATAGACCTGGCTCGGATGCCACTGTTGGGGAACGTAGTAATTCAAAAAAATTCTAGGATCACACAAGATCTATCTAGGAGATGCATATCAACGAGACGGGAGAGTGTGTCCACGTACCCTCATAGACCGAAAGCGGGAGCATTTAGTAACATGGTTGATGTAGTCGAACGTCTTCATGATCCAACCGATCCAAGTGCCGAACGTATGGCACCTCCATGTTCAGCACACGTTTAGCACGATGATGTCCCTCGAGCTCTTGATCCAATTGAGGATGAGGGAGAATTCCGTCAGCACGACAGCGTGGCGACGGTGCTGATGATGTTACCGGCACAGGGCTTCGCCTAAGCACTATATATGACGATATGACCGAGGTGTTAAACTGTGGAGGGGGGCACCACACATGGCTAAGAGAACAACTGTTGTCCTTTGGGGTGCCCCCTACCCCCGTATATAAAGGAGGGAGGAGGAGGTTGCCGGACAAGGAGAGGGTGCGCCTATAGGGGGAGTCCAACTAGGATTCCCAATACTAGATGGAGTCCCCTTCCTTTTCCAAGAGAGGGAGAGAGGGAAAGTGGTGGAGAAGAAAGAGGAAAGGGGGGACCGCGCCCCTCCCCTAGTCCAATTCGTTTTGGGCTAGGGGGGCATGCGCCTCCACCAGGCCGCTGCCTCCTCTCTTTCACTAAGGCCCATGAAGGCCCATTAATCCCCCGGGGGGTTCCGGTAACCTCCCGGTACTCCGAAAAATGCCCGAACCATTCTGAAACCTTTCCGGTGTCCGAACATAACCTTCCAATATATCAATCTTTATGTCTCAACCATTTCAAGACTCTTCGTCATGTCCGTGATCTCATCCTGGACTCCGAACAAACATCGGTCATCAAAAACACATAAGTCATAATACAAATTGTCATCGAATGTTAAGCGTGCAGACCCTATGGGTTCGAGAACTATGTAGACATGGTCGAGACACATCTCTGATCAATAACCAATATCGGAATCTGGATGCTCATATTGGCTCCTACATACTCTATGAAGATCTTTATCGGTCAAACCGCACAACAACATACGTTGTTCCCTTTGTCATCAGTATGTTACTTGCCCGAGATTCAATTGTCGGTATCATCATACCTAGTTCAATCTCATTACCGGCAAGTCGCTTTACTCGTTACGTAATGCTTCATCCGGCAACTAACTCATTGCAAGGCTTATAGTGATGAGCACTACCGAGAGGGCCAGAGATACCTCTCCAATACACGGAGTGATAAATCCTAATCTCGGTCTATGCCAACCCAACAAACACCTTCGGAGACACCTGTAGAGCATCTTTGTAATCACCCGTATACATTGTGACGTTTGATAGCACATAAGGTGTTCCTCCGGTATTCGGGAGTTGCATAATCTTATAGTATGAGGAACATGTATAAGTCATGAAGAAAGCAGTAGCAATGAAACTGTAACGATCAGAATGCTAAGCTAATGGATGGGTATTGTCCATCACATCATTCTCTAATGATGTGATCCCGTTCATCAAATGACAACACATGTCTATGGTTAGGAAACATAACCATCTTTGATTGACGAGCTAGTCAAGTAGAGGCATACTAGGGACACTGTGTATTGTCTATGTATTCACACATGTACTAAGTTTCCGGTTAATACAATTCTAGCATGAATAATAAACATTTATCATGATATAAGGAAATATAAATAACAACTACATTATTGCCTCTAGGGCGTACTTCCTTCAGGGAGACCGCAAGGTGGAGAACCGTGCGGATCATTCCGGGCTTAACAACCGGAGCGAAGGTATCAGTGAAGTCGATGCCGGCACGTTGCCGGAAACCAAGAACAACCCACCACGCTTTATAGTGGTCAAGGGTACCATCGGGACAGAGCTTGTGTTTGAAGACCCACTTCCCGGTAATCACGTTAGCGTGCCGGGGATGGGGAACAAGCTGGCACGTCCGCTTGCGCAGCAAGACATCAAACTCCTCTTGCATCGCAACCATCCATAGCGGGTCACGATGAGCGGCTCGAATGGAGGATGACAAAGGCGACGGTGTAGAGGTGAGTGTCGTGTGGACGTACTCGTCTGAAGCATAGCGCGAGCTCGGACGAAAAATGCCCGTACTGGCGCGAGTGACTAGGCCGACCATGGGTGGTGAGTCCGAAGCCACCGGTGAAGGAGCACCAGGGGGCGTCGAGGCCGCGGGAGCCCGGTCCGCAGGCAGGGCCGACCCGCTAGCCGACGAGGCCGCGGTCGAAGGAGGCACCGTGGGAGACGACCAGAATGGAGCGACGAAGGGTGGCTCAGACATCACACCGGCAGGAGAGGCCGCGGGGGCCGCCGCGTCGGAGGGCGGCAACGAGGTGGACGCCGAGCCGGATGACGTTATCGAGGCGGGGATGGCGCTGGACCCAGAGGCAGCCGAGATGCGTGATACGCCTAGAAGCCAGGGCGGCGCACGAGCGCCCCGAGTTTGACACTGATGGTCCCACATCATCAGTGGCAAGAGGGACAGCCGGAGGAACCTGCTGAAACGGAAACACATGGTCATCAAAGTAAACGTGCCGGGAGGTGAACACACGGGGGGGGGGGAGACGGAATCGTAGCACCGATAGCCCTTGTAGTTGGAAGGGTAGCCGATGAAGATGCATGCAGCAGAACGTGTTGCAAGTTTATGAGGAGAAGTTTCGACAGTTCTTGGATAACAAAGACACCCAAATATACACAAACCATCATAAGAAGGTGACATACCAAAGAGGAGGTGGTGAGGTGCATAGTTCCACTGCGGGCGACAGGGCGGAGTTTAAGAAGCACTGATGCAATAGCAAGTGCATCCGGCCAGAAGCGAGGCGACACATTAGCATGAAACAGGAGCGTGCGAACGCAGTCATTCAGAGTGCGAAGGACGTGTTCGGCTCGACCGTTCTGCTGTGAAGTATAGGGGCTAGTGAGACAAAAAATTGTGCCATAGTGCGACAAAAAAGTGCGGAAAGCAAGATTGTCGAACTCTTTTCCATTGTCAGTCTGAAGAGCAAGATTGGAACATCCAAACTGCATGCTGACATAGGAGTAAATAGACGTCAGAGTGGAAAGTACATCCGACTTTCGTCGCAAAGGAAAAGTCCACACATAACAAGAATAATAATCTAGAATAGCCAGATAATATAAATAGCTCGGATTACTAGGAACTGGAGAGGTCCACACATCGCTATGAATTAACTGAAAAGGAAAAGAAGCAATGCTAATGGAGTTATTAAACGAAAAACGGACATGTTTGCCGACACGACAGCCATGACAAGTGTGATCCTCTATCTTATTACAACTGAAACTAAAACTCCTAAGAATATGGTGAAGGGTGACGGGGTAGGGATGACCCAAACAAGTGTGCCAGAGATCAACGCCAGCGGAGAGAGCGACTGGTGCGATGGTGGTGTAGGAAGGTGGAAGCACCAGATAGAGCAAGTCGGGGCCATCACATCGGTGAAGTACCATCCTGGTTCAAGTGTCCTTGACACAAAAACCAAGCTCGTCAAATTCAATAGTAACAGGATTTTCACGAGCGAAACAGCGAACAGAAATGAGATTCTTAATAAGATGAGGTGACACAAGTATGTTAGACAAAGATAAGGAAATGGAATTAGAAGGAAAGGAAGTGTGACCGACGTGTGTAATAGGGAGGGTGGAGCCATACCCGACAATGATGCGGTGGGCGGTGGTGAAGGGAGTGAAAGAGGCAAGATTACCAGGATGAGCAAACATGTGAGCCGTGGCCCCAGTGTCCATGTACCAATCACCGCCTCCAGTGTAGTTGTTCGGCGTAGGAGCGGTGTGTAGTGCGGCGAGAAGCGCCGGGTCCCAAGGCGCCGGTGGCAGCGCCGGCGAAGATGACGGAGGGTGCGTCACGGGAAGAGTCGGCGCCGGTGCATGTAGGACCGGCATGGTGTACCCATGAACGACACCAGTCCACGGGTTGTACCCACTGGCCCACGGAGGGGGCGCCTGGGGCTGCTGCTGCTGATGAGGGGGCCCTGCGTCCTGCGGCTGTTGCTGGCCGCCACGCCGGCCGCCACGCTGGCCTCCGCGGTGACGATCGGCGGGTGGCGCGGGAGGGGTGAGCACCCCGTACTGCTGGGATGGTAAGGGCAGCAGCGGCGGCTGCTGCTGCGGCTGATAAGGCGTCGGGTGGCATGGCAGGGTAGGGGCGGCTGGGGCGGCAGGTGGTGCCAACGGCGAGGGCGGTGTGGATGGCCCCCACATTGACTTGCTTCATCCGGCGCTCCTACAGCTGAAGGTAGGCCACGAACTTGGTGAAGGAGGGCTCGGGGATGAGGGTGAGGTTTGTCGCGGTGTTGCCGAAGTCCTCGTTGAGGCCAGCGGTGAGCATGCTGAATCATCAATCTTTGCGCCAATATCGCAGAGCTCGTCAGTGAGAGTCTTGAGACGGCGATAGTAGTCGTCGACGGAGGAGTTGTCCTGGTGGCATCCAAAAAACTCTTGCTGCAAAAAACGCGACGTTGAAGAAGATTGTCGGTGAAGAGCCCGTTCAGCTTGGTCCACACGCCGTGGGCGTCATCACTGTCTTGCATGACCGTCTGAAACAAGTCCGGCAAGATGGTGAGGAAGAACCATCGGATGAGCGTGGCATCGATGGTGGACCACACATGGAACGCGGAAAGGAGGCTGGAGTCGACGTAGCCATCCACATGGTCGAGGAGGTTGTCCTCCCGGAACAAGAGGGAGAAGTACGTCTTCCACGCGTAGTAGGAGGAGTCCGCTTGAGAGAGACGAACCGGAACCTGCTCGTAGATGTTGAGGTTGCGGATGTCGGCGGCGTCACGAGGGTTGGCGTCGGCGAACGGGTTGGAGGAGTTGGAGGAGCCGCATGAGGTGACAGATGACATGGTGGCGGGGTGGTGGTGTGGATAGGGTTAGGGTTGGATGAGTGGCGGCAGTAGGGAGAGATGCAGTGGCGGCTTCCGGTGGAGGGGAAGGGGTCACGACGGCTGGGAGGATTGGTGGCGGCGAGGCGAGGTGGTGGCGGCGGCGCTCGGGAAGGGGCGGCGGCTGCGGGGGATCGCGGCAGCGGCTGACGGGGCAGCTGCGGCGAGAGGGGAAGGCAGCGGCAACAAGAAGGGGAAGTGGCGGTGGCGACACGACGGAAAGGGCGTGGCGGCGGCGGTTGGAGCGGCGGCGGCGGCACGGAGGTGGGCGCTGCGGTGGCGACGGAAGGTAGGGTTGAAACCTAAAAACTGATACCATGTATGTTATTGGAATTGCACGATGGATTACTCAGGTGCAATTGCACGTATACATGATGTACAACGGACCCCGACCTCAACTATACAAGAAAACTAGGAGGTGGGCCCAATACACAAATATACACAACACATATACTCAACATCCAAGAAATTCACAACATCCTTCCGCAAGTTTCCAAACTGCAGAGTGCAGACAGTTTCTCATCAAAATGAAGCTTAGGGCCTGTTGTGGAAGAATGATTCTACATGCCGCATACACCTCCCCAGCAACCAGCACTGCTGGGGTACCATCAGTACTAAAACAGATAAGTCACAGTTTCAAATAGTAATATCCGGACACAAGATAAAAAGTCAATGTGTTGTCATCTCAACTAAGTAACTGACACTATAACTGGCAAGATAAATACTTCACAGGTGCGACAACATACCAACTTCTACTCAACTTGGGAAATGTGGAAGGAGATTACTAATTCACATTACAGGTATCTGAAGAAGACAGAGGTCAAAGTTCGACAAAACCGATAACAATCACGACATAACCAAGGCGTGCGTAACCTTTTTCTTTTCTTTTTTTAGCCAAAGCACCTGCTAAAACAACAATGGAACGACACCGGTGCTGCCAAAACAGCTCATGACATTTATCAAGTCTATAACCAGTTATCTCAGTGACAGACTTTGTACAGAACAATATAATGACCTCATACTGTGCCAGTGTGCAGTATAACATCTACTACTATCTCCAGCAGCCATCAGATCTTGTACTATCTCCACTTAATATACTTCTCAACGCACCAGAATTTTTTGCTAGGTTTGTCTGTACTAATTGTCCACTTCTGCCCTACCAAGAAGTAGTGATTTCTCCACCAATCCAGCTAGCAATCAGATCGAACACTAGGCAAAGAAATTCCTCTCTGCAACTATATATCCATACAAGTACCATTTACTCTAGGATCAAGTACTAACTGACGGACAGAGATTGGATGAATAACCTACTAGTTGCAACCGCGGGAACTCTGACCTGCCCTGTCGGCGGATCCCCACGATGGATGGCAGACTAGCCTGCCATCTAGTGTAATTGCAGACGGCCAGAGTTGCGATGGAGACTCCTTTGAGACACATGGCGACCTCCGTAGCTGGGATCAGATGTATTTTCAAATTTGAATTGAATATGTAGTGTCACCATTCCAGATTTCTGATACTTGTGAACAAATATAAATTTATCCATGGGCCATTTAACACTTTTCAATTCAGCGGATATTGGCTCAGATCGAGTGCACATATCATTAACATATTTCAAACCAAATTCATAATCATAAAATCCTCTGGTTTTATTGAAACAAGTGGTGGAGATGCCCATACTCCTCACATAGTTTTTCTTTATCATTTGGGACCTCTTCATTCAGCAGTTAATAGATTAATGACAGAAAAACATATATATGGCCTAGATAAGAAGATTGAAAATAGCCGGGCACAAACAAGTTGCCATGAAACAATCTAGAACATTTTATGTGGGAGACAATCAAGACCTTGTCAAAATCCTACAAATGAAATATGCTGGTTGTCCATGATCTAGGAGGATAGCCGCGAATAGGTTATAAAGGTTTGTTCATGAAAAATGTTAAAATGTTTGGCATTTTACATTGTGGGTTGATAAAGTACCTCGATATACATAAATTCATTCTTATACACCTGAACATGAACCACAGTAAACCAAACTATATATGTTTGTCATCATAGTATAACGAACATATAATAATTCCAATAGGTTACCTATGTAAATGTTCTACACAATTCAAATAAATATCAACCTCCTGCCCCAAAGATTTAGTAAAAGAGACCAGGTGGGCCCCGTGAAATATTTACACAATATTGCAAACTTAGTCCGCCAAAAGAATGATCTGATCAAATAAAAATCCTTAACACAAAGATCAAACTAATGATGATGTGTCTAGAGTTAGGACCGGATATGTGTTAGTGACTTTTAAGCAATTACAATCCTTTACATGTAAAGGGAATTCGATGAGTCATGTCATGCTCTATAGGTGTCAGTTTATCTTATCATCTTCAAGGACAATACAAAGTTAGTTCTATAAAAACAATTGAGTCTAGAAGAACCCTCCACATGTAAGGCTTTAATAATGGAGCATATCCTAACAACCCACACATGATTGCAACTTAGTCCTACACAAGTTTTGCCTTTTCTTGTTTAATGCTGACACCCTATACAAGGTTCCAAAATCGGTTGTAAAAGTGATAATATGCTGATAAGTGCATGACATGTAAAGCGAATAAGGCAAGTCATCTATAGCAAAGATCATGTACTTTTTCCCAAATCAGGTGTAAAAGTGATACTATCCTGATAAATGCGTGACATGTAAAGTGAATAAGGCAAGTCATCTACCTCAAACATCATGTACTTTGTGTATGATCATATGCACAACCAAAAAGCAACTTTGATGATCAATCCAAAAGTACGCTTATAGCTAGTGCAACCTACCATAATGTACCAAAAATCCATTTCAGAAACATCCAAACACAATTATTAAAGCTGATGCAAAGAAGGAAAGAGATGGTGCACGGGCTACTATAAATAGGCATGAAGTATAATGATCATCACAAGCACAAGCATCAAAACCAAGCAACACTATTTAACACCAATCCACCATGAAGACCTTCCTCATCTTTGCCCTCCTCGCCGTTGCGGCGACAAGTGCCATTGCACAAATGGAGACTATCCCTAGCTTGGAGAAACCATTGCAACAACAACCATTACCACTACAACAAATATTATGGTACCACCAACAACAACCCATCCAACAACAACCACAACCATTTCCACAACAGCCACCATGTTCACAGCAACAACAACCACCATTATCGCAGCAACAACAACCACCATTTTCACAACAACAACCACCATTTTCGCAGCAACAACAACCACCATTTTGGCAGCAACAACAACAATTTCCGCAGCAACAACAACAACCACTTCTACCGCAACAACCACCATTTTCGCAGCAACAACCACCATTTTCTCAGCAGCAGCAACAACCAGTTCTGCCGCAACAACCACCATTTTTGCAACAACAACAACAACAACCGATTCTACCGCAACAACCACCATTTTCGCAACACCAACAACCAGTTCTACCGCAACAACAAATACCATTTGTTCAGCCATCTATCTTGCAGCAGCTAAACCCATGCAAGGTATTCCTACAGCAGCAATGCAGCCCTGTGGCAATGCCACAAAGTCTTGCTAGGTCGCAAATGTTGTGGCAGAGCAGTTGCCATGTGATGCAGCAACAATGTTGCCGGCAGCTGCCGCAAATCCCCGAACAATCACGCTACGATGCAATCCGTGCCATCATCTACTCGATCGTCCTACAAGAACAACAACATGGTCAGGGTTAGAACCAACCTCAGCAGCAACAACCCCAACAGTCGGTCCAAGGTGTCTCCCAACCCCAACAACAACAGGAGCAGCTCGGACAGTGTTCTTTCCAACAACCTCAACAACAACAACTGGGTCAATGGCCTCAACAACAACAGGTACCCCAGGGTACCTTGTTGCAGCCACACCAAATAGCTCAACTTGAGGTGATGACTTCCATTGCACTTCGTACCCTACCAACGATGTGCAGTGTCAACGTGCCGGTGTACGGCACCACCACTATTGTGCCATTCGGCGTTGGCACCCGAGTTGGTGCCTACTGATAAGAAAATATCTCTAGTAATATATAGTTGGATCGCCGTTGCTTAGTCGATGGATATGTCGATGTAGCGATGACAAATAAAGTGTCACACAATGTCATGTGTGACCCGCACAAACTAGTTTAAATTATGAAATAAAATACAAATAAAGTTTTATCTAGACAATGTTCATACCGGTGTTGTGTGGATGTCGATATGATTGCCATGCTTGCAAGTTCATAGGTTTATCTTGCCTGGTTACAACCACAAGCTGGTGCATTAATTAATTATTTATGTATTGCAATAATAAAGATTTAAGTATAATAGTGTTATTGTAAAATTTGGAGTAAAGTGCACTGTAGGTCCTTGAACTATTTCAGGGGCGTCACGTAGGTCCTCGAACTATGAAAATCGTTATCCAGGCCCGCAAAGTGCAGTAAGTGTGTCATTCAGGTCCAAAATCTCCGTGACAGGCTCTAACTCGCCAGCTGGAACAGTAAACAGTAACCATAACAGTGCGCGGCAAACAGTCTTGAATTCCTGTGCGTGATGAACAGTACATGATAAACAGTAAATATCAAAAACAAATTGAAAAACTGAGATCCTCTATCATCGAAGATACCCTGGCGCATGAACAGTAAAAATGTTCATTAATTCAAAAAAAGTTCACGGACGATGAATTTGGAAAAAATATTTGCAACTTTAATAAAATGTTCGTGAACGATGAATTTGGAAAAAATATTCGTGACTTTAATAACGTGTTCGCGACTTTAAAATAATGTTCGCGAATGACGAATTTGGAAAAAATATTCCTAACTTTAAAAAATATTTGCGAGTTTAAAAAAAAGTTCACGAACGATGAATTTGGAAAGAAAATATTTACGACTTTAAAAAAATGTTCGCGAACGATGAATTTGGAAAAACTATTCGTGACTTTAATAAAATGTTCGCGAACGATGAATTTGGAAATAATATTTGCGACTTTAATAAAAGGTTCACTAACATTTTTTTAAAGTCAAGAATTTTTGTGGTTTGCGAACATTTTTTCCTTACCCACGAAGAATATTTGTGGTTCGCAAACATCAAATTTATTGTTTGTGAACTTTTTTAAAGTTACGAATATTTTTCCCACATTTGCGAACATTTTTTTAATTAATGAACATTTTTACTATTCACGCACCAGGGGTATCTTCGATGTCAAAGATTTTCAGATTTTTTGTTCATATTTTTTGGTTTTACTGTGCATCATGCACTGTTTACGTGACTATTCATCATGCACTGTTTACCGCACTGTTCGGCGGGCGCCCTAATTCGGAGTTCACGTACTGTTCACGTGTTTGCTGTTCATCACGCACTGTTCACCATGCCAGCTGGCCATTTAGAGGGGGTTAGTGAGATTTTGGACCTGGATGACACACTTACTGTACTTCAAGGACCTGGATGACGATTTTCATAGTTCGAGGACCTATATGACACCCCTGAAATAGTTTAAGCACCTACAGTGCACTTCACTCTAAAATTTGGGTTGAACAGAAGATAGGACTAACATACAACTCTTTAATGGTTGGAGATTTGAGATCCTGCTTTTTATTGGTTTGTATCTGGTTCCGACTACTACCATTGTCTGCAGTGAAAATCTAAACTGGTTTTATCGTTAATTCTGTTTGCTTTCTTTTTTTGCAAATACATTTATTAATTCTTTGCACATTAACTTGTTGTCGAGAAAAAGTCTAGCTTTTTCTTCAACTTCATGGACACCACTAGCTAGTTAATTTTAAATATGTTTCCAGTTTTTTCCTTGTTTATGTCCTTTGAGTGGTTGCAAAAAATCACTACATCAATCCAATAATTATTGTGCTCGGTACAGAAAAGGAGTTGTTGGCAGCAGGGTATTTGTGTGTGTCTGGGGAGGGGGGCGGGCTATTCTTTGCGCATTACTTTGTTTTGCTCTTTTCATGCTCTCATACTATACCACATTTGTTCTTCATAGAATGCAAAATAAGCAACCTAAGGTAGAAACCATAAAACCTGAGAGTGTGGGTGCCAAAAACACTCGGCATACCCCTTTTCAGCAAACAGAAATTTGTCGAGATCCATTTGTCGAACACTCGACAAAGTCTTTACCGAGTTTCAAATACGGTCACTCGGCAAAAAAAAGCAATCAGATGGGACGGCGCAAATGGTGGTGTAGCTACGTGCCAAGGTAGTTTACCGAGAGTACCGTTCGGTAAAGGGAGTAAATAGAAAAAAATAGCGCCGCCTGACCCCGTCCTATATCCATTGGTGGTCAAATGAAGGCGCCGGCCACTACTGCTGCTTGCCACAACGTGCCCGTTGCCGCTTGTCGTGTGCGCTGTTGCTGCTCTTGATACTCGCCGTCCTCCTGAGCTACTATTGCACCGGCTAGCCACAACATCGGAGTACTAGCCAGCACACCAGCATACTGGCTAGCTTGCTGTACCGCTGGTGCTGCTGCTTGTGTGATCGATGAATAGACGGACCTGCGAAAGAGCAACAATAGCTATGTCAGGAAGAGGAGCAAAGACGGCGGAGCCAAGCGCATGCAGTCGGGAGTCTGGTCGGTCGTCCGCATGACCTCGACGTACCGGCCGATCTGGCGCGTCGTCTGAAGGGCGAGGTCAGCGGCCGGAGGAGACAAGGGTGGTCGGCCATTGCCCGTCGGTGGTGGCCGTGAGAGAAGACAAGGAGAGAGATGCGGCAACGAGACACACGCTCGTGATTTAGAAGAGAGTGGGAGAGAGATAGAAGAGAGAGTAAGAGATGTGCGGCCGCCATGATGCCACATCATCGTTCCGTATGCTATTCTCAGGTTGGTTGAGAGTGTGCAGATGATTACGGGCAGATGATTATTTCTTGTTCATATGAACATACATAATACTTAATATAGTGACATGATAAAAGACAACTTGGCAATCTCCAGTTATTCAATGATGAAAGGTAAGTTATGAGTATGGATCTAGTTTGGTGAGCTTAATATGTGTTTTTATTGTGAGACAGTGAAAACTGGAATAAAGGCCATGTGGAATTCTCTTTATCAGCTTAGCTAACTAAAATTAGATGAAGCCTAGCTTTGCAACCGTACTAAGGAAGCAACAAAATCAAAGACAGAGAGCTAGAACAACAGTGACACTAGAAGAAAAATTCTTGAGCCACTGCCTATGGCCATGTAAATGGGGACTGTGTGACACGGTCCGCTCCATCATGTAGAATGCACATTTCCTCCTATGCACATATGAAATGTGATGGTACAAAGCAGAAGAAACGCTGAAATATAGGGATGATTGGACACTATAATTAACTTGGATGTCGCTCCAGTCCACCAAGCGGACGAAAACTCTGTAAGAGCTTTCTTCTCAGACATCAGAGACACGGAACCTCCTGATTCAGGCAACTGGCACGTAGATGGGTGTGCCTCATAAGTCGTGCTAATCGTGTCACAGTAAGACGGACTAGCACGAATGATAACTTATGTTGATTGGAAGACCGAAACTGTATGCCGTCAATGTACAGCTTGCGCTAGTTGGCTGGTGCACTGCACGTCTCTATAAATGTGAGTTGAAAATTTAAACACCACATCAAGTGTACATTTTTCATATACTAAAGTGCATATCAGCAGGAAAAGCACAGAATGAGCGCTTCCATGTCCTCAAGAACGATGCCATTTTGGTTTTACACATGATATTACTGGCGATTAGACGCACATATTTTCAGAATTAGCACAAAGAGTGTGGTTTTCTGTAGCTCAGGCTACACGGTACCCCTTATCTTTGCCATCCATTTATGCATCAAGATCCGTGCAAACACATTTGTCTTTTTTGTTTCTCTCAAACGACACAATATATGAACTTTAACTTTTGCAGAACAACAATACATTCTAACTACAATCTAGGAAGAAAACTTTCAGATTTTTTCATGCATTTTAAATGCTTGAAATAATATTTTTATTCAAAAAAAATCTCATTTTGTATATTTATATCAGACCAAAAAATCTGAAAGTTTTTTCACACATTGATGTTCTAATGTTTGTTCGATCTGCAAAGTTTGAAGTTCATATGTTGTTTCGTTTTCGAGAAAAAAAAAGAGAAATCTTCTCGTTGTTAGTTAGTTGGAGAGTACGGATCTCAAAGCAAGGTTGGAGGGTTGAGGATAAGAGGTTCCATGTAGCCTGAGCTACAAAGAAACTTTGTGTTAGCACAAATTAGTCGGCACAACAACATATTTGAAACACAGATTAGCACAGTCCTCATAATGAGACCAAAATAACCCAAATTGCCCAAAAAAATTAGTACATGGATTAGCAGAACCTCGGGATCAACAAATTCATAAATTAGCACAAATTTTCGGTATAATGATATAAATCACTGATTAGTACATGCTTGTCCATTTGATTTGATCAAGGCGTCAACAATAACATCATAAGACTGAATTGAACTTGTTCTTTACCACTAGCTAAGGGCAGAAAACCTACTGTGCAATGCACTGATTGTATTTGATTTTATAAAAAAACCCATCAAAAGTGCTCAAAAAAATTGTTATCCTAAAATAGGTCCATCGGGAGATGCTGCACATTATCATATAGAATTTATACAGAGAGAAATGTGGATTTGGTGGCTCGGCCCTATATAAGGCTATAACATGTTGTCCAGTCCTTTACATGGATCCGATTAATTCTGGCCCAATCTCGAGATCGTTACATGTTTGGAAGGTTAAGATTCCCTTGCTTATTAAAATATTTATGTGGTTTGTCCACAAGCAAGTAATCCTCACTAAGGATAACTTAATAAAGAGGCGATGGGTAGGTAGTTCACGTTGTTGTTTTTGTGATCATGATGAAATAATACAGCATCTATTCCTTGAGTGCCCACTCGCCAAATTGCTTTGGAGAACAATCCATATAGCCTTTAACATTAATCCTCCAGTTGACAATGAATCGTTGTTTGGAATGTGGTTAGCTGGGTTTAAGCATATGACTATGTCTCGTGTTCGAATTGGAATATGTGCGCTTTTATGGGCTATATGGAATTGTAGGAACAATATGATTTTTAACAGACAACACACTTTAACTTTCTTGCAGGTCATCTTCAGAGCTACCACATTGATCCGTACGTGGCCCTTACTCACTCCAATGGACTCCAGGGAGCCTTTGGTTACTGGGTGCAACCAGTGGGAGATGGTATCACGGGTTATATCCAACCGGTTCGGAGGGCGGTCGCATAACAGGATAGGAGTCTAGGGAGCTTATCCTTTACTTTGCCTGACCACTTGTGATTTTGAGCATGTACTTTTCTTTTCTTTGTTTCGCTCCGCTTGCGAGCTGTAATACTTTTATGACTTTGTGCTACTTCGAGACTCTTTAATAAGATGGCTGCATGCATCATTATGATGCAGAAGCCAGGAGTACGCCTCCATTTCCAAAAAAAATGTGTGGCCCTCTGCCCCTCTATTCACCTCTGTTGTATGATCACAAACTGAGGACTTCCTCTTTTTGATATATATATATATATATATATATATATATATATATATATATATATATATATATATATATATATATATATATATATATATATATATATATATAACGAGAAGTTGTTCAGATAAGTAGAACACCACAGGGTTAAAGCGCCGTGGATGATAATAAACAACTGGTGAACCATGCCCGTCATGGGCACAAACCCAAAGGACGAGCAGCAAACCAAATCCAGATCAAATTGTCTATGTCGGCCAGGGTTAGATTCAACGTTGCAGCTCAACTCGATGCCAAGAAGTCGCCCTAAACCACAGGGCCCCAACAATTCTTGGTCAAGAGCGACGGCAGTAAAGTTCAGTTGTAGAAGCCATTCCCTGAGCTAGCACTCGCAGAGCAGCCATCAGGCAAGCCCACTATCCAAGAAATTCACAGCATCCTGCCGCAAGGTTCCAAACTGTAGAGTGCAGATAGTTTCTCAAGAAGTTGAAGCTTTAGGGGCCTCTTGCGGAAGAATGATTCGACATGCCGCATACATTTCCCCAGTAACCAGCACTGTTGGGATACCATCAGAACTGATACAGATATCTGAAGAAGACAGAGGTCAAAGTTTGTCAAAGCCAATAACAATCATGACATAATCTAGGCGTGCGTAACATTTTTCTTTTTTTTTAGCAAAAGCACCTGCTTAACCAACAATGAAACGACACTGGTGCTGACAAAAATAGCTCATAGCATTTATCAAGTCTATAACAGCAAAACAAGGCTACATGGCACCTAAAATCACTCAGGAGTCCCAGGTGACCACATAACTAGTCTTTCTGTAGTCTCTTCCTCACCTGTATCATCCAAATTGGTCATTGTCCATTGGCATTTACCAAAGTGAATAAAAAACTGTTTCATCCAAATTAAACAAGTGCCAGTCTGACTACCAACTGACTGACATGAAACACTTCACCTGCTGCTGCTTAACCACAACTGTCCTTCAGATTGTTCCACAACCTCTAACCCTAACCTCTCCTATCATATGCATATAATGTGAGATTGACATCGATGCATATTTTGAGTTTCAATTCAATACTCACCGTACCAAATAGGGAACAAGCTCTGTCTCGGGGGCACCTGCAAGGAAGCATGGATTTTGCAAGAAATATATATACGGCTGTCACTCATATATGTACATCTCAGTGACAGACTTTGTACAGAACAATATAATAACCTCATAATGTGCCAGTGTGCAGTATAACATCTACTACTATCTCCGGCAGCCATCAGATCTAGTACTATCTCCACTTAATATACTTCTCAACACACCGGAATTTTGTGCCAGGTTTGTCTGTACTAATTGTCCACTGCTGCCCTACCACAAAGAAGTAGTGATTTCTCCACCAATCTAGTTGGCAATCAGTTCGAACACTAGGCAAAGAAATTCCTCTCTGCAACTATATATCCATACAAGTACCATTTACCCCAGGATTGAGCACTAAGTGGCGGACAGAGATCGGATGAATAGCCTGCTAGGCTTGCCCTCTCGGTGGATCCCCACGATGGATAGCAGACTAGGCTGCCATCTAGTGTAATTGCAGACAGCCAGAGTTGCGATGGAGACTCCTTTGAGACACATGGCGACCTCCGTAGCTGAGATCAGATGTATTTTCAAATTTGAATTCAATATGCAGTGTCACCATTCCAGATTTCTGATACTTGTGAACAAATATAAATTTATCCATGGGCCATTTAAAACTTTTCAGTTCATCGGATAATGGCTCAGATCGAGTGCACGTATCATTAACATATTTCAAACCAAATTCATAATCATAAAATCCTCTGGTTTTATTGAAACAAGTGGTGGAGATGCCCATACTCCTAACATAGTTTTCTTTATCATTTGGGACCTCTTCATTCATCAGTTAATAGATTAATGATAGAAAAACATAAGTATGGCCTAGATAAGAAGTTTGAAAATAGCCGGGCACAAACAAGTTGCCTTGAAAAAATCTAGAACATTTTATGTGGAAAAAAAAATCAAGACCTTGTCAAAATCCTACAAATGAAATATGATGGTTGTCCATGATCTAGGAGGATAACCGCGAATAGGTTCTAAAGGTTTGTTCATGATTTTTTAAAAATGTTTGGCATTTTTCATTTTGGGTTGATAAAGTACCTAGATATACGTAAATTCATTCTTATACACCTGAACATGAAACACAGTCAACCAAACTATATATTTTGTCGTCATAGTATAACGAACATATAATAATTCCAATAGGTTACCTATGTAAATGTTCTACACAATTCAAATAAATATAAACCTCCTGCCCCAATGATTTAGTAAAAGAGACCAGGTGGGGCCCGTGAAATATTTACACAATATTGCGAACTTAGTCCTCCAAAAGAATGATCTGATCAAATAAAAATCCTTAACACAAAGATCAAACTGATGATCATGTGTCTAGAGTTAGGACCGGATATATGTTAGTGACTTGTGAGCAATTACAATCCCTTACATGTAAAGGGAATTCGATGAGTCATGTCATGCTCTATAGTTGTCGGTTTATCTTATCATCTTAAAGGACAATACAAAGTTAGTTCTATAAAAACTATTGAGTCTAGAAGAACCCTCCACATGTAAGGCTTTAATAATAGAGCATATCTTAACAACCCACACATGATTGCAACTTAGTCCTACACAAGTTTCGCCTTTTCTTGTTTAAGGCTGACACCCTATACAAGGTTCCAAAATTGGTTGTAAAAGTGATAATATCCTGATAAGTGTGTGACATGTAAAGTGAATAAGGCAAGTCATCTATAGCAAACATCATGTACTTTTTCCAAAATCGGGTGTAAAAGTGATACTATCCTGATAAATGTGTGACATGTAAAGTGAATAAGGCAAGTCATCTACCTCAAACATCATTTACTTTGTGTATGATCATATGCACAACTAAAAAGCAACTTTGATGATCAATCCAAAAGTACGCTTATAGCTAGTGCAACCTACCATAATGTACCAAAAATCCATTTCAGAAACATCCAAAACACAATTATTAAAGCTGATGCAAAGAAGGAAAGAGATGGTGCACGGGCTACTATAAATAGGCATGAAGTATAATGATCGTCACAAGCACAAGAATCAAAACGAAGCAACACTAGTTCTCACCAATTCACCATGAAGACCTTCCTCATCTTTGCCCTCCTCGCCATTGCGGGGACAAGTGCCATTGCACAAATGGAGACTAGCCACATCCCTGGCTTGGAGAATCCATCGCAACAACAACCATTACCACTACAACAAATACTATGGTACCACCAACAACAACCCATCCAACAACAACCACAACCATTTCCACAACAGCCACCATGTTCACAGCAACAACAACAACCACCATTATCGCAGCAACAACAACCACCATTTTCACAGCAACAACCACCATCCTCGCAACAACAACAACCAGTTCTACCGCAACAACCACCATTTTCGCAGCAACAACCACCCTTTTCGCAGCAACAACAACCATTTCCGCAGCAACAACAACCACTTCTACCCCAACAACCACCATTTTCACAGCAACAACCACCATTTTCTCAGCAGCAGCAACAACCAGTTCTACCACAACAACCACCATTTTCGCAACAACAACAACCAATTCTACCGCAACAACCACCATTTTCGCAACATCAACAACCAGTTCGACCGCAACAACAAATACCATATGTTCAGCCATCTATCTTGCAGCAGCTAAACCCATGCAAGGTATTCCTCCAGCAGCAATGCAGCCCTGTGGCGATGACACAAAGTCTTGCTAGATCGCAAATGTTGTGGCAGAGCAGTTGCCATGTTATGCAGCAACAATGTTGCCAGCAGCTGCCGCGAATCCCCGAACAATCACGCTCTGATGCAATTCGTGCCATCATCTACTCGATCGTCCTACAAGAACAACAACATGGTCAGGGTTTCAACCAACCTCAGCAGCAACAACCCCAACAGTCGGTCCAAGGTGTCTCCCAACCCCATCAACAACAGAAGCAGCTCGGACAGTGTTCTTTCCAACAACCTCAACAACAACAACTTGGTCAATGGCCTCAACAACAACAGGTACCACAGGGTACCTTGTTGCAGCCACACCAAATAGCTCAACTTGAGGTGATGACTTCCATTGCACTCCGTACCCTGCCAATGATGTGCAGTGTCAACGTGCCGGTGTATGGCACCACCACTAGTGTGCCATTCGGCGTTGGCACCCAAGTTGGTGCCTACTGATAAAAAAATATCTCTAGTAATATATAGTTGGATCGCCGTTGCTTAGTCGATGGATATGTCGATGTAGCAGTGGCAAATAAAGTGTCACACAATGTCATGTGTGACCCGCACAAACTAGTTTAAATTATGACATAAAATACAAATAAAGTTTTACCTAGACAATGTTCATACCAATGTTGTGTGGATGTCGATCTGATTGCCATGCTTGCAAGTTCATATGTTCATCTTGCCTGGTTACAACCGCAAGCTGGTGCATTAATTAATTATTTATGTATTGCAATAATCAAGATTTAAGTATAATCGTGTTATTGTAAAATTTGGGTTGAACAAAAGAAAGCACTAACATACAACTCTTTAATGGTTGGAGATTTGAGATCTTGTTTTTCATTGGTTTGTATCTGGTTCCGACTACTACCATTGTCTACAGTGAAAAGCTAAACCGGTTTTCTCGTTAATTTGGTTTGCTTTCTTTTTTTGAAAATACATTTATTAATTCTTCACACATTAACTTGTTGTCAGAAAAAGTCCAGCTTTTTCTTGAACTTCACGGACACCACTAGCTAGTTAATTTTAAATAAGTTTCTAGTTTTTTCCTTATTTTTATGTCCTGTGAGTGGTTGCAAAAACTCGCTACATCAATCTAACAATTATTGTGCTAGGTACGGAAAAGGAGTTGCTGGCAACAGGGTGTTTGTGTGTGTCTGTGAGGGGGGTATTCTTTGCGCATTACATTGTTTTTCCCTTTTCATGCTCTCATAGTATACCACATTTGTTCTTCATAGAATGCAAAATAAGCAACCTAAGGTAGAGACCATAAAACCTGAGAGTGTGGGTGACACAAACACTCGGCAAAGCCTTTGCCAAGTGTTGTACTCGGCAAAGGACACTCGGCGTACCCCTTTTCGGCAAACAGAAATTTTCCGAGATCCATCTGTCGAACACTCGACAAAGTCTTTACCGAGTTTCAAATACGGTCACTTGGCAAAAAAAATCGATCAGACGGGACGACCAGATGGTGTTGTAGCTCCGTGGCAAGGTAGTTTACCGAATGTAGCGCTCGGTAAAGGGAGTAAATAGAAGAAAAAAATAGAGCCGCCTGATCCCGCCGGCCGCTACTGCTACTTGCCATCGCATGCCCGTTGCTGCTTGTCGTGTGCGCTGTTGCTGCTATTGATCCTCGCCGTCCTACTGAGCTACTATTGCACCGGCTACCACAACATCGGAGTACTAGCTAGCACACCTGCATACTAGCTAGCTAGCTGCACCGCTGGTGCTACTGCTTGTGTGATCGATGAAGAGACGGACCTGCGGAAGAGGAGCAACAGGTAGGTCAGGAAGAGGAGCAAAGACGGTGGAGCCAAGCGCGTGCAGTTGGGAGTCCGGTTGGTCGTCCGCACGACCTCAACCTACCGGACGATCTGGCGCGTCGTCGGAAGGGCGAGGTCAGCAGCCGGAGGAGACAAATGTCTTTGGGCCTTGTCCTCCATGGCGCGCTCGCGATGTCACGCCGGTGCTGGTGGTCGGCCACTGCCCGCCGGTGGTGGCTGTGAGAGAAGACAAGGAGAGAGGAGGAAAGGAGACACACACTCGTGATTTAGAAGTGGGTGGGAGAGAGATAAAAGAGAGAGTAAGAGATGTGCGGCTGCCATGGCACCACATCATCGTTCCGTATGCTATTCTTAGATTGGTTGAGATTGACAGTGTGCTTTCTCTCAACCAATCAAAAGACATGACTTTTAACGAGCGTAATACTTGGTAAACACAAAAGATGAATAGAACTAACAGACAACAAAATATGAAAAATCTAAGTGGTTCTTCCATATACTGGCTACTTGTGTATCTAAAAATATTTGGACAGAGTAATTGCAGACTTGCATTTCAAATTTGAAATACTTTTTGGAAATCATAAGTCATTTAAATGTGTGGAAATAGCAAGAAATATAGAAAATTCATAAAACTTGAGAATTGTCTACCAAATATGGTATATTTTTTTCAAATTGGAGTGTTGCCATTTTACACCCTGTTTTCTGTGCTTGCTTCATAAAAATACTCTTTTTTACACTTAGAAAATGGAAAATGACTTACTTTTACAAAAAAAGTTGGAAACTCTATTTGGTAGCATTGTTTGTAATGACACGATGCATCCATGATCCAAGTTTGGGCACATTATATTAAACCATGCAATGAATATGGGCATCACTTGGTCATTTGACTTGAAATCCATGAATGTTCATAGGCGATAGCATATTTTGTGAAAGAATTTGTTTCCAATTAGTCATATGAAAAGTTTGGTATTTTTCCTGGTAACTAGTACACATAAATGGACTCCTTGCGAAACCATTGCATTTTTTGAACTTATATTCATTTTCTTTCATTTTTCCAAAATTGGGTCAAAATGAACGGCATGGTGATTCATCACAAGGCGTTGAATCTCTCAAAACTCTAAGTGGTTCTCCCATATAATGACTATATATGTGCATAAATATATATTTTGGCTAATTTTATGATAGTGTTATCACACACTTGCAGTTCAAATTTGAATCACTTCCGAGAATTGGCATAAAGACATTTAAATGTGCGGAAGTAGCTAGAAATATAGAAAATCCATGAAACACTGGAATTGTGCATAAAATATGGTTTACTTATGGTGATAATTGGAGTGGTGCCATTTTGCACCCTGGTTTTTGTACTTGCTTCACAAAAAAATAATCCATTTTTGACACTTGGAAAATGAAAAATGATTTTTTTTGTAAAAAAAGGAAACACTATTTGGCAACGTTGTTTGTAATGTCAATATGCGCCTATGTGTCTAATTTGGGAATATTATAATAAACTATGCAATGAATATGACCATCACCTTGGTCCTTTGAATTGGAAGTCATTAATGTTCATAAACGATAGCCCGTTTTGTGAAGGATCTGTTTTCAAGTTTGTTATATTTAAAGTTTGGTATTTTTCCTTCCAAAACTAGTACACATAATAGGACTTCATGCGAAAGGATTGCATTTTTTGAACTTGTATTCTTTTTCTATCATTTTTAATACGGGGTCAAAATGGTCGACATGGCTATTCATCACAAGGGGTTGAATCTCTCAAAAATCTAAGTGGTTCTCCCATATAATGACTACTTTTGTACCGAAAAATATTTTTTGCTAATTTGATGACTGAGCTATCACACACATCCATTTCAAATTTGAATTACTATCCGGAAATTGGCATAAAGATAATTAAATGTGCAAAAGTAGCTAGAAAACTAGAAAATTGATGCAACTTGGGAATTGTGCATAAAATATGGTGTACTTACTGTGATAGTTGGAGTGGTGCCATTTTGCACCATCATTTTTGTACTTGCTTCACAAAAACACCCATTTTTACACTTGGAAAATGAAAAATGATTTTTTGTACAAAAAGTAGGAACCTCTATTTGGCAACATTGTTGGTAATGTCAAGATGCACCTATGTGTTTGATTTGGGAACATTATAACAAACTATGCAATGAATATGGCCATCACCTTGGTCATTTGAGACTATATTAATATTTGGCATGCCAAAAAAGTGCAATTAATATGGCCTAAAATGAAAAGGTTTTCAACATAGAAATTGCCCGTCTCGTCAAAATGAACAACTTTGATTTTTGGACCATCTTCATTCAAGGTCGTATGCACCCTCTACAGTCAAAACCATGCAGTTTAGTGAAGACCTCCTTTTGCCGAGTGTAACAGTCGGTAAAGAACCCCTTCCGAGTGTAGCACTCGGCAAAGCGTTGTTTCCCAGTTTTGTTCTTGTACCGTGTGTTTTGTCCTCGACACTCGGCAAAGTACTTGTTTGCCGAGTTTCATGTTTTTGCCGAGTTTCATGTTTTTGCCGAGTTAAGTACTCGGCAAAGATAGTATTGACGAGTGTCTGATATAGTGCACTTGGCAAAGAGCCTAACACTTGGCAAAGAGGAAAATTCCAGTAGTGGTGTGTGTCAACTTCACATCCTCCTCTTTACGGGTCTAGCTAGTTCAAGAATAGAAGAATTAAGATGGAAGCTGGATATCCTAGTTGACTAGTGCAGTTAGTAATAGCAATAGCTACCCCTCATGAGGTTACATAAAGTATCATTTTAATTGGAAAGCAATAGCCCTCATGAGATCAGATAGCCATAGATAGTTCCAAAATAAACAAGGCGCCGGCATTAACTATGCAGGTTTTAAATTAGTTTAATAAATGGCTAAACTGAGGCACCGGCAGACATATTAGACAATGTGCACTTCAATTAAAAAACTTCCATGAGCATGAAATCATGAATATTGCAATTAGAACAATATACTATGTATTTATGTCAGAACATCCAGTGCAGTTTTTCAAAATGACGTTCAATTGGCTGTGACCTTAGCAAATGATACGGATTTTCTTTCTGAATACTACAAAAAGTTTCAGAATTGCAAATTAAACAATTACCTACACTGACTAGACATGAAACAACACACCTACTGTGTATCAACAAAATATAATTCATCTTGAGCATCACCTACCGTGTAGGGAGGAACACAATTTGTTTTCGTGAATTCGTTGAATCTTGAATGCATCATATGCTTACTGCTGAAGAGAGAAGACCCGGACGCAAGTGGTCACTTTCTTGTCCTTTTCTGAGGACATCTGTAATTAAGATTGAGTACATGATGGAACTCAGAAGTCCTCATAATCTGCTGGCAGATGATTATTTCTTGTTCATATGAACATACATAATGCTTAATATACTGACATGATAAAAGACTACTTCACAATCTCCAGTTATTCAATGATGAAAGGTAAGTTATGAGTACGGATCTAGTTTGGTGAGCTTAATATGTGTTGTTATTGTGAGACAATGAAAATTGGAATAAAGGGCCATGTGGAATTCTCTTTATCAGCTTAGCTAACTAAAATTAGATGCAGCCTAGCTTTGCAACTGTACTAAGGAAGCAACAAAATCAAAGACAGAGAGCTAGAACAACAGTGACACTAGAAGAAAAATTCTCGAGCCACTGCCTATGGCCACGTAAATGGGGACTGTGTGACATGGTCCGCTCCATCATGTAGAATGCACATTTCCTCCGATGCACATATGAAATGTGATGGTACAAAGCAGAAGAAACACTGAAATATTGGGATGATTGGACACTATAATTAACTTGGATGTCGCTCTAGTTCACCAAGCGGACGAAAACTCTGTAAGAGCTTTCTTCTCAGACATCAGAGACACGGAACTTCCACGCGAACTGCTTCTCCTCCGCCTGCATAGCGCGTGCAGGAGTAAATTCTTGATGAGTACTTGAGGTGACATACACATAGAGCACAGAGTTATTCTTCTAGCATTGTGCGGACATATATCACTGTTGCGCTACATAGCTGAATTCTGCTTCCTCGCCCTCCTGATTCTGGCAACTGGCACGTAGATAGGTGTGCCTCCTAAGTCGTGCTAATCGTGTCAGAGCAAGACGGACTAGCAAGAATGATAACTTATGTTGACTGGATGACCGAAACTGTATGTCGTCAATGTACAGCTTGCGCCAGTTGGCTGGTGCACTGCACGGCTCTATAAGTGTGAGTTGAAAATTTAAACACCACATCAAGTACCCATTGACGAGGCCGGAGGAAGTAAGACGGGAGGTCAGAAGAGGACACCAGAGAGGTTGAAGACAGGACCGCAGGAAGGGAAGGAAGGGAAGGGGGGTGAGTGAATACCTTGAGCCATGGTGGTGGTGGGTGGAAGCTGGCGCCGATGACACGGACGGACGGCGAGCGGCGGCCATGGCGGTGGGATTCGGGAGAGGCTGCGCCAGGCGGTACGGCCGGCGAGGAGGACGCAGATAGGCCAACTGTGAGCTGGGTTTGTGACGTTGGGTCTCGGAAAAACATGGCCCAGTCCAGAATTTGGTTCCTGTATGTTGGGCCTAATTACTCGCTCCAACCCTTAGGCCCCTGTGGAATATCCTACTCGCCGCTCACTGCGGCAAACTGCCCCCGCTTCGCACAGGGGTGAGCGCGGAGCGATGCTTTTTGGGCCGGCCCACTTATGAACTTCCCACTCCGGTTTTGTGAACCTTCTAGTAGGTTCCATGAACCGTTTTTTTTCTTTTATTGGTTTTTCACGTCTCTATTTTTTTGTTTTCTGTTTCTTTTCTATTATTTCTTTTTTCTTGTCTTTTTAGAACATATTCGCAGTTTTACAAAATGTTTAGGATTTTCTTTTTTTTTCTTCTCTTGTTTTCATAAAATATCGAAATTTTTATGTTTTGTTCGTGTTTCAAAAAAAAGTTCAGTTTTTGAAAAAATGTTCTCAAAATTCAAAAATTGTTCTCTCTACGCAAAAAAGTTCAAAATTTTCGAAATTTAGAAAATGTTCCAGATTTTAACTTTTGGTTCACATATTCAAAAAATGTTCGCTCTTCCAAATTTGTCCGGGATTTTTCAATATTGTTCTTTGTTTCAAAATTTGTTCTCAAGATTCAAAAAATGTTCATGCTTTACAAAATTGTTCGTGCTTCCAAATTTGTTTGGGATTTTTCAAAATTGTTCACCATTTTAAAATTTGTTCTCAAGATTCAAAAAATGTTCGCGCTTCCAAATTTGATCTCAAGATTCAAAAATCATTCATGCTTTAAAAAATTGTTCTCAAATTCCAAAAATGTTCATGTTTTCGTTAAATGTTTGGGAAAATTAAAATTTGTTCGTTTTCATAGAATTTTGTTCGCATTTTTTGAAAAAAAACATACGTTCAAAAAATTACTCAAATTTTGGAACAAAAAGTTGGGATTTTGTCATAAAGTGTTTGCAATTTTAAAAATGTTCAGAAATTAGGACATTCAAAAACAAATCTGTTTAAAATGTTTACTACTTTATTTTCTGTTTTTTGAAATTTGAAAATAAGTGTGAGTTGTTAAATTTTGTATCATATTTTTGAAACAGTGCTCGTTTCTAAAAATAATTAACAATTTTGAATGAAAGTTTGAAAAAAAATATAAACGTTGTCCAGATTCTTCGTTGGTATTAGTTCTTATACTAGGACGCTTCAAAATTTAGCACCAATAATTGACAGGTCAACTGGTTAGCACATCTCCTACACAACGTGGAGGTCTAGAGTTCAATTCCTGGCAGGACTGGATGCAGGCGCATTGCTTTTTCTTAAACAAAACATATCAGCGCTACTGAACATGGAAACAGGCACGCTCGCTGTATTGGGCTGGCCCAGTCGGGGCTTTCATGCGTGCGTCACGTCGCTATTTGACGCAGAATGCGTCCAATAGGAGTTCCCCGCCCCTGTTTCAACCCCATCTATCATTTCCCTCAAAGAAAAAAAACCGTGTTACTAAAAAAACACATTTACCGCCCTTCAAAAAAACATTTACAGCGATTGTAGATTGTGATTTCTCTGTTACTTTTGTGTGTCATCGGCGATGATGGCTGACAATGGAGGTGATATCGTGTGGAGTGACGATGACCCTGGCTCCATTGCCGTCATGACCACGTGTCACATCCCACGTCGGGGAGTTAAGTTTCTCCCGTTGTGTCAAATTTATACCTAATGGTTTATTGTGCTAGACAACAGTAAATTGGTTAAATTCCTATCTATGCGAAACAAAACATGCATCCTTTTATTGGCCACAGTATTGGTATGTTCTACATTACCAATGTTTTATCTCCCAACCAAAAATAGTAATCATGAGCAGCCATATAATTTCATGCTTCCTAGCTAGCACTTGCCATACTTCAGTTAATAAATAAACTTTCTTGCAGGTCATCTTCAGAGCTACCATATTGATCCGTACGTGGCCCTTACTCACTCCAATGGACTCCAGGGAGCCTTTGGTTACTGGGTGCAACTAGTGGGAGATGGTATCACAGGTTATATCCAACCGGTTCGGATGGCGGTCGCATAACAGGATAGGAGTCTAGGGAGCTTATCCTTTACTTTGCCTGACCGCTTGTGATTTTGAGCATGTACTTTTCTTTTCTTTGTTTCGCTCCGCTTGCGAGCTGTAATGCTTTTATGACTTTGTGCTACTTCGAGACTCTTTAATAAGATGGCTGCATGCATCATTTATGATGCAGAAGCCAGGAGTACGCCTCCATGTCCAAAAAAATGTGTGGCCCTCTGCCCCTCTATTCACCTCTGTTGTATGATCACAAACTGAGGACTTCCTCTTTTATATATATATATATATATATATATAAACAAGAAGTTGTTCAGATAAGTAGAACAACACAAGGTTAAAGCGCCATGGATGATAATAAACAGCTGGTGAACCCTGCCCGTCATGGGCACGAACCCAAAGGACGAGCAGCAAACCAAATCTAGATCAAATCGTCTGTGTCGACCAGGGTTAGATTCAGCGTTGCAGCTCCACTCGATGCCAAGAAGTCGCCCTAAACCACAGGCCCCAACAATTCTCCTCAAGAGCGACTGCAGTACAGTTCAGTTGTAGAAGCCATTCCCCGAGCTAGCACTAGCAGAGCAGCCATCAGGCAAGCCCACTATCCAAGAAATTCACAGCATCCTGTCGCAAGGTTCCAAACTGCAGAGTGCAGATAGTTTCTCAAGAAGTTGAAGCTTTAGGGGCCTCTTGCGGAAGAATGACTCGACATGCCGCATACTCTTCCCCGGTAACCAGCACTGTTGGGATACCATCAGAACTGATACAGATATCTGAAGAGGACAGAGGTCAAAGTTTGTCAAAGCCAATAACAATCATGACATAATCTAGGCGTGCGTAACATTTTTCTTTTCTTTTTTTAGCAAAAGCACCTGCTAAACCAACAATGAAACGACACTGGTGCTGCCAAAAATAGCTCATAGCATTTATCAAGTCTATAACAGCAAAACAAGGCTACATGGCACCTAAAAACACTCTGGAGTCCCAGGTGACCACATAACTAGTCTTTCTGTAGTCTCTTCCTCACCTGTATCATCTAAATTGGTCATTGTCCATTGGCATTTACCAAAGTGAATAAAAAACTTTATCATCCAAATTAAACAAGTGTCAGTCTGACTACCAACTGACTGACATGAAACACTTCACCTGCTGCTGCTGCTTAACCACAACTGTCCTTCAGATTGTTTCACAACCTCTGACCATAAACTCTCCTATCAGATGCATATAATGTGAGATTGACATCGATGCATATTTTGTGTTTCAATTCATTACTCACCGTACCAAATAGGAACAAGCTCTGTCTCGGGGGCACCTGCAAGGAAGCATGGATTTTTCAAGAAATATATATACGGTTGTCACTCATATATGTACATCTCAGTGACAGACTTTGTACAGAACAATATAATGATCTCATACTATGCCAGTGTGCAGTATAACATCTACTACTATCTCCGGCAGCCATCAGATCTAGTACTATCTCCACTTAATATACTTCTCAACACACCGGAATTTTGTGCCAGGTTTGTCTGTACTAATTGTCCACTGCTGCCCTACCACGAAGAAGTAGTGATTTCTCCACCAATCCAGTTGGCAATCAGATCGAACACTAGGCAAAGAAATTCCTCTCTGCAACTATATATCCATACAAGTACCATTTACCCCAGGATCGAGCACTAACTGACGGACAGAGATTGGATGAACAACCTGCTAGGCCTGCCCTCTCGAGTTGCAATGGAGACTCCTTTGAGACACATGGCGACCTCCGTAGCTGAGATCAGATGTATTTTCAAATTTGAATTCAATATGTAGTGTCACCATTCCAGATTTCTGTTACTTGTGAACAAATATAAATTTACCCATGGGCCATTTAACACTTTTCAATTCATCGGATAATGGCTCAGATCGAGTGCACATATCATTAACATATTTCAAACCAAATTCATAATCATAAAATCCTCTGGTTTTATTGAAACAAGTGGTGGAGATGCCCATACTCCTAACATAGTTTTCTTTATCATTTGGGACCTCTTCATTCAGCAGTTAAATAGATTAATGATAAAAAACATAAGTATGGCCTAGATAAGAAGTTTGAAAATAGCAGGGCACAAACAAGTTGCCTTGAACAAATCTAGAACATTTTATGTGGGAAAAAATCAAGACCTTGTCAAAATCATACAAATGAAATATGTTGGTTGTCCATGATCTAGGAGGATAACCGCGAATATGTTCTAAAGGTTTGTTCATGAATTTTTTTAAATGTTTGGCATTTTTCATTTTGGGTTGATAAAGTACCTAGATATACGTAAATTCATTCTTATACACCTGAACATGAAACACAGTAAACCAAACTATATATGTTGTTGTCATAGTATAACGAACATATAATAATTCCAATGGGTTACCTATGTAAATGTTCTACACAATTCAAATAAATATCAACCTCCTGCCCCAATGATTTAGTAAAAGAGACCACGTGGGGCCCGTGAAATATTTACACAATATTGCAAACTTAGTCCTCCAAAAGAATGATCTGATCAAATAAAAATCCTTAACACAAAGATCAAACTGATGATGATGTGTCTAGAGTTAGGACCGGATATATGTTAGTGACTTGTAAGCAATTACAATCCTTCACATGTAAAGGGAAATCGATGAGTCATGTCATGCTCTATAGTTGTCGGTTTATCTTATCATCTTAAAGGACAATACAAAGTTAGTTCTATAAAACAATTGAGTCTAGAAGAACCCTCCACATGTAAGGCTTTAATAATAGAGCATATCTTAACAACCCACACATGATTGCAACTTAGTCCTACACAAGTTTCACCTTTTTTTGTTTAAGGCTGACACCCTATACAAGGTTCCAAAATTGGGTGTAAAAGTGGTAATATCCTGATAAGTTCGTGACATGTAAAGTGAATAAGGCAAGTCATCTATAGCAAACATCATGTACTTTTTCCAAAATCGGGTGTAAAAGTGATACTATCCTGATAAATGTGTGACATGTAAAGTGAATAAGGCAAACATTATGTACTTTGTGTATGATCATATGCACAACTAAAAAGCAACTTTGATGATCAATCCAAAAGTACGCTTATAGCTAGTGCAACCTACCATAATGTACCAAAAATCCATTTCAGAAACATCCAAAACACAATTATTAAAGCTGATGCAAAGAAGGAAAGAGATGGTGCATGGGCTACTATAAATAGGCATGAAGTATAATGATCGTCACAAGCACAAGAATCAAAACGAAGCAACACTAGTTAACACCAATTCACCATGAAGACCTTCCTCATCTTTGCCCTCCTCGCCATTGCGGGGACAAGTGCCATTGCACAAATGGAGACTAGCCACATCCCTGGCTTGGAGAATCCATCGCAACAACCATTACCACTACAACAAATACTATGGTACCACCAACAACAACCCATCCAACAACAACCACAACCATTTCCACAACAACCACCATGTTCACACCAACAACAACAACCACCATTATCGCAGCAACAACAACCACCATTTTCACAGCAACAACCACCATCCTCGCAGCAACAACAACTAGTTCTACCACAACAACCACCATTTTCGCAGCAACAACCACCCTTTTCGCAGCAACAACAACCATTTCCGCAGCAACAACAACCACTTCTACCCCAACAACCACCATTTTCACAGCAACAACCACCATTTTCTCAGCAGCAACAACAACCAGTTCTACCGCAACAACCACCATTTACGCAACAACAACAACAATCAATTCTACCGCAACAACCACCATTTTCACAACACCAACAACTGGTTCTACTGCAACAACAAATACCATATGTTCATCCATCTATCTTTCAAAGTTATTGGAAAACAAGACTAATGCCCAAAATCCCTACCAAGGTGCCCAACAATTCTTGTAAGGTTCTATTGATTTAAAGTTTGTCATTGAATTTACCAAATCGAAAAACATTCAACTAACGAGCAACCATTAATTAACAAAAATCATTCCTTTAACCACAATTAAAGATTCAATTTCTAAAATAACCTGGCCTTTTAACATAAGAAATCCAGCATAATCAATTAAATCCTCCGATCAAGGAACAACTGTTGGGACTTTCAGGACATATTTAATCAGAAGTATCTGTCACCATAATTAATTTCATAAATTAAACAATACAATTATTCAAAAACTTGCTTCCAAAATACAAGTTACATTGCCTTAACAAAATTGCCTTAATTACATTTACACTAATTTTGGTCATTGTTCTATTACAGGAACAAGTTGGGACCATATAAGAAACAGGAATCCTGGAAAAATTACCTTTTCCAAATCATTTCCAGGACACTGTAAGATCAATAATAGTCATTGCCTTGCATACCAAATCAATACTTTTGCATCAGATCATAGCCACAATCTTCTAACCAATGTTTGATGCAATTCGCCTAATTCCAAATCCATTCCCCTTTAAATTAACAAAAAAATTTACAATGGCCATTTAAAATTAACAGAAAATCGGCAAATTTTAATCCAATTCAATCCATTCCCATTTACCAATCCGGAACAAGCTCCTGGATGAAAGGCCTGAATGCACCACATGATTTTCAAATTTGGAAACAAACCAATAATAATTTACAAAATGAGCCCAAATAACAATTGAAAACCGACTAAAACATTTCAAATTTCAAACAGTGGAACAATTTCCTCAAAAATTTCCGGAAAAATTATTTCATACTAATTTCCCAAACATTTTTCAAAAATTCATTTTCATCTTTTTGAAACAAAAGTAATTCCCAACTATTCAAACATAAACGTCAAAAATAAATTTGCCTCTTAACTAATAAATAAAAGAAATTTAGATGGCCAGATAAAAACCAGATTTGAAAGAAGGGCCGAAAGTTCCTTCGAAAATCCCAGAATTTGATAAAAACAACAAACTTGCCAAAATTTCCTAAAAGAAATTGGTTTCATGTCAAGATCATGAGTAGGTTCTCAATTGCATTTACAAGGGCTTCTGTGTGAAATATTCAAACTTTGAATGAAACGTACAAATATCACGTTACAAAAACCTTAAAATTTATTAGGCATATTTCCCATTTAAAACTTTCCTCCGTTCCCCTGATTTAAGTAAAATGGTAAATTATTTAAACCATATTGCGAATAAGTCATCAAGAAAATTTCTTTTATTTAAAAGACAAATTGGTAATTGCAATAAATGATAAAGTCTTATAACATTTATTATCTTTTAAGGAATTAAGATATGCACCAAGTCGTTATTTCCTTAGAATACAATTTTCATAAAATTTGAAAAAATTGAATTTAAAAATTTTAAAAATGTGAAAAAAAATCAACTCTTTAAAGTGAATAAAATGTTCAAGAATTGGTTCAAATAGTAATTCCATAAGCTAAAGGTTTGTTATGGAAGTTCTTAAAAATATATTACTTAAATCTGAATAACAAAACACTTTTAAGAAATATTTAAACACACACCCAAACATAAAAATTTCAATTTCATATTTCCCTTATGAAACAACCTAACAACCAATTCCAATATACCTTAGAAAATTTCCAAAACAATTTCAAATCAAAACAACTCCTACCAAAACATGTAAAAGAAGAATGGGCACAATAAAAAACCTATTGCTGAAACTAGTAAAGAATCCTTTCCAACAAAAAACAACAACAACACATTTAACCTCAACAAAACCCCATTTCAATTACCTGCAATGTTAGGAACTACTTTGGAAACTAAACCCATTACAGAAAACTTGAAAAGAAAACCTGCCAGACCCATTCTTCAGCAATGGTTCAGCTATTAAAACTTAGCTACAGAAACCCTCCACGAACAAATAATAACACCTCTACTCACACCCACCATTTGCAACTTGTCAACACAACCAAGAAGAAACCCAGGGAAAGGCAACCACCAATCAAAAACCTGGTTGTAAACCCACCTAACAACAATTGTAATCCAAAATCAAGGCAACATTACCTTTGCCTTCCCATACCTTTATTCACTACTTCGGATAAAGCCCATGCCACCATGGGTGAAAAAGGGCAACCCAATGTTGGCTTTAGAATTATGACAATAAAAAGGCCCGGAATCGAAATCAGGCAATGGCATAAGTCTACACTTAATTGACCAAATCGGTTTCAAAACTCAAAAACAAAAAGGCATCTAACAAAAATGAAGAGCAGCCAAAATAAACATTAAACCATATGCTAACAATAAGTATTCAAAAAATTGAAGAAAATGGCTTCATTCACCTGAAAACCTCTATTGGAATTTGCTTTTTGATGGGTTGTTCCATCACCAAATTGGTTTCATACTCCATTTCCGTTTTAAATTTCTCAAAATACATAATTTACAATTCAAATATTGACTTATTACAAAAAACTTAATTTAATAACAAGATTACCTTAAATTTATTTAAAACCAAAAATCGCACCACAATTTACAATTATTGATGCTAAGCAAGCAATTTTTGGAACAATTTGGCAATTTCCAAATTTTTTTTCCTAAAATACACATTTATGAACAATTTTTAACACTAACATACTCATTTAAAGAGGTCCAAATGACCATTTGTCTCAAACAACCGAATTTAAACTCAATGTTCCTCTTAATCAAAACTCACAAATTTTTGCAAAAAGTCACTTTCAATTTCACGGACACCAGGATTTTAAATAACAAGTTAACGAATTTACCGATTAGTAAAATTAAAATTAGGCCGGTAAAGGATGCTGCAGTTTTCTTTTGGGGTTGGCATTAATGTTAATCTTTGCACTTCGGAAATGATTGTCGAGAAAATATTGCACTTGTTTGAAAAATCCATGTTTGGGTAAAAACCGACAATAGGTCCAAGGCCGACCGGCATTATCGGTTTCTAACATAAACCCGGAGTTTCAATTCGGGGATTCCCAGACAAGGTTGGACCCTCAAGGGAGCTGACCGGAACGGGTTTGGCCAACTAACCTAGGCGAACAACAATTGAGTGGGCCCAAAAACACCCCGTACTTTGAGCTAAAAAGTACACCAAATAATCTGCCATTCACTGACATCATAGTAGTTAGTCGAGTGTGAACTAGCTTGGAAATCAAAGTGACTTTAAGGCATTGGTTGCCCAAATGAAAAAAACCTTAAAAAATGAGGGTTAGGTTCAAAAGTGCGACTCATGTTCAAATTTGGAAGGTTGCACCTTGGTTTTTTGAAAAACAATAGGAAAATAAGCAACTTATTTAAATAAAAAATTGAAAAAAAATTAGATTTCCAAATGGTTTTCAATTATTGTCCATTTCAGATTGTTTTCTTCTTGGTTAACCACAAAACTGCTTTTAAAAACTTGAAATAAATGAATTAAAGAAAACTTTGAATTGTTTTTGCAACGACACTGACAATTTATTTAAAATTGGTTGCATTCATTTGAATCTTTTTGATTAATCTGGTATAGGAAAAAATTTTGTAAGAATTTCCTTGGAATATTTAAATTAGTTTGGTTTTGTCTTCAAATCTTCTTTAAATTAATTTTTAACTTAAATTTGGAAAATATTTTTTAATTGGCAAATGATAGCTTGTTAATAAATATTTAATTTCAACAATTTTTAAATATGATATATATTCAATTATAATTAAACGATTAATTTTTTAAAGGTAAGAATTAAATTGGCAAAGTATTTTTTACCATACATGGTGATCTGAAATTTTTACTTATTTTTATTCTTTCAGGTTTTTCCAAATGGTAAATTGACCATTTGAATTTCAAAAAGCTAATTTAAAAAAAAAATTTCCAATTGAATGACAAACAACCTATGTTTCCAATTAATTTACAACACCTTGGGCAATTTTGAATATCGAAATTGGATCATTTGATCTGAAGACTCAGATAAAGTCCTTTGATTAATGGTTTCAATTAATGATTAAATTTGGGATTTTTCAATACCAAAATGGTTTTCTCGTTGCAAAAATTAGTTTCATTTTAATTTATGGTGAAAGTTGGATATTTGTAAGAAAAAAAACTAAGTTGGCTTTTAAATTGACTTTGTCCGCCTTTTGCTATTGAATGCCAAAAAACTAATGAAACTCTGGATTGGATTTAAATTTCAAGGCAAAGGGTGAAACGAATTTAATTGGATCCAAAAATGGAGTACAGCTAGAAATGCATTTGCAGTCATTTTTTACTTTTAAACGCATCACGAAAAATTATTTCTTTAAAAAGAGGACCCATTGGAACTTTTCGAAAGCCTAAGGTATTTGGATTAGTCTTCTCATGCACGAAGGCCAAATACTCATTGGACAATAAATTGGCAAATGATTCTTGGCCTAAATTACATGAATTGGCCTAATATTTCTTTCCACCTTCAGTCGAGCATTTTGCAAAAAATGTTGTTTGGCCTTGGAATGTAAGTAAGAAGGGCCCCTGTGTTTAAAGTTGGGAAATTTAAACAAGTAATTGAAGGGAGTAGGATTTGGAAGTTAAGGATGCCAAAAATGGGAGTTAAATGGACATATTGGTTGAATGACCAATGTGGGAATTCAGGGTTCAAATCAAACCATATTTTGGGCTCTTTGGGTGTTAAAAAAGAGAATTGGTAATGGCAACTTTATTGGTTGTAAACTCTATTTTCCAAAGGTCTTGGAACTTTGGCTAAGAATCATCGGTTAGTTTAAAGAAAACTTTGCATTAATTTGGGTTTAATATTTATGGAAATCCCTTTAACTTTTATAAAAATTAGTAGTGTTGTTAAAAATTCATTTATTAAAATTGTCAAAATTAATTGAAATTATTTGTTTATCCAGTTTGAATTGGCCTTTCAAAAATTACCTTAATTTTGATACAAATCCTTCTTGTAAAAAAATTTTTAAAGAAACACAATATTTATGTTTTAAATTTTGTCAATGCATGAGGACCCAATTTGCATTCATTAAAATTTTAATATCATAGATAAATTTCCCAATTTGCAATATTATTTATGAAAAATTTTCTTAAAGCTCAATTTCTTTTGAAATGTTTATTCTAATGAGTTTATAAATTTGTTTGTGAAATAAATACAATACCAATTTTGAAACATTGATTAATAATTAATTCATTTAAAAGGAATCAAAAAGGGTAAAAACGTAATGGATTTCATCCATGGCTTGATTGCCAAAAGTGGTTTTTTCATTTTTGAACACTTTTAGATAATAATTTTGGTAAATTTGAAAAATTTGATTATTTTTGGTATAATTAACTGGTTGCGACTTAAAACTAATGGTCAAGTTAGCTTCAAATGAGGAAGAATTCACATTTGGGAACTGTTTTTCTAAAAGGAAATTTGAATAGATGGAACCATTTCAGTTTTGCCTTTAAAAATTGCCGCTTTATTACTGCCAAAAAAGGAATGACCATTTTAAAAAAAAATTAGCAAACTGTTTCAGTAACGCTAAAAATTGCTTATATTTGATATGTTTTCAATGACATATGAATTGGTGGTATGGGCCATTGAAGTTTGGATTACATAATACCCTTGGGGGAAGTTCTCAAGGGCAAATTTAACTTGATGGGGAAAGGTGGTTCCTTAATTATTATTCCAAACGGACTCATGGCCAAGAGCCAATTTGTTTCCCTTTGCCAATGAATCTGGCCCCATTTTATCGCTAAAAGGCACTATTGTGTTAATTTCAATCAATTGGCTTTGATATAATTGATTGTGGAACCCAAATTTCCTACATGACCGGGCTTTGCCTCTTTAATTTGAATTTTACACACATTGAAGTTTATGAGATAGGATTTGAAACTTATTGTGCCTTGATTTTTTGCTAAATTTCGTTACATGTGTGATTGGTTTTGATTTAAAGGTCATTAATTTATTCGAAAATCCCTTTTCAAAAAGGGGTGTTAAATGTTTATTAAAAGGGGTTTCCTTCTTTAAAATTTCAAATTTAAAATTGTTTAATTTTAATTTGTCAATAGGTGATTCAAATTACTTGCAGAAGATGGCCAATTGTCAAGTTGGAAATTATTAATTGCCTCCAAATTTTGATTTCAAAATTGTTACCATAAATTGTTTTCAAAAATGAAAGGCCCAAATTTTTTCCTCAACTTCATTTTAAATTCTTTAAATTCAGTCATTCTAGGTAAAACCTTTGTTGTCTAAATTGAATTAAAAGTTTAAAATCTTCGTGTTTAAAAAAGTTCAGTTTTGATGTTTTCAACAAATGTTCAAATTATTAATTCAAAATTCGTAAATTTTCAAAGTTTATTTTATTTGGCTGATTAAAATTTCGTTTTTTTGACTTTTCAAAAGTGCCTGGTTAAAAAAAATTTAAGTAAAGTTGTGTCAAATTCATCGTTTGTTTTACGTAGCTTTCAAAATTTATTAAAATTGCAGGATTTCAAATTGTAGCTTCTAACAATGTCTACCCAATCTGAAACTAAACATCTTACTTAACAAATTAGCCTCTCATTCGGATGATTGCATTGATGTTTCAATATTTCCGATAATAACGTGTTCAATTTTGATTTTGAAAATGGTTAACCATAATTTCCCAAAATAAAATGGACATAATAAAGGATTCATAAACATATCATTTGAATATTCAATTGCATTTCAAAAAATTGATTTTGTTTATAGTATCCTGTGCCCAGTGTTTCCAAATAGTTTCAATTTATTTGCATTCAGCAAAAAATTAAATTCTAATTTACAAAAAATCCTTTCCAGATTCTACCTGAATTAATGACTCACCTCATATGACACCATAATAATCAATGGCTTCCTACTAGTCATCTGTTAATTAATAACATTTGTTTTCTTAACAACATAATTGACCATGACGGCTTACCTTCTTGGCTGGGTAATGGATCGGCAATGGCAATCATTGTCCTTTAACCAAATCATCTTAAATTGATTTGAACAGTGGAATAAAATTTTCTCTTTTAACTTTCAGGATTAAATTTGATCTATGCATAATTATGTGTAGTTGATGAGGAAAAAACTTATTTACATGTAAAGAGACCTTGTAATATATTAATATTTGTTTTATATTATAAAAATTGTTAAAAGAAATTTTAAATTTGGATCATTGGAAAAAAACCCTCATTAGCTAACTACAATTTAATCACCAAAAAACTGATAAACCTTTTAAAAGTTAATTCAAGCTAGCATATAACAAAGTTACCAAGAAAATTTCCCTGAGCACTCCTTCCAATTGTAAGGGCCGTACTGGGGCCGTAATTACCATATCCAAATTTCCCGATGCTGATAAATGATGGTACAAAGAAGTACTTATTTGGGAGATTTACTACTTTCTTTTCCTCCAGTGGGCAATCATAAAAGTAATTGTCTTCTTTAGACATCAGTAAGATTCAAATTTTTCCAGCTAACAAAATGGCAACTAAATTCAACTATGTATACTTAAAAGGATCCACAATTTATTTTAATGGACTAAATATTTCACAATAGTTTGTTTCTGTATTATCAACATCAATGGATTACAGGATAAAACCATAATAAAAGTGTACCCTAACGACACATAAAAGGCAGTAAGAAAAACACTATAATTGTTTACAATGAAAATCACTGATGATCATAAAGTAATGCAACACATTGTCAACATTTCCCCAAAGACATGTCTTCGGAAAGGGTGCAGGATTTAAAACAAATAGGCACCAATAATTCATCCTGCAAAGGACATGCTAAATGAGAACCAAAGGTTGAAAGGGCCATTCGAAATACACGATAAACTTTCCCTAAAACCTTAACACACCATTTCCTGGGGAACATGGTCCAAACCGCCAAGCCAAACATTGTTCACAACAGGCAACATCCGGCAAAACTCCTAAACCACATAAACAAAATTTTGCCAAATAGCATTTCCCAACAATTTCTAAAAACACTCCAAACAGGTTCAATGCCCTTAACACTGCCCGGGAAACAATCACTTTAAAAGCCCGGTTCTCACCATATTTTTGGCATTCCCATCTTGGATATCCCAAAGTAATTTTCTATTAAACCAATTCATAATTGAAAACCTTTTCTAAAATGGGGTTTCAGATCCAACTTTTTGCTTTTCTTTGATCAATAATTATGTATTTTGTAACTATTCGCCCTTTAAAATTTAAAAAAAAATTTTTTTTTTTTTTTTTAAAAATTCAAATTTTTCCTTAAAAAAAATTTTTAGTTGGAAAAATTTTTCCCAAATTTTCCCAAATTTTAAAATTAAATTTTAAAAAGAAATTTCCATTTTCTTTTTTTCCCCAAAAAATATTTTTGTTGGGTTTTCAAAAAAAAATTTTTTTTTTCCTATTTTTGTTTCCCAAAAAAATTTCCCTCGCCCCCAAAAAAGAAATTTTAAAAAATTTTTGGGCCCCAAAAGTGGGCAAAACCATGCAGTTTAGTGAAGACCCCCTTTTGCCGAGTGTAACACTCGGTAAAGAACCCCTTCCGAGTGTAGCACTCGGCAAAGCCTTGTTTGCCAGTTTTGTTATTGTACCGAGCGTTTTGTCCTCGACACTCGGCAAAGTACCTGTTTGCCGAGTTTCACATTTTTGCCGAGTTTCATGTTTTTGCCGAGTTAAGTACTCGGCCCAGATAGTATTGACGAGTGTCTGATATAGTGCACTTGGCAAAGAGCCTAACACTCGGCAAAGAGGAAAATTCCAGTAGTCGTGTGTGTCAACTTCACATCCTCCTCTTTACGGGTCTAGCTAGTTCAAGAACATAAGAATTAAGAAAGCTGGATATCCTAGTTGACTAGTGCAGTTAGTAATAGCAATAGCTACCCCTCATGAGGTTACATAAAGTATCATTTTAATTGGAAAGCAATAGCCCTCATGAGATCAGATAGCCATAGACAGTTCCAAAATAAACAAGGTGTTGGCATTAACTATGCAGGTTTTAAATTAGTTTTATAAATGGCTAAACTGAGGCACCGGCAGACATATTAGACAATGTGCACTTCAATTAAAAAACTTCCATGAACATGAAATCAAGAATATTGCAATTAGAACAATATACTATGTATTTATGTGAGAACATCTAGCGCAGTTTTTCAAAATGACGTTCAATTTGCTGTGACCTTAGCAAATGATACGGATTTTCTTTCTGAATAGTACTGAAAGTTTCAGAATTGCAAATTAAACAATTACCTCCACTGACTAGACATGAAACAACACACCTACTGTGTATCAACAAAATATAATTCATCTTGAGCATCACCTACCGTGTAGGGAGGAACACAATTGGTTTTCGTGAATTCGTTGAATCTTGAATGCATCACATGCTTACTGCTGAAGAGAGAAGACCCGGAAGCAAGTGGTCACTTTCTTGTCCTTTTCTGAGGGCATCTCTAATTAAGATTGAGTACATGATGTAACTCAGAAGTGCTCATAATCTGCTAGCAAATGAATATTTCTTCTTCATATGAACATACATAATACTTAATATACTGACATGATAAAAGACAACTTGGCAATCTCCAGTTATTCAATGATGAAAGGTAAGTTATGAGTATGGATCTACTTGGTGAGCTTAATATGTGTTGTTATTGTGAGACAGTGAGAACTGGAATAAAGGGCCATGTGGAATTCTCTTTATCAGCTTAGGTAACTAAAATTAGATGAAGCCTAGCTTTGCAACCGTACTAAGGAAGCAACAAAATCAAAGACAGAGAGCTAGAACAACAGTGACACTAGAAGAAAAATTCTTGAGCCACTGCCTATGGCCATGTAAATGGGGACTGTGTGACACGGTCCGCACCATCATGTAGAATGCACATTTCCTCCGATGCTCATATGAAATGTGATGGTACAAAGCAAAGAAACACTGAAATATTGGGATGCTTGGACACTATAATTAACTTGGATGTCGCTCCAGTCCACCAAGCGGACGAAAACTCTGTAAGACCTTTCTTCTCAGACATCAGAGACACGGAACTTCCACGCGAACTGCTTCTCCTCCGCCTACATAGCACGTGAAGGAGTAAATTCTTGATGAGTACTTGAGGTGACGTACACATAGAGCACAGAGTTATTCTGCTAGCATTGTGCGGACATATATCACTGTTGCGCTACATACCGGAATTCTGCTTCCTCGCCCTCCTGATTCTGGCAATTGGCACGTAGATAGGTGTGCCTCTTAAGTCGTGCTAATCGTGTCAGAGCAAGACCTACTATCAAGAATGATAACTTATGTTGACTGGATGACCGAAACTGTATGCTGTCAATGTACAGCTTGCGCCAGTTGGCTGGTGCACTGCACGTCTCTATAAGTGTGAGCTGAAAATTTAAACACCACATCAAGTGTACATTTTCATATACTAAAGTGCATATCAGCAGGAAAAGCACAGAATAAGCGCTTCCATGTCCTCAAGAATGATGATATTTTGGTTTTACACATGATATTGTTGGCGATTAGACGCACATATTTTCAGAATTAGCACAAATTAGTCGGCACAACAACATATTTGTAACACAGATTAGCACAGTCCTCATAATGAGACCAAAATAACCCAAATTGCCCAAAAAACTTAGTACACGGATTAGCAGAACCTCGGGATCAAGAAATTCATAGGTCAGCAGAAATTTTCGGTATTAAGATCTAAATCACTGATTAGTACATGCTTGTCCATTTGATTTGGACAAGGCATGAATAATAACATCATAAGACTGAATTGAACTTGTTCTTTACCACTAGCTTGGGGCAGAAAACCTACTGTGGAATGCACTGGATTGTATTTGATTTTATAAAACACCATCAAAAAATGCTCTAAAAAAATTCTTATCCTAAAATAGGTTCATCGGGAGATGCTGCACATTAACATATACTCTCTCTGCTCCTAAATATTTGTCTTTCTAGAGATTTCAACAAGTGACTACATACGGAGCAAAATGTGTGAATCTACACTCTAAAACATGTCTATATACATCCATGCGTGTTAATCCATTTGAAATCTCTAAAAAGACAAATATTTAGGAACGGAGGGAGTAGAAATTATACCGAGAGAAATGTGGATTTGATGGCTCAGCCCTATATAAGGCTATAGAGAATGGATTTTTAGCACACCGTTGGTCCAGAATCCAGCTCGTAGGGATATGTGCCATTCACTACTTTAGCTAGGAAACGATTAGCAGATTTACTGTTCACGGGAGGCCGGTTGCAGTTGAAATGGAGCTGGGCCTAGACTGCCACTGTGCTCATAGGTTTGATTCCTCCCTAGCTAGTGTCAATTCTATGCGGCTTTTCCATATCGGGACTGTAAATTTTGGCACCGTGTGTCTTGACCGATCTTGGGCTCACTATTCATCTGGCAGGAATCTATCTGTCATAGAGAACTCAGGCTGCCGTGTTGCAAGCGTGGACATGCATTGGACACACTATATGTTTTAGGAACTTTTCCGTGTCCTCGCGTTTGAACGTGCATGGCAGAGCCAGCTGCTGATTCTCTTTTTAATTGCGACGTGACAGATAGATTCGCAAGAAGAAAAACTAACTCGAGTAGAATCGTCTGTTGCAGGTTTCATAGTGGATATGGCACAGATGCAGTAACACTTACGCCCCATTTATGTATTTAATAAATTTTGTAGTACTACAAAGAAATATAGCAAGACGAAGAGAACAACATTGTTTTACCGTCTGCATGCTATCACTCTCTCCCGTCGCTGTCAACCCTAGGCCTCCTGTCATGCCTACTCCTGCAAAGCCTACGTCTGCATGCTACTCCCTCTCTCCCGTCGCTTTCTATCTCATTAAACAAGCCTGACTAATCACGCTGAGCCTGCAAAACGTCTGCAGCTGTAGACTGCCTCGCACGAATCCTAACACAGCTGGATTCGTAAGGCTATAATATGTTGTCCAGTCCTTTAGAAATTAGATCATGAAAAGGTGGGATTAGAATATTAATGGCTACGATCATATTTGTAATCTGGGCGCTTGGTGTGCTCGCTCCAACATGCCCTGTGAAAGCAAATGTCCTCCGATGCACATATGAAGTTTGACAGGACAAAATAGAGTAGGCACTGAGATATACAGATGATTGGACGCAATAACTTACTTTTGGATATCACTCCACCACAGAGCGGATGAACTTCCTAAGAGCTTTCTTCTCGGATATCAGAGAGAAAAGGAACTTCGAAGCCAATTGCTTCCCGTCCGCCTGACGGTGATGTCGCAGATGGAAAATTTGATGATTATTTGAAGTGATATCCCATACGCCGTCCGTCAGGCTATGCAACTGAATTCTGTTTCCTAACCCTGCTGATTCATCCATTGGGCGTGCCTCTTAAATTAAATTCTTGTGAGACGAATCGCGGAAGAAACGGACGAACAGGACCGATACCTTGTGTTGAAGGGAAGGCCGGACTGGCTTCCGTCGTCGTACCCATTGACGAGGCCGGAGGAAGTAAGACGGGAGGTCAGAAGAGGACACCAGAGAGGTTGAAGACAGGACCGCAGGAAGGGAAGGGAAGGGGAAGGGGGGGATGAGTGAGTACCTTGAGCCATGGCGGTGGTGGGGGGAAGCTGGCGCTGACGACACGGACGGACGGCGAGCGGCAGCCGTGGCGGTGGGATTCGGGAGAGGCTGCGCCAGGCGGTACGGCCAGCGAGGAGGATAGGCCAACTGTGAGTTTTTTTTTTTTTGAGAAAAAGGCCAACTGTGAACTGGGCTTGTGACGTTGGGTCTCGGAAAAACATGGCCCAGTTCAGAATTTGGTTCCTGTATGTTGGGCCTAATTACTCGCTCCAGTCCCCATCTATCATTTCTCTCAAAGAAAAAGAAACCGTGTTACTTGAAAAAACACATTTACCGCCCTACAAAAAATAACATTTACCCTTACTCAGAGAGATGGGGCACCCTGGATCTTTGCATGGCATGTAGATTGTGATTTCTCTGTTACTTTTGTGTGTCCTCGCGATGATGGATGACAATGGAGGTGATATCGTGTGGAGTGACGATGACCCTGGCTCCATTCCCGTCATGACCACGCGTCACATCCCACGTCGAGGAGTTCAGTTTCTCCCGTTTGTGTCACATTTATACCTAATGGTTTATTGTGCTAGACAACAGTAAATTGGTTAAATTCCTATCTATGCGAAACAAAACATGCATCTTCTTATTGGCCACAGTATTGGTATGTTCTACATTACCAATGTTTTATCTCCCAACCAAAAATAGTAATCTTGAGCTGCCATATAATTCCATGCTTCCTAACACTTGCCATACTTCAGTTAATAAATAAGCTTTCCCGGTTGATGCCTTGCTTCCATACAATTGAAAACTTAATTTATTCACGACTTTATGCATTTGATCATGCTAGCAATCAAATTTTAATGTCTCCAATTTGTATTTTATAATTATTGTGAGAAAATGAAGCTATTGCTTCCTATCAACCATACTTACTCAAGTTTATCGCAGATGATTCTATGATAATGAAATTTTGCTTGAACCATTGTATGTCGGTGCTACTTTTATTGTACTAACATTTCACTGAAATTTAGGTTGTAGTGGTGGTGTTGGTGGTAGATCTTGAATGATCCATTTCACTGAAATTTAGGTAGTGGTGGTGGTAATGGTAGTGCTAGTAGTAAGTGACAACATTTGTAGTAATGGTGCTAGTAGTAAGTGGCAACATTGGCAGTAGTGGCAGTGTGGTAGCACCACCACCACCATCTATGTTCAGGTCTTTAATCTAATATATCCTATGAAACGAAAAACTAAATATGGTAAAAGATACAAATATCACATGACAGGCGCGTTGTAATTCCAAATGAAATTACCATCAAGTACAGTAATAATTTGCGACGTATTTTATGACCAGGAGTAAAGGAAAGGTACCAGATTTTTATTTGACTGCAATAAAAGGTACAACATTATGGCAGTTACAACATCCATACCATACGTAGATGGTATGGATACATACCAAGAGGCCCAGCCGACCTATTTGCCTTGGTTGATTTTGTTCGTACAAGTGGTGGCGCACTTGCCGTTGCATTCACTCGTGCACTGCTCACTAGTTAGCCGCATGCAGTCCGCGCACGAAGAACTGTCAGAGCAAGAGCCATAGCATGACCGGGTCGCCTCGCCGTCGCAGTCGCAGCTACCAGTGGTGCAACCTGCCCTGCACTTGCCGATCGCGGAAGACCGGCAGTCCTCGCAGCTGGGGACGTCGCAGTACTTGCGGCACTTCGGGGGAACAGAGACTCTGCACATCTCTGTGCAGTGTGGGCCACACTCGCTGCACCGCATCGCCTGCGCCGGACCCGATGCTGGTGCCAGGGTCGTTACTAGTTCTTGGCCCAGCGACGGGGAGCTCCCCATGGATGGAAGGATCACCATGGCAAGCATGGTGGCAATGGTGGCCGCTTTGAGAGCCAGGGTAGGTGAACCTGGAGCCATATTGGAGAAGAGTGTGTGAAGATCGACACTAAGCGTGAGTGGTGTGCCTTTCGAGGAGAACCCACATGGATGTTATTTATAAGCACCCAGGGACCCTAGGTAGATAGTAACTGCGTTCTTCGGTCAGCTAAATATGCATACTATATGGATTATATATGTATAGATATGCTACCAAGTTGATTATTACAGGTTAATTGTGATCTACGCCATGCACGTTGCTTCATAAGTGGCCATGTGTACATGTCTTGTGATTATTATTTTCCGTTTCAAGATTCGTACTACTAGTGCCGGCGGTGTGTTGTGTTTCACGAGGGCAAATATCTTGCTTCTCTTCTCACGTCTTCTGGCATAAGTGGCATGCCCACCACATGTGGCCATACAGTACTGCATCGTCTATATACAGCCACATATGAGTTGGAGAATATTTCTCTGTTGTTATTGCTCAAGTGTTACAAGTTACAGGTATATATACAGCGGGGCGCAGCCCAAGTCATTGGGCACGCAGGCCCGTGATCCTCATTACATGGGCATGCATCAAGGCCCGTTACACAAAACTCAACACCCCCCCTCAGCCGGAACTCCATTTGCTTAGACGTTGAGGCTGGAACGGAACTCATGGAACACCGGAGATGGCAAGCCCTTGGTGAACAGATCAGCGAACTGAGAACTCGACGGGACATGCAACACGTGGACATCACCGAAGGCAACACGATCGCGAACAAAATGAAGATCTATCTCGACGTGTTTGGTGCGTTGGTGTTGGACCGGATTGCAGGCGAGGTAAGAAGCGCTGATATTGTCACAATAGACGACTGTGGCACGCTGTGGTGGATGCTGGAGCTCGTGAAGAAGTTGGCGTAACCATCAAGACTCGGCAACACAGTTAGCAACACCCTGATACTCAGCCTCCGCACTAGATCGTGACACGGTGGCCTGTCGCTTGGAGGACCAAGAGACAAGATTGGAGCCAAGGAAAACGCAAAACCCTGAAGTGGATTTGCGTGTGTCGGGGCACCCGGCCCAATCCGCGTCTGTGTAGGCGATCAAATCTGTGAAGGAGGACTTGAAGAACTGTAACCCGTAGTGAGAGGTGCCTTGAAGATAGCGAAGAATGCGCTTGACTAGCTGCATGTGACTATCACGTGGCTCATGCATGAAGAGGCACACCTGTTGCACAACGTAAGAGATGTCCGGGCGAGTCAAGGTGAGGTACTGCAAGGCACCCGCAAGGCCACGGTAGTACGCGGGGTTGGAGAGAAGCTGACCGGCAGAGACGGACAGTTTAGAGCTCGTGTCTATGGGGGTGGAGACAGGCTTACAATGGATCATGTTGGCACGCTTGAGAATCTCCAGGGTGTATTGTTGCTGACTAAGGAAAAGCCCCGAGGAGTTGGGTGTGACGTTAATGCCAAGAAAGTGATGGAGGGAGCCCATATCCGTCATGGAGAACTCGGCCTTGAGGGCAGAGATGATGGTGCTGAGTGTTTGAGGGGAATTGGCTGTCAAGATGATATCATCAACGTACACAAGTAAGTACGCAATGGACATGCCGCGATGAAGAATAAAGAGGGAGGTGTCACTCTTTGAGCCATGAAACCCAAGTGAAAGAAGGAAGGCCTGAAAGCGGAGAAACCACGTTCGAGGCGCTTGCTTGGGACCGTATAGGGACTTGTGGAGATGACACACATGATCCGGACGAGAGGAGTCAACAAACCCGGATGGTTGAGAGCAGTAAACGAGCTCGTTGAGATCGCCGTGGAGAAAGGCATTCTTGACGTCCAATTGGTGGATTGGCCAAGAGTGAGAGGTGGCAATGCTCAAAACCACACGGATAGTAGCCGGCTTGACCACCGGGCTAAACGTCTCATCATAGTCCACACCCTCACGTTGTGTGAACCCACACACCACCCACCGAGCTTTGTACCGTGCCAAGGAACCATCCACGTTGAGCTTGCGGCGATATATCCACTTCCCCGTGACCACATTAACACCTGCAGGCTTAGGCACCAAAGACCACGTAGAGTTATTCATTAAAGCATTGTATTCATCTAACATAGCTTGTCGCCAATTGGGGTCTTTGAGTGCGGACTTGTATGTAGGGGGGATGGGTGATATGGGAACGGAGGAAGAAAATCAACGAGAAAAAGTCGTCTAGGCATGCAAAAACCTGATTTGGCACGAGTGGACATTTTGTGTCCATTGTGTGGTGGTGCAATGGGAACTGCATGGCGTGGAACGCGAGGCGGAGGCGTGCATGGGGGGATCCCGAGGGAGATTCGGTGGGGTTGGCAGCAGACGCGTCCGAGTCACGGGGCGCAGGGAGTGAGGTGGATCCGGGCGCAGGGGAGTTGGCAGGTGGGGGCGATGATTGGGTGGAGGTGGGTGCGGTCTGTGCGGTAGTGGTGGACCTGCGGGAGCGGCCAGTAGGAGGAGGGCACGTGGTGGAGCCAGGCTGGGCGGGCGCGTCGCGACGGGCGCGCGTGGGTGTGCATGGGGAGGTGGCGCAGAGGATCCGGAATCGCGCACAGGAGTTCCTGCCACGGGCGATCCCGAGACTGATTCGCCCGCCAGCTGCACCGGATCTTCTGTGGCTTTAGTAGTTGATGAAGACGTCGCAGCAGCCGTAGAAGATCCCGGCGCACCTGGCGCACCGGTCGGCTCATCACTAGCCCATGATTGCGCCAGGCCCCGCAGATCTGCACCGGATCCCGCGTCCTCCTGGCCAGGCAAATCAGCACGGGGATCCGCGCCGGTCGGCTGCACCTGGACGCTGCGATCCGCACCGGTCGACTGCGCCTGGGCCCGCCTTGTGTAGCAACGCGGTTGGTCCCCAAACCGCGCCCCGCCTGGGCCATCAGGTTGCCGCCGCGTGGCATCTGTTGATTGGCGCGGAGTCGAGGCGGGGCTTCCGCCAGCCGCAAGCTGACGCGTGGCGGGTGCGGAGCGATGGGAGCCCGCACGCGCAGCAGATTCTGCCGCCGTCGAGGCTGAGGCGTCTGCGGGCGCTGATCCCGGGGCGGATCGCCTGGGCGCCTGTTCTGGCGCTGATCCCGAAGGGGATTTGCTCCCTGGGCCACGACACAGCAAATATGGCGTCTGGAATCCGATTTCGTCGCCATTTTCGTCACTGGTTTTTCCTGCAGCATCACTAGAAAACTCATCTGTGCCATTAGGAGGGTTAGTCAGCATTGAATCATCACAAGTATTTCCCACATGATCAAGACCAGAGAGATGAGATGGCAAGAGGAGAATTTCTTTTTGGAGCAGAGCACCTGCGTTGGGATGAAGGTCAGCAAACGGGAATTTCATTTCGTCAAAAACAACATCACGGGAAATATAAACTCGTCCCGTAGATACATCAAGGCATTTGACACCTTTGTGTTGAACACTGTATCCAAGAAACACACATTGTTTTGAGCGAAACATGAGTTTGCGTTGATTATATGGACGGAGATTGGGCCAACATGCACACCCAAAGACACGAAGAGATGTGTAATCGGGTTTGGTGTGGAGAAGTCGTTCTACTGGAGTTTCATTATTGATGACACGACTGGGAAGCATGTTGATGATATGAACGGCAGTGAGAAAGGTTTCATCCCAGAATTTAAGAGGCATGGAGGCGCCAGCTAAAAGAGCTAAGCCAACCTCAATGATGTGCCTGTGCTTGCGTTCAGCAGAGCCGTTTTGTTGGTGAGCGTGAGGGCATGACACAAGATGGGAGATGCCAAGAGTTTGAAAGAAAGAGTTTAATTTCTCATACTCTCCCCGCCAGTCTAATTGGACAGCAATTATCTTACTGTCATACTTGCGTTCAACGAGTGCTTGGAAATTTTTAAAGACTTGAAAGACATCGGATCTTTTCTTAAGCAGATAAATCCAAGAAAATTTGCTGTAGTCATCAATAAAGCTTACATAATACGTATGTCTACCAACTGAGTTGGGGGCAGGACCCCAAACATCAGAAAAAATTAATTGTAGTGGTTTGGTAGACACACTGGTTGATATAGGATAGGGTAGCTGATGACTCTTAGCACGTTGACAGGAATCACAAATAGTTTCAATATTGTGCTCACCAACAAACGGGAGCTTATTCTTTCTAAGTAATTTTTCAACTAAAGAAAAAGAAGCATGTCCTAAACGATCATGCCATCGTGTGGATGAAAGCTTGATAGCGCCACAAGCTTGTTTATTTAGTCTCCTAAGCTCCGGAATCAACGGGTAGAGCCCACGAACGCATCTACCTCGATAGAGAATTTTCTTCGTCACCTGATCCTTGATCAAAAAGAAAAAGGGGTGAAATTCAAGAAAGACATGATTGTCAAGAGCAATTTTGTGGACAGAAAGAAGACTTTTGTCGGCATTAGGAACATGCAAAATTTTCCTAACATGAATTCTACGAGAAGGGGTACTAAAACTTGAATGACCAATGTGACGGATCTCCATACCTTCACCACTAGCTGTGTGGATTTGGTCCTTGCCACGGTACTTCTCCTTCATGGTCACCTTCTCGAGCTCGTTGGTGATGTGGTTGGTGGCGCCACTGTCGACATACCAGTTGGTGTCGACTCCGTAGGAGCCATCTGCGGCCGCCGCCACCTTGTCGTCATCTTGAGAGGAGTCGTCATCCTCTTCATAGCGGTACCAGCAATCTTTTGCTGTGTGTCCCACCTTGCCACATATCTGGCACTGCGGAGCGTCGGGGCGTGCACGAGGGTTGCCACCCCCGCGGCGATTTTTGTTGGAGTTGCGCCCGCCGTTGCGGGTGTTGGTGTTGGAGACGCCGCCGCCGTTGCTGCTGCCGAACCTCCCCTTGCCACGGCCGCCACCACCGCGGCGAGAGGAGCCACCACGACCACGAGACGCCGAGTTTGCGGAGGACTTGAAGCCGCCGCCGCCGTTGCCGTGGAAGTGTGCCATCCGCTGATCAAAGTTTGACAGCATTGCGAAGAGTTCATCGATGGTGACGGGCGTGACGCGGGCATCCAGGGCAGAGATCAGCGGCTGGTAGTCGGCGTCGAGCCCGTGGATGATGTAGGAGATGAGCTCGTCGTCGAGGATGGCCTTGCCTGCCGCAGCCAGCTCATCGGCGTAGCCACGCATGGTGGCGAAGTAGGTGGCGACGGAGAGGTGGCCCTTCTGCGCATTGATGAGAGAGGTACGGATGTTGTTCATTCGACTCACCGATTGCGAGGAGTACATGCCCGCGAGCGTCGTCCAGAGCGCGCCCGCGGTGGTGACCGTGGTCACCGTGAGGAGCACCTCCTTGGTGAGGTTGCTCAGCAGGTAGCCGAGGACCTGCTGGTCCTCTCGGACCCAGATCGGGTGGAGAGGGTTGGGCGTGGACGTCTCCTTGCCTTCCTTGGTGGTGACGAGGAGGCGCGCCGGCTCCGGATGGGTGCCGTCGACGTAGCCGAAGACCCCGGCGCCACGCAGCTGCGGTATGATCTGCGTACGCCATAGCACGTAGTTCGTGCGGGATAGCTTCTCGATGACCTGACCATTGAGGCTAGGGTGGAAGGAAGCGCCGGAGGAGGAAGACATGATGAGGCTTCGACACAGGTGGTTCTGGTAGCTAGATGAGATGAAGAAGAGGGGCTCTGATACCATGTGCGAGCGGAAAACGCCTTGCCCTTGACGAGAGACGGCGTGTGCTTATATATTGCCGAGGGAGAAGATTACATGCGGGAGAGATAAGAGAGATCGGTACATGTCTTGAGAAACAAGAAAGAGGATAAAGAGAAGATAGTTACAAGAATATCTCTATGCAAACTACTTCCTAGACTTATCTCTATGATGTACCGTGCCATACCAACCGCGCTCCATATCTCCTGAGCATAACATGTTTAACACTGAGTTCACCTGCCCAAAAGAGTAAACAAACTAAATAACATGACATAACATTGTAGCAGGATCTAAAATGAATATTCTGGGTAAAAAGAAGGCTCCTAGTACAGGGCAAGGCGTGTGCTTCCACCAAAGAAAATAACTAACTAAATTTGTATTTGAAAAATTATGTCATGTTAGATCCTTCTTTTTATGCCTTGTTATGTCATGTTAGATCCTTCTTTTTATGTCATGTTAGATCCTTCTTTTTATGCCTTATTTTTGATAACATGACGGCGTGTGCTTCCACCAAAGAAAATAACTAACTAAATTTGTACTTGAAAAATTATTCAAAGTTAATTCAACAGACCCAAGCAAGCTTGTACGGATACAAGTCCAGTAATAACATGTACACATCATGGGCATAGGATTGAGATTTGCCTACTGTAAGAGTAGGAGCATACATGACTTAGGACATGCATTTAGCAGAGCAGTATGGTTAAAGAACCAATCAGATTAGCTTCCAACTTGCTCACTAATGTTTTCATGCAAAACAGTATGCAATTTGATCTACTCTACCCAAGTTGCTGGTTAACACAGACTACAGAAGTGGTTAAACAGCTCCCAACAGAGCAAGTGATTCATGTTAATTAACTGAACAAACAGGATAGAGTCTGATGTTAACTAGCTCCTAGTACAGGCATTACAGAGAAACAAGGCTCTCGGGTGGCCGTCTTTGGTGGAAGCTTCCCACGTCGACCGCAACAGAGATTTACAAACAATACTATAGAAGCAGATCACTGATGAGGCTGCACAGATAACAAACACTAAAGAAAAATCCTTGAGAAGAAGCCGTTTACCCCTGCTTAATTTCTGTATGCAAACCTTGGACTGGAGCCCGAATTCGCCTGGCCATAAGTAATCAAACTGTAAATCTCAATTACACCATCAGTAAGTTCTACTGCCGCATTTACTCAGAATGAAACAAAAGTCATTTCTATCTACTGCTATAATATCAGGGGTACTATCCACAACGGCCATCAGTATAACTCTGCATCCCTCTTGCCTTACTGAAGAGAGACACCAAGGCAACATAATATGCAATGTCCGGAACTGCAGCTATCTAGTCAGTGCTGAATCTTCAATGGCCGTCAGTTTAAATCTGTCTGCACACATTTCCCCTTCAGTGATTATGGTAGCCAATTGGCGACCTTGACGGCAGGAAGATGTTGCATGATCAGGATGGCCATGATTGTAAGCTGGGCGGCCAACAGAAATACACAATGGTGAGGGCGAGGCGAGATGGGGACGGGCAGGATGGTGTGGGACCTCAATGACCGGAGAACTTGGGATGGACGCGAGCGGCGGAGAGGCGCATGGCGGCGAGCAAGATCTTTTTGTTGCATGTTGTGGGCTGCATTGGGCTATTTTCTCTGCTGGTGTTTTCATGGGAGACGTATGACATAGGAAGGGCAGGCGATGGAAGCAAAGCTAAAGATTTACTATGTTCTTTTTGTTTTCCTCTAATATTTCAAACAGATTGATAGAAGCAGAATAGAGCACAAAATAAATTTGAAACCTCTCATATAACACCCACTTTTGCAACCTAGCTAGGGCAATTCAGGTGATCGAGTACATATATATAGGCCTGAATTATATATATTGCAGTCTTTGTTAGGATCTTTTTATATTCAGGTAAGCATGTAAAAGGTGTCAACGGTTAAGCATGCATTCAGGAGCCGTGATCATTTATTTATGATGTGAGTACAGAACGAAATTGTGTGACATAGTAGAGAGCTACTTGGATACAAGTGAGCACATAGTTTAATGGAAAAAAATATCATGAATAACTTTATAATTGATGATGACAACTGCATGACGAAGAGTAGACCTAGTCCAGCATAATAATGCATGACCCACTCTGGTATTACAATACACAGGCAAATGCTAAATATATATACCAAGAAGCGTAAGATATTAACGTCAAAATATAAAGTGTAAGATATTGGAAAAGTATACTAGTACAGAATGCAACTACAAGCTACTGTTGACCAGAAACAGACAAACAGTAACCACATGCATGCATGTATTCTGTTCTACTCTAGAGAAACAGATGAAGCTGCAAACAGAGCAGGAGGCACTTAAGGTTAGTTAATCGAAGAAACAAGGATACAACCTTACATTAACTAGCTGATAGTACAGGCATAGCAGAGAGTCAGGGCTCTCGGGTGGCAATTGTCTCGGGCGGCAGCCTCCCACATCCCAGGGCGACAGCGACGGAGAGTTTATGGAGCATTGTAAACAATACTATAGAAGCAGAGCGCTAACTGACTACAGGGCCTGCATAGATAACAAACGGTAAAAAAAATCCTTGAGAGGAAGCCGTTTACCCCTGCTTAATTTCTGTATGCAATCCATAAACTGAAGCGGTTTACCTAGGACTGAATTCAACTGGCCAGAAGTAATCAAACTGTCACTAAGTTCTGCTGCTGCTTCACTCACACTGAAACAGAAGTCGGTTCTAAAAGAACAATTCCATTGCTGAAGCAGCTCATGGACGAGACAAGTGTACCATAAGGTAAAATTGCCATTTCTTCAGCAGGCCTTGCGTATGAAAACAAGTTAGAAGCAGAGTACTGGCTGACTACAGGAGGCCGCAGAGATAATTAACACTAAATGAAAGGCCTCAAGAAGAAGCCCTTTACCCCTGCGTAAATCCTGATGTCCTTTGCTTATGCCTGAATTCGCCTGGCCACAACTAATCAAACTAAAATCTCAATCACTCAGTTTCTATACTGCTGCACTACTCAGACTGAAACAAACTCATTTCCAAACAGCACCCTAAAAACAGCTCATGAAAGAGATCAACATTCAATTCAAATCTACAACAGCCAAGCAAAACTAACCTCACCAGGCCAAAAAGGCTTTTCTTCCGTGGCCAGACATTTTGCCAACGCAAAAGTGAACATCAGTCGCCACAGCAGCAGCAGCAGAGGAAAACAGGGAACGTGCAGCGTTGACGGCATGTAACCCACAAGTGTTCATGCTCACAACCTTGAGTACCCCAGCCTCTCCTAACTCTGGGAAATGTCAATGGGGATAAACCCGTTCATATTAAAAGTATCCGATACAGGTAAAAGTTCAGCAAAGCCTGATTGATTATAATAATGGCAGAAGTAACCAAGTGGTACATTATTTGACGCAAACAGAAAGCATATGCCCTTTCTCCTCCTTTATTTAACGGCTGACAAATGGGCGTCTCCGGCAGCAGCTCTACTAAAAGCACAATAAAAGCAGGGGACTGACATTACTAATTAGTAGCCAGTTCATTTCATGATCACTAAAATGCTATGGTTGTTTTTTTTCTTTAGAAAAGGAGGATGACCCCCGGCCTCTGCATCTGGGAGATGCATACGGCCACTTTATTGATTATTCTCGAGACCGTACAAAGTGTTACAACAATGTGTCTGAATCCACCATCTTGGCAACATATGCCGCTACTCCTATCCAAAATGATTAGGGGGTGCTAGCTGGGCCACTACCCAAACCACTCACCTAAGCCTAACATCAAAAGCCGGAAGCCGAAACTCATTCGGAAGCCCCAGCCTAGCCACATACCGGGTTTGGGGCACAATCCGGTCAGACGCACTCGTGTGTCGTCGCCGCCATCTTCCACAGGTCCGTCTTCAGATCATATTGAGGCTTCTACCTTGTCTGGCCACTCTGCCATCGACGTCACCATGACGCCAGACAGCTTCCTCCTCCTGCACGAGTCCATCTCCGCGCATCAGACGCCGAGTCTCCACAGCACCATGCCGCCGAGATCCGCCACCATCAATGTGAAAGATGAAGCACCGCTCCACCAAAGTCGCCGTCCTCTAGTCCCTCGAGCCGTGTGCACCTCCAAGAATGACGCCCCCAGGGGGGAAACGACATCAGAGAGCCGCCGTCATCCGATCTATTGATCTAGGGTTTCCCCCGGAGGTAGCAGAGAGTGGCCTTGAATCTCCACGACGATGCCTTCAAGAAGGGAACGATGCAGACAGCATCGCCATCGCCGGCCTAGGCAATAGCCAATAGCAGGTTTTCACCCAGATCTGATCGAAGACCTCCATCTCTCGTACACGGGTCGCCGTCCGAGACGCCGACGAGCAGGCGCCGGAGCAGTCCCGCCGCCGCTGCGCGCAGACCGGCCGACCACGTGGTTGCAGCCACCGCTGCAATCCACCTCTACGCAGAGCCCACGAGGACCTGCGCCGCCACCCCGCGACGCCCGCTACCGCCAGGGACCAAATCCGCGCGGATCTAGCCGGAGGCGTGCCGGCCCGCCACCGCCCGATCTGACCCGCCCGTCCCCTTACCTAAACACTCGCCTCCCTTCTGTATCACTGTTGAGCACCTCTCAACCAAATCTTCCCTGCCACATGGACCGCCTAGCTACCGCTCATCTACCTCCCATCCTCCTCCCTCCCACCATTGAAAGCCCCCCTACGTCGCCCAAATCTACACCGTCGCTTCCCGTTTGCCTCGGTCAGCATGACGCCATGCATCATGGGTCGTCATCTTGATGAGAAGTCACCGTCGAAAGCTGCCGAGCCCCACATCGTACAGGCCAAGCCAGCACAGCCCGCCTCATCTCCGTCACCAAGACGTTGACATTGGTGACCACCCTAGCTCATCACTGACATGGCGTCGTCTACTTGTGCATTCTTCCCCCATAGTTTTTCTCCTGGCTCCGTGCCGTTAGGTGTACTACACTGCCGTGTATGGCCATAAGCCCGACAATGTTGCGATGATGGTGGTGGTTTTGTCGTGCTGGCTCTGCCCTGCCGCCGGGTCTCTTGTGTCACCGTGTGCAGTTGTAGACCCGAGAATGCTACCGAGCTGCACTACTAAAAAAGCAGTTACCCGTGGCATTGCGCAAAATACATTATCATTGGCATGCGGGGGGGTCACAACACTAGTAACTCTAGCAGAGTCAGCCATATTCATAGCCTTCATAATTTTTTGGAGGCTGCGCGCAAACACAGAATCGTCATAATGTGGGTTCCATTTATTTATTTTGTTTTCTTGTTTCTAGTCTATACTCCCATTTAGATGAAATAATTGAATAATTCAGCAAACTTTATTAAAAACATTAATCCAAGTACAAAAAATAATCCAAATTAACAAACAATAAAAATACAACTAAAAATCCAATGAAAATAAATTTCCAAGTAAAAGTAAATGAATTTGAAAGAAACATAAACACACTATCTCCTACCTAGCTGTCAATGATCCCTAATGAGATGCTCACATGGCTGATCATGGGAGGTCATGTCTTCAATTTTTTTGTACACCTTAAGAAATGCTTGAATGCGGTTTGTGTGCCTACTAGGCCTGATAGTTGAGCCAACATTTTCATGGTCAATAGGCCTTGCAATATCCCTCTCATCCTCAATGACGATATGATGTTGTGTAGGATCACACAACATGTCATGATATTTGCCAAGAGATCCTTGTTGTTGTAGAAACGAGAAGGACCACGACCAATTTCAGACCTAGCGTGCAGCACTCCAAATGCTCGCTCAAAATGTTCTTCCTAGCCTCTTCTCGCACCTTTGTGAAATACTTAAATTTCTTGGTCTCGGGATTAGAAACCGCCTACAAATGTTGAATGAGATGAATAGATGACATCATCTTTGATAGTAGGCTTGACCATAGTGATAGCCATTCACATGAGTTGCATGCTGGAGCAGTACCACCTGCTAGCCTAGTATCTACAACACCAACTAGGCTACAGCGAAAAGGAAGAATAAACTGATGTTGTACACACCAACCATAAGGAAAGGAGCAGCAGAAAACCGAATCCAGAGCAGACCGTCTTGGTCGGGCTGGGATGTGATTCAGTGATGCTCGACACAACTCACACCAAGCAGTCACCCTACACTGCTAGCCCAAATTATTCTCTATCGACAACTACAGCTACTGCAGTACAGTAGAGCTGTAGAAGCAATCACAAATTCACAAGTCATTCCCCGAGTACATCGGGTAGACCTACTATCACAAGACCCTTCCGCAGGGCTCCAAACTGCAGACTACAGCGAAGTTTCTCAACAAGTTGAAGCTGTGTTAACTCCTCCTACAGAAGGTTGATTTGGCAGTGCCGCCCAACCATCGGTATGAACCAGGATTGCGTGTGAGAAGGGACCTTTCATTCTTGGCCCGTGCTGAATTGGAGTCGAAGAAGTGCAGTCTCCAACCAAATCTATGCCAACAAGTCGTCTCCCAAAGCATATGTGTCTCAGTGTGACGGTCACTTCAACTTTTCTGAATACACTGACCAATTTGTACACGAGACATCGACAATGGTTGTTGAAGTACTGTAATCCATTTTTTCAGATCAGCGAGATCGAAAATCCATGGACGAAACGAGAGAGCGCCATGAACAAACGTGACCCTGTTTCGAAGGAGAAAAGAAGAATAAAAGTCGCAGGAGGTGTAACGGGATAGGGAAGCTGAGATTAGGCCATGATGTCAGTTCAGACCTTGAATTGCAGAGCTGGAATCTGGACACACGCGGGGCTGGACAAACACGAAGAAGGAACACACATAACAAAGTACTCGCGCTAAACACGCCATGATCCACACATTGTGCGTGCCTTCCCACACACTGTACATCGAGACGTTTGACTCCCAAACTCATTCCCAACCTGAACTTGAGCTGACACTACTGAGCGTCTCGGTGATTAAGGTTCAGACTGAACAATACTGTGCTCACAGGTTAATTTAATGAAGCCAATTAAATGAACACTGAAACGAAGCGAAATAGACTTTTTTCACACAATCTTGAAAGTGGAGGCCATGGTGAGGATGGTTGACGTCTCGCACACGCCGACTGCATGAACAACTAGTGTCACGGGGGTTAGTGGCCTCCATCAGCATATCAACGAAGTGTGATGTTTCCACCAACGCTACTCACAAATTAGGAGTTTGCGTGGCCTGTCTTTGTGCTCCCCTCGTTCACCGACGAGATGGCGATGGTCATGACCGTGACCTTGGACTCCAGCGTCATCGCAAGGTCGAATGATGGCGTCGACATGAGCTCTGGCTCCAGTGTTGTGACCGATGGACTCGTACCGCTGAGGACAAACATTGGGAGGTGGATTAGGCGGGAGAGGATACATGTATATTTGTTTTCCTCCAATATTTTAGATAGACTGCAGCTGGATAACGATTAAAGAGAGAAGCAAATATGCAAACACATCGCATTCAATTTGACACCCTAAGACAGTGGACTATATATACTCTTTTTAGGAAATAAATAAATAAACTGTGAGCATGGGATATGTCTTGAGCAAGCCAGTCAAGAACTGTTTATCATGTCTTTTGAGTCATGTGACCATCCTAATTGCATGTTTCATTTATGATTCCTTGCCAAACCAAATTGATGGGAAAATAGTACATTAGGTTGCAGCCAATTCACATGAAAAGAATGGCAACAAGTTGGAATGAGTCTCCCGTTGAAGGGAAATTGCATTTGCAACCAGATTTGGCTTGAATTATCTACAGTATAGTAGTAACCAACTTATACAAGAGTAAAAGAACTTGATATACCCACTCCTGTCCGGCACGTTTCATCACTCCAAGAGTACAAGAGTATATCAAGAACTTATATAAGTTGTCTTGAATTAACTACAGTAACCAACTTATACAACAGTACAAGAGTATAAATTGGACAGATTTGCAAACCTGTCCGGCGCATTTCTGACCCGTAAGTTTCAACACAGTGCCGAGTAAGGTTCCGGTGGAATAATGCCAAGCTCACTAGTTCTGTAAAAACAGACAGATGCTAGCAGTTCACGGACCTGAGCCTTTTCTTTCCCCAACTTGTACTAATTGATCTGTACAAGTATTGAAACAGGTAAAAAAAGAATCAAATTTCAAATAGCACGTGTTCTGAACACGTTAGAAAGGTCAACAGTAAATGTCTTCAAATAAACTAAATAAAGGATGCGGAAACTAGATAGTACATGGGAGTAGCTCACAAATTCTTAAACTGAAGCTCACAAATTCTTAAACTGAAATTCATTCCTCCACAGGCAAACATACAGTTTGCAGCAGAGCAGAGCAATTCAACTGTTGTTTCTTCCCTGTTTTCCTCGCTTGGCTGGGCAGCAGCAAACAAGAACAAAGATGAGATGGCCTCGGCCTAGGATGTTGATTCAGAGATGTTCAGACTCGACGCCAAGCAGTAGTCACCCACACCGCAGGCCCCGATAGTTCTCGACCGAGAGCGACAGCGGCACAGTTAAGTTGTAGAAGCAAACATAGGCCATTCCCCTAGCAGAGCAGAGCAACAATCAGAGATCAGGCCTATCACCCAAGAAAATCCACAGATAAAGCCACAGTTGAAAAAGTTTATTGAACACGTTAAAGGCCGGTGTCTTCTCGGTTAACTAAGCAAAGCAAAAACTGATAGATACATAGATAGCTCACAGACACACATGTGTATATATTATCCTAACTTCTACTGAACCGGGGAGATCCGTTTGATTCACATTACAGATATCTCAACAAGGTTGAGGCCAGTGCTCAACAAAGCCAATTATGATATGGTCACAAATTTGGAATATATGGCAGGCTTTAAAAAGAGTTCGTAAAAGTTGAAAAGAGTTCTTGGATTTGAAAAGAAGTTCACGGATTATGAAACAAATACCAAGAATTTGAGAAAATGTACACGAATTTGAAAAGTTCAAGATTTAAGGAAAAATCACAATTTAAAAACAGTTCACGATTTGTTTTAAAAATAGAATGGAAAAGGGAAAAAAAGAGAAAAAAAGAAGGAAAATAAATGTTTATTCCTGGATCTTAATTTTAAATCTCCCTAGTATTGAAGCAGACAAAATCACTGTTTCAATCCCTAGTATTTTAAATCTCTCTCTGATAGTCGGGGGGCTCGCGACGCGGGGGGGCTCTCGCGACTAGGGTTTCCCCGTCCTCCCCTCCCGCCGCCGCCGGCCCTCCCGCCGCCGCCGGCCGTCGGCCTCGCCCCCCCTCCCCCCTTCCGCCCTCCCCTCCCCTTCTTCTGTCCGCCTCGCCGCCTCCCGGGAGGTGGCGGGCGAGCTCAGCTCCACTTCCTCGGCCCCCTTCCCTGTCTCTTCCCCCCTGCGCCGCCCTGGCGCCAGCGCCGGCCGGTGGTGCCGGCGGCGGGCCTCTCGTCCAGCGTGTGCGCGCCTCCTTCCTGGGCTGAGGCGGCGGCGGTGCGGCTCGGCCTTGCTGCGGCCGGCGGCCCTGCGGTGGCGGCCGCGGCGGCGTGGTGTCGGCGCGCTCCTTGGCGGCGGGCGGCGCGTAGCGCTGGTGGCCGTCGTCGCGCCCGGCCAGATCTGGCCAGCGGGCCCCATCTGGTTCTAGCGGGCGGCTCTCCGGCGTGGCCTCGTTGTCTGCGGGCGCGATGAGGAGGAGGCGGCTCGGATTAAGGCGGCGGCGCCACGCGGCGTCGCGGCAGCGCTGGCTGGCGGGAGCTTTACGAGCCCACGAGGGCTCGGCCGGGCCGGTGGGCCCATGGGCCTGGTGTGCTCCTGCTATTGCGTCCGGACGGCTACCGTCGCGGACGGTGGAGGTGGGGCCCTCCCGCGTGCCAACGGTGCTGATGCCCTAGTCCCGGCTCTGATTCTTCGCCGTGTTGTCCTCACCCCGTGTTGCCGTGGTGAGACGGCGTGGGGGTCTCCTGACCGTGTTGGCGCTGGATGGTGGTTGGTTTGGTGGAAGGCTTCGGAGCGCCCGAGGTGCGGGTTGGGATCGGGGGAAACCCTTGTCGGCTTGGCCGACACCGGCGCGGTGGCGCTTGTGGGTGCCACCTGACCTTCCGTGAGGGCGTCGGGGGCTACTCTTCCTCTCGCCTCGTCGGGTACCGGGGGAAACCCTTGGCAGCAGCGTCGTCATCGTCGCGATCCTTCTTGGAGGTGTTGATAGGTGCCGGCGCTTCGGAGTCTTGGAGCCTAGTGGGAGATCCCGGTGGCTTATAGCGTTCGCGAGCTTCTTCGTTTTTGTTGATCCGCCGTTGTCGGCATTTGTTTCTTTGCTCTTTCTTTGCCGTTTCCTTTTGGGCGTGACTGTGCTGCTTCCGCCCCAGCACCTATCCTTGTATGGCTCGGTTGGTTGCTTTGTATACAAAGCGGGGGAAACCCTTTTTCGGCGAAAAAGAACATCAACAAGTTAAAGGCCAGTGTCTCCACTATGCACCAATGTGAGTCTATCAGCTTCTGCTAAACAGGACCATATGGAGTTCACTTAACAATGGAAAAGCATATAGGAATGTAAAAGCCGCGTCTTGTGATCATGGCCATTGTTCATAACATAAAACAGATCTGAAACAGCAACATTCCATTGCTAATTAAAACAGCTCAAACAGATCACAAAATAATTGCTCACTGCATCTTCAGTTTCTTCTTCGCCTTCACCGGCTAGCCAAACCTTCCTCTTCCAGCGACACCAAAAATCCCTTTCCATCTCCTGATCACACGGGCGGGATAACACCTGCACAACAACCCATTTACATAATGTCCACAGGTGTGGGCAGCAACATGTTAATCAGCATTTTCTTTTTTATTACTCAAGCATCTAGCAGCATGGTTAAAGAACTAATCAGGATAGCAAGTAACGACTCCCTCCGTAAACAAATATAAGAGCGTTTAGATCACTAACTACTTTAGTGATCTAAACGCTCTTATATTTCTTTACGAAGGGAGTACTAGCTACTGTTGACTAGAAAACGTGTCCACATGATGCATATAATTCAATCTGCTCTAGCGAAGTGGATGCTAAGCTACCAACAGAGGAGGAGGTGCTTCTGTTTAGTTAACTGAATAAGCAGGGTAATAGTACAGGCATACCAGAGAAACAGGGGTCTCGGGGGCGATGGTCGCTTCCCATGGCGACAGCGACCGACTTTGTGGAGCATTACAAACAGTTGTACAGAAGCAGAGCACTGACTGTCCACAGGAGGCTGCAGAGGTAACAAACACTAAAATAATGAATATTTTTCCCCTCTGAAACTGAAATAGAACAAAGGAAATATGCAGATGAACAGTTCATGGCTTGATTCAGCTTGGGTAATATGAAACCAGCAAAGTGTTACACGCATTGGAGTTTTGATCAATTACTCACCGTTACATAACCGGTAACGGGTTCGTTAGCGGGGGCGCCACGATTGGCTTGGCAACCGGCAAGGAAGCATGGTTTTGCTAGAAATATGGAGACTCATACGTACATCTCATCGACAGGCTTTGTCAACTTAAGCAGAACAGCAGGACGGCCATTTGCCGGATTAGGAAGATAATTCTGACAGCCACCACAGCTTAGCAACATCAGAACCAATCAACAACAACTCCCAGTCAGAGAATGATATGCAGCTCATCCCATCTCAGCTGTCAAAATTACTGCAACAGGTCAATTATTCGGCGATCCAGCTCGACTCTGACGCCGAGCACTCACCCTACACCGCAGGCACCACGATTCTCGGTCTACAGAGCAGCTTGCAGCACAGTTCAGTTGCAGAAGCAGTCCAAGCCATTCATTCCGGTAACTAAATAAACGATGCTGAAACTAGAGCAGAGCAATACTTCACAAATTCTGAAACTGAAATATTCATTCCTCCACAGGCAAACATAGAGTTTTGCAGCAGAGCAGAGCAATTCAACTGTCGATCTTGATAAGTTTATCAACTGCACATACAGGGCCACCGCATTCAACAAGTGCCGGCCTCACCGACAAATGCTGTTGCTACTTAACCATCTTACATATGAATGAGAAATGCTCTCATACAGACGATCAAACTGCTGCTTAACCCGGCAAGTATCTGAATCTTGAACAAGATAAAGGTCAGAGTTTAACGGAGAAGATAACAATCATGACATAAATTGGTAAAATTTCTGAAGCAAAATAAAATAAATTACCATGCCCTTTCTACGTTGTTTCTTCCCTGTGTTTCCTCGCTTCACTGGGCAGCAGCAAACCAGACCAAGATGAGATCTTGTCGGCCTAGGATGTTGATTCAGAGATGCTCGACTCGACCCAAGCAGTAGTCGCCCTACACCGCAGGCCCCGACAGTTCTCGACCACGAGCGACCGCAGGACAGTTAAGTTGTAGAAGCAACCACAAGTCATTCCCCTAGCAGAGTAGGGCAGAGCAAAAATCAGGGATCAGGCTTATCATCCAAGAAAATCCACAACATCCGAACTGCAGAGTTGCAAAAAGGATCATTTGGCATGCCGCCGCAATCTCCGCAGTAAGCAACACCACCACAGTATCCAAGCAGATAAAGCCACAGCTGAAAAAGTTTCTTGAACAAATTAAAGGCCAGTGTCTTCTCAGTTAACTAAGCAAAGCAAAGACAGATGGATACATAGAAAGCTCATAGAGAGAGAAGCCATACGCGCCGTGGTGGCAGAGAGCGAGAAGCTGCAGAAGAAGGAGGCGACGATGCGCGAGGAGCTCACCAAGAGGGCCAAGGAGCTGCATGACAAGGAGTTCAAGCTGAACCGATGAGAGGGCTGGCTGCACTGAGTGCTACCGGAGCAACGTGCAGGACCCCCTCAAGTGCACCGAGGTGGTCAAGAGGTTTGAGGCATGCGTTCGCATGGCGAGGCGGGGCGGTGGCACCATGGGAGCTGCTCAGTAGACAGTAACACTGGAGGAGGGCTTGTGGGTCAGAGCGAGTGAGCGAGGTATCGTACACACGATTTTGCTTCTATCGGGATGATTGATTGAATAACCTGCAGTTGTAGAATAATTCTGGTAACGGGTTGCTACTGGTGTTGGCAAGAAAGAGGCCATGAGTGTCCTTGAATTTAGGGCGTGGCACATGAATTTGGCTACAGATGTTTTACTCGCATACTATTAAATGAAACATGAATTTGCAGGGTTCAAAATTAACTTTTACTACATGCATTGTGCTGCGAAATTTGCAGGGTTCCTTGGGTTTTAACTCGTTTGTTTGGGATGAGTTTGAGTAACCATTGTATCTTGATTCTTCTGTGTTACATAAGTGCATTGTGCTGCAAAATGAATCAAAAATCAGCTTGATATAGTCCCCAGTCTTTTTGGTGGACAAGAGATTGTATTTTTTTGGAAATGCAGGCGTACCCCCGGCCTCTGCATCATGATTCATGATGATGCATGCGGCCATCACAAAAGATTGTATTTTTTTGGAAATGGAGGCGTACCCCCGGACAAAAGATTGTATGGTGCAAGAAGCTATTCAGATACAACAACACTGGGCTACCATGACAGGGATGATGTTGTACACAACACACCCCAAGGGCCAGCAGGCAGCAGCAAACCAGACCAATACTTTTGGCGTACCAATCTTCTCTGGTACAATATATATTGCCTACACCTTTCGAAATAGTATGAGATCATCTACTTTAGTACATAATAATCTGAGTTCAGGTCCAAACTACAGCTCAAAACAGTGCTGCTTGATTCAGTAATGCTCACACACGTAATGTACTTTCTGCACAAGTATCCAATCATACACGCAATCAAATTGACATTTCACTATATGATGGACAACACAAATTCATCAGCTTCAGGGCATGCATAACATAATTGGGATTAGCAGCTAAACTGCATGATGGATCTCACCAACACGCTACATGATTTATTGCTACACACCAAATTCAGTATTACAGACAGTAAATTTCAGCTGTAGAAGCAATCACAGAGAGCAGAGCAACAATCAGGGATCAGGCCTATCGCCCAAGAAAATCCACAGTTGAAAAAGTTTCTTCAACAAGCTAAAGGCCATTGTACTGAACCGGGGAGATTCCCTTGTTTGATTCGCACTACAAATATCTCAACAAGGTAGAGGCCAATGCTCAACAAAGCAGATTGACTGCGGTCACGACATAATCCTGTACTACATTGTTCAGAGCAATAAAAAATACATGCCCTTTCTGCCTTGTCTACTCCTGCATGGACTGCCGGAGTTTCCTGGCTTCTTGAGTGGCCTTCTTCCGCTCTCGAACAAGCCTTGGTATTTCAGTCCATGTCTTTGGTTTAAATGCTGTAACTGCACATATCACAAATGACGTCAGAACAAAGACGCACAAAATAATGTAACATGAAAATTTATACCGTGTGTATGACAGTAAAATAATGGAGAGCAAACTTGTACAGACATGCTGGCGTGGTAGATTTGATGGAATGGATGACTGCATCTGTTTATTAAATGCGACAAAGATAGAAGGACGTGATGCAAGCATACCTTCATAACGGGCATCGAGTTCTTTGTAGCTGAGGCTGCCCAGTCGCTGCTGCAGGCATCTAGGGAGCTTCTTTATAGCAGGGCAGCCTCTAATTTCAAGATACCAGAGAGAACTGTATACTTGCGGCTCATTCGGTAGGGATGCCAGGGTACTGCAGCTTTGAAGATCAAGGATTTCCAGCGATGGGGGTTGCTCTCCCGACAGAAACTCCAGCGATGTCAACCCACTATTGCCAATAATGTCCAGTCTCTTGAGGGGTGCAGGCAGACGGAGAGTCCCACCCAACATGCCAGCACAGTCCCGTATTACTAGAGATTTGAGACGGGGAGGAAGTAAATGCTCTCTTGCAGTTGGTGCTGTTGCTGCTGGTGGCTCTGGCATGATAGGACTTCTGCTTCTGGAGATAGTGGCTTCTGGTTTCTGGAGCCCACCTAGCTGGCATGATAGGACTTGAATACTACCGCAGTCATCAATCCATATGGTATTTAAGGACAAAGGCAGATGCAGAACCGCTTGTAAGCTTCCACATCCAACTAAACTCAGATATTCTAGGCATGGACAAAAGTGATTCATGGGTGAGGATGACAACTCTGATACAGCCGCAGGCATGATTGCCTCACTGATAGAAGATACTTGGACTAACTCTGCCATGCCCTGCTGCTTGCTGAATATGGAGTCAAGCTTACTGCACATGCGAATATCCATTTCCTTGAGAGATGCCGGGACATTGAACATCTCTACTAAACTTGGGCAGTTTCCTAAGCAAAGAGATTCCAGACCTCTCAGGTGTTGACTCCTTTTGAACGCCAATGGCTCAAGAGGAGCTTGTGCATATCCAGTCAGATTTTCACAGTTTGTAATCGCTAATCTCCTCAAGGATACCAAGCTTTGGAACACTTTCTCTGGCCAGTGGACGAGCACATCGCATCTATCAATTTCCAAATTTTCAAGGTGTACAAAATAGTCCCACGGCTCTAGTGCACCTGGTCCAAAGAATGAGTTGCAGCATCTTAGCTTCATAACTGTAAGAGGGGATTTCTGGTTCCATTTCTCTTTGCTGTCCACCAGTACAATTGAAGTGCATTCAGCCTCTGATGTTGTTTCTGCGTGTTCTAGCCTCAGTGTCAGATTGGTCAATGAAGACAAATACCTGTCTACACAGTGGAAGATCTCTTGCTTGCCATCTGTAATATGTAATACACTGAGTTTTGGTGCTTCAGGTAAACCTATTACCTTTGGGCATCTCAAAACTAATAGTTCCTCAAGCTGAGGAAACAATGTACCTTCGACTGCATCCCATCTCTGAAAGCTCCCCAAGCATTTCATTTTGAGCACCTTTAAGGCAGGAAAGGCTGAACGTACCAATCTATAACCACCTTCAATACATGGTTCTTGAAGCAATGGTGCTTCAGGTAAATCTATCAGCTGTCGGCAGTTCTTAACCGATAGTTTCTCAAGCCGAGGAAACAATATCTGTTCTCCTTGAGTCTCTTCGACTGCATCCCATCTCTGAAAGTTCTCCAAGTTTTTCATTTTGAGCACCTTTAGGGCAGGAAATGCTGAGCGTACCAATGTATAACCACCTTCACCACAAGGTCCTTGCAGCAATGGTGCTTCAGGTAATGCTACCAACTTTCCACAATTACTAATAAACAACTTCTCAAGCACAGGAAATATTGTTTGTTCTTCTTGCCTCTCATCTATTTGCCACCATCTTTCAAAACCCAACAAATGTTCTAGCATTAGTACCTTCAATTTTGGAAAAGTGAAGATTGCACTGCATCTGAACAAAATTTGCAATCTTTCACAATGAAAAAGATGGATCTCAACCATGTTATGCAGCATACCGATGCACTCTCCTCCATAGGAATATATCTTCAGAACCTGCAGCCCACCATGAGGTTCGAACTTGTCGAGCAGCTTGCTGTCGCCAACCTCAGTCCATCTTAATGTCAGTTGACGGAGATCCTTCTTGTTTCCAAGATTCGCCACTTTTGCCTCTGCTTTTTTAACATTCTCTACCCGGCGTAGCTCTAGCTGACCACCAAGGTTTGCCATTTTTGCTTCTGCTTTTTCAACATTCTCTACCTGGCATAGCTCTAGCTGACCACCAATGTTTAGACCATGCAGCTCTCCAACATCAGCGCAATCAGGGCCGGGAACTCCTGCTACAAAAACTGTGAGAGTCCGCAGCTTAGTGAGATTTTCAAGTCCTGGAGGCATGCTCTTCAACTTCCGACATCCATGAGTGTAGAGGTGGCAGAGGGAAGTCATATACTTCATTTGCCTTGGAAGTCGTCCAAGATAACGGCAGTTGGAAAGGTCCAACACTTGCAGGTTATACAAAATACTTGTATCCTCAGGAAGTGCTTTGATATAACTTTCTGAGAGATCAAGGTACCTCAGGTGATGCAGATACTTTGGTTTGAGCAGAAATGATTCTGTTCTCAGACAGAGCTTCAAGGCATGCAAAGTGTTGTATTTTGATAGATGCTGCAATGGGCTGTACACATTACTATCGCATAGCAATGTTTGAATAGCAGGGGATCTTTCCTCCATAGAATCATTCAAAATACGCTCTGTTTCTTCACATGACGAGAACAAATGCCGAGCAGTATCTGGAAGCCACTCAATTTTACTTGGTTCCGTAGTTGCAACAACACATTCCTTTTCCATAACAAACGTTGCGATATCATGCATAAGATCATGAATTTTACATGTTCTGGAATAATACCCGCTGGAGTCCTTACTTTCCTCCAGGCCCAGAAAGAATGACCTCGAGACCAGCTCATCGAAAATATGTTTTCCAAAGGTTTCAAGACTATCTTCCTTGTGTTGTGGGATAAAGCCATTTGCAATCCATAGTTGGATAAGCTTCTCCACATTGATCTTGTAATCCTTGGGAAACACAGCGCAGAAAGCAAAGCACTGCTTCATGTGTGCGGGCAAGTCATTGTAGCTAAGCTTGAGTATTGGCAAAATTCCAGTTTCATAAGTGCAAATGCTGCTTCTAGATGATATAGCCTTCCATTCTTCCACACTGGTCTTGGTGCGAAGTACAGAACCCAGTGCAGTTGCAGCTAATGGAGAGCCACAACATCTCTTCACAATCTCACCAACCATCTCGAGTAGCTCGGGAGGCTTTCCATTCTCTGAACTGAATGCTCTATCCACAATAATTTCCTTTATGAAGTGATCCTCCAAAGCATTGAGATTGTAGGCTGCCCTATCTGCACCCATAATTTCAGCAACTCGTTTATCACGAGTTGTTGTCAACACTGCACTGCCCATGCCACCATGCAAGCAAACCTTGAGCCTTTCCCACTTACGTAGCTCTTTATTGTCCCAAACATCATCCAATACAAGGAGATACCGCTGTCCGCTGACCAGTTTTTGAAGTCTATCCAGTGGTGGTTTGTCTGTATCAACATTCTTATTGGGAGATGCTTCAACTATACTGTTGGCCAGGGAGTTCACATCAAAGGTGTCAGAGACACAAACCCAGATCAGCAACTGGAAATGCTTCTGAACATCAGGTTCATTGTATATGAGTTGCGCTAATGTGGTCTTGCCAAGGCCCCCCATTGCAACGACAGGAACAACTGTGAGATCTGCATTGCTAGCTTCACCAACTAGTATACCAATAATATTCTTCTTATCTTCGTGTCTGGATCTGCTGGCAATTTCTTGTGGGTCAATGCTAACATAATCTGTATGCCTCCACTCTTTGGACACCGGTGGCTGTGGTTGGTACTTGAACCCAAAGACCTGCATCTCTGCTATGAGGACCTCAACGGCTTGCAGAATCAGACAAAGCTTGCGACCCATTTTGTAACGGAACGCAACACGGTTGTGAGTGGGGAAGAGTTTTACTACATCAAAGCCGAGCTTTCTGTAGTGTCCATTCTTCTTGGCTTCACGGCGTAGGGCTTCGTACTTGAATTCATCAAAGACTTCATTTGCCCCATAGGCGACTGTCCTGAGCTCCTGAAGCCAGGCTTTGGCACCTTCTCTCTGTGCCATGGCCTGCTCCTCAACGTCGGTGATGACGTCAAGGATGGCCGGAAGCTTGCGTTTGAGAATCTTGTGCTGCTCCTCCATTCCCTCCATGACCTTGTACTGGTCCAGGAGGTAGCTGGATGCCTTGTCCTTCAGCATGGACACCAGTGGCCCGATCGCCATGGTGACCACCAGCTCTGCCATTGGAACACTCGGAAAAAACTCCTCTAACACAGGTCCACTGCAGAAATTAATGAAGAAAAGAATGGTGTGAGCAAGACGTCTATAAGTAGAGCTTGGGACAAATTACAAGTCTAAAATACAATCTTGCAGTCATATTTACCTTCACGAGCTCGCCCCTGATCAGCACCTAGGACCAGCAACGCAGCAGCAGCGAGGAAGACGTGGTCCTCACAGGCACGTCGGCGCCAGCTCCAGCATTGTATCAGAGGTAGCAGCAGCAGAAGATTCACAGCCTTGTCGGTGCCGGTGACGCGGCGCAGAAGCAGGAGGCAACACCGGTGAAGTTATGGCGGCCGGCGCCGAACGGTACACACACGGCACAAGACAGTGGAACACAAGGGCAATGCAGAATGGTGAGAAGAGTGGTGTGAGCACAGGTGCAGGTGCAGAATGGAGAAGAGAATGGTGTGAGCAAGTCGTGCTTGGCTTTCCGTGAGTTTGATAACCAATCACAACTACCCAATCTTGCAACTGCTCAGCACAGGGCATTCTTTTTGGGCATACCACGTTAACAGCTGGGGGTATCTTCATTTCTTAATAGGGACAGCTGGAGCACCAGACAACCAGAATATTGCAAGTGAGTCATTATAATTGATATTTATATGCAGTTTTTCCAAATACAAAAAGTCGCAGAAATGCAAATCTAAAAATTACCTACGTGAGACAGCATACCTACTTGTGCAAAAGACAATTCATCTCGGAGCTGCCACTGAGGGAAGGCCAAAACTTTGGTTTTCTTAATTGGTTGAATCTTGAATGCATCACATGCCTCCTGCTGAAGAGAGAAAACCCAGAAACGGCTTTTAGAGCTACGAAGCAATGCCTGTATTTTCTTTTTTAATATTGCCAATAATGGTGGATGGATCTAGCTGGTATTTCAAGTTTCTTTTTCAAGAATACGACACTCAGGCCGTCACACGGGTCATTTATTTGCACCAGCTGGTTGGTGCACTGCCCCTTCTCCTGAAATGTGATTTCAAAATTCAAACACCTCATTAAGTGTACATTTTGATATCCTAAAGTGCATATCAGCAGGAAAAACACAAATCATCACTGGCATGTCCTTAAGAAATCTGAAATTTTTGGGAGATTAGAGGAGCATATTTTCAGAATTAGCACAGTCCTCATGGTGAGACCAACATATCCCAAATTGCCAGTAAAAATACTGCACAGATTAGCACAAGAACAATGCAGAACGGAGAAGAGAATGGTGTGAGCAAGACTGTGCTTGGTTAGCGTGTGAGGAAAACGGAAGAGCATTGACTTTCTGGGAGCCAAGTGGCTGAGCTTGATTTCTCGGAACCAACCACAACTATCTAATCTTGCAACATCTCGGCACTGGGCATTCTTTCTGGGCCGACATATAATAAGGTAACTAGCACTGCACACCATGTTAACAGCTCGGGGTATCTTCATTTCTTAATATTGCAAGTAGATCATTATATTATGTATTGATGTCAGTACATCCAATCCAATGCAGTTTTTCAAAAGTGACAATGCATTGGCTGTGAACTCGGCAAATAGTAAGACTTTCTTTCCAAGTAAAAGAAGTTGCAGGAATGCAAATTAAACAATTACCTCCACCGACGGGTGAGAGCAGACATACAGTGCACCTACAAAATACAATCCATCTCTAATTAACGCATCACATGCTTCATCCTGAAGATAGAAGACCCGGAGGCAAGTGGTTATTTTCTTGTCTTTTATAATGACACCTCTAATTAACATTGAAGGGACAGGATCAGCTCTCAAAGATAAGAATAATCAGCTGGGAGATTTTGACGAGCTTAATAGGTTCTGTTATTGTGAGGCAGGACCATATGGAGTTCTTCTTATCAGCTTAATGAGATCCGCTCATAACCAACTAAAATCAGATGAAACCCAACTTTTTAACCATACAACGGAGGCAGCAAAAATAAAGATAGAGAGCTTAACGAGATCTGGTTATAACTAACTAAAATCAGATGAAACCTAACTTTTTAACCATACAACGGAGGCAGCAAAAATAAAGATAGAGAGCTTAACGAGATCCGCTTAACTAACTAAAATCAGATGAAACCTAACTTTTTAACCATACAACGGAGGCAGCAAAAATAAAGACAGACAGCTTAACGAGATCTGCTTATAACTAACTAAAATCAGATGAAACCTAACTTTTTAACCATACAACGGAAGACAAGGGCAGTGCAGAATGGAGAAAAGAATGGTGTGAGCACAAATGCGGTGCAGAATGGAGAAGAGAATGGTGGAGAGCAAGATGTGCTTGCCTGTAAGGAAAATGGAAGCCAACGTGAGTGTTGACTTTCTGTGAGCCTAGTGGATGAGTTTGATTTTCGGTAACCAATCAGAACTATCCACTCTTGCAACAGCTCAGCATTAACAGCTGGGCATTCTTTTTGGGAGCACCATGTTAACAGCTGGGCATATCTTCATTTCTTAATAAGGCACATCGACAAAGACAACCAGAATATTGCAAGTAGATCATTATATTAGGTATTTATATGCCAGTACATTGCCTGGCTGTGAACTTAGCAAATACGATTTTCTTTTGCAAATATACAAAAGGTCACAGGAATGCAAATCTAAAAATTACCTCAACTGACTAGACGTGTGACAGCATACCTACTTGCGCAAAACACAATTCATCTCAGAGTTCCTGCCAAGGAGGGAGGGCCAGAACATTGGTTTTCTTAATTGGTTGAATCTTGAATGCATCACATGCTTCGATTCCTGCTGAAGAGAGAAGACCCAGAAATGGCTTTTAGAGCCCGGAAGCAACGCCTGTATTATTTTTTTTATTGGCAATAATGGTGGATGGATCTAGCTGGTATTTCGGGTTTCTTTTTCAAGAATACGCTCAGGTCGTCACACAGGTCATTTATTTGTACCAGCTGGTTGTTGGTGCACTGTCCCTCTCTCTAAATGTGACTTCAAAATTAAAACATCTAATTAAGTGTACATTTTGATATACCAAAGTGCATATCAGCAGGAAAACACAAATCAGGACTGGCATGTCCTTAAGAACTCTGACCTTTTTCGTTTTGCTCATAATATAATTGGAGATTAGGGGAGCATATTTTCAGAAATAGCAAAGATTAGCACAGTCCTCCTGGCGAGACCAACATATTACCAAATTGCCAACAGAAATACTACACTGTTTAGCACAAGCACGGTGCAGCATGGAGAAGCGAATGGTGTGAGCAAGCCGTGTTTTGTTTGCACGTAAGGAAAATGGAAGCCAAGATGAGCATTGACTTTCTGGGAGCCAAGTGGATGAGCTTGATTTCTGGGAACCAATCACAAACTATCGGATCTTGCAACAGCTCAGCACTGGTGGCCTGACATATAATAAGGACAACTAGCATACCACATTAACGGGTACCTTCATTTCTTTTTTTCTTTTTTTTTTTAGAAAAGGAGGATGACCCCCCGGCCTCTGCATCAAAAGCTAGACCAACCCTCATTGCAAGTCAGAATGAAGATTTCTCGTTCTTAATATTGCAAGTAGATCATTATATTATGTATTTACATCAGTACATAGAATGCAGTTCTTCAGAAGTGACAATGGACTGGCTGTGAACTCAGCAAATGGTAAGAATTTTCTTTTGAGATACAAGAAATCGCAGGATTGCAAATTAAACAATTACCTCCACCGACAGGTGACCGCACACATACAGTACACCTACAAAATACAATTCATCTCGAGGGCCACGATATTGGTTTCCGTGAATTCACTGAAACTTGAATGCATCACATGCTTCCTGCTGAAGAGAGAAGACCCGGAGGCAAGTGGTTATTTTCTTGTCCTTAATGACACCTCTAATTAACATTGAGTACAGGATCGGATCTCAAAGATAAGCTTAAATAAAGACAGAGCTACAACAATAGTGATGCAGACGGTAGAAGATAAATGCCAGTGCCCTTTTATTGATCATCACTGCCTATGGCCGTATAATTTGCTATTAGATCATCATGATATTATATATTTACGTCAGTACATCGAATGCAATTTTTAAAAGAATGACAAACTGTCAACTCAGCAAAATAGTAAGAATTTTCTATCTAGATACAAGAAGTTGCAGGAATGCAAATTAAGCAATTACCTCCACTGCCAGGCGACAGCACACATACAGTACACTTACGAAATACAATTCATCTCGAGTATGTGCCGCACAGGTAGGACCACAATATTGGTTTCCGTGAATTCACTGAAACTTGAATGCATCACATGCTTCCTGCTGAAGAGAAGACCCGGTGGCAAGTGGTTATTTTCTCGTCCTTTTTTAATGACACCTCTAATTATGAGTACAAGATCGGATCTCAAACATGAGCATAATCAGCTGGCAGATGATTATCTCTTGTTTGTGTGGGCAAATGATATACTTAATACACTGATATGATAAAACACAGCTTGATAATCTCCTGTTATTCCACGATGAAAGATATGAAAATTCAAAAAAAACGATGAAAGATATGTATGTATGAGTATGCGATTCAGTTTGGTGAGCTTAATGTGTTCCATTATTGTGAGACAGTGGGCTGTATGGAATTCTTTTTATCAGCTTAACGAGATAGCTGATAACCAGCTAAAATCAGATGAAGCCTAACTTTGTAACCATACAACGAAAGCAGCAAAAATAAAAACAGAGCTAAAACAACAGTGATGCTAGAAGATGAATCGCAGTGCCCTTTTATTGCTCGCTGCCTATGGCCATATAAATGATATTTGGGGCTCGTTCCGCTGCAACACACCTATAGAAAGCACATCTCGTCCGATGCACATATGAAATGTGGCAGCACAAAATAGATTTGGCACTGAGGCATATGATGATTGGATGCTGCAACTTACATGGATATCGCTCCAGTCCACCGAGCGGATGAACTATGTAAGATCTTTTTTTTCTTAGAGATCAGAGAGAAACGGAACCTCCACATCAACTGCTTCTGCTCCACCTGCATAGTTATTCAGCCAGCAAAGCATAGAGTTACTTGAGGTGACGTGCACATAGAGCACAGAGTTATTCAGCAAGCAAAGCACAGACATACATCACTGTCAGGCTACACAGCTGATTCTGCTTCCTGACCCTCCTGATTCACGCATCTGGCACGTAGATGGGTGCCTCATAAGTCGTGTGAATTGGATCACAGAAGAGACGGACGAACGGGATTGATTACTTATGTTGACGGGAAGGCCGGATTAGATGCCATCAGTGTACAGCTTGCGGCAGTTGGTTGGTGCACTGCTCCTCGATCTGAATGTGAGTTGAACATTCAAACACCTCATTAAGTGTACATTTGGATATACTAAAGTGCATATCAGCAAGAAAAGCACAGAATCAGCACTTCTGCACTTGCATGTCCTTAAGAAGTCTGACATTTTGGTTTTGCACATAATAATTATTGGCGATTAGGGGAGCATATTTTCAGAATTAGCAGAAATTAGACGGCACAACAACATATTCGTTCCACAGATTAGCACAGTCCTCATGCTGAGACCACCATGGCCCAAATTGCCCACAAAAAAAAAATTATGCATGGATTAGCAGAATCTTCGGGATCAACACGTTCATAAATTAGCACAATTTTTTGGTATGAAGCAATAAATTCACTGATTAGTCCATTCCCATCCTTTTGATTTGAACAAGGCATCAATAATAGCATCATAAGAACTAAATCAGACTGAATTGAACTTGTTCTTTACAACTAGGTAGGGGCGGAAAACTTGCTGTGAAACGCACTTAATTATATAAGGGCCGGCTACAGAACAAAAATCATCTAACAAATTCTTATCCTAAAATAGGTTCATCAGGAGATAGATGCTGCACATTATCATTTAGAACTTAGTCTAGAAAGAATGTGGAGCTGGCTGCTCAGCACTCTGTAAGACTATAACAGGTTGTCAGGTCCTTTGGAAATTAGATCAAGAAAAATGTGGAATTGACATACTAAGGCCGCGTTCGGACTCCCTCCGCTCCGCGGCTCCGCGCCGGAGCGGAGTGGCTTGCTAGGTATAATACGCAGAGCTGCTAAAAGGGCGCTCCGCCGGCTCCGCTCCGCGGAGAGCGGCCGAACAGGCCCTAATTGCTAGGATCATGTTTGCAATCTGAGAACTTTGGTACCCTTGCTCCAACTTGCCCGGTGAAAGCATATGCCCTCTGATGCACATATGAAATATGACAGTATAAAAAAAACGCTGATATATAGGGATGATTGGACACTGGAACTAATTAACTTGGATACTGCTCCAGTGACCACCTAGCCTAAGAGCTTTCTTCTCCGACATCGAAAAGGGACAGAACCTCCACGCCAATTGCTTCACCTCCACCTGAATAGCGCACGTAGGCGTAAATTTGATGATTATTTGGAGTGGCATCCACATAAAGCACAGAGTTACTCAGCTGACAAAGCACATATGTACATCGCTGTCAGGCTACGCAGCTGACCCTCCTGATTCACGCAGCTAGCATGGAGATGGGCACGCCTCTCTAATTTATGTGAATCGAATCGCTGGAAGAGACGGACGAACAGGATCGACACCTTGTATTGACGGGGAGGCCGGAGTGGCTGCCGTCGACGTACGGCCCGCAATCGACGGAGGAGCTTCAAAAGCGACCTTTTTTTGTCGAGCGGCGGCGGTGGGGGGGCGGATGTTGAGGGTGGGAGGGAAGCTGACGCCTCCGCCGCCGCGGGGGTACATGGAGCGGCCGCGGGCGGTGGGCGTCTGGGAGAGGCTGCGCCGGCGATCGGTCCGGCCGGCGAGGAGGACGAGGAAGGGAGACGACGCAGATCCGCGGAGTGTGGGCTGGGCTTGTGACGTTGGGGCCTACGAGAACTATAGCCCAATTCGAATTGGTGCCCTAACACAGCGCTTATGTTGGGCCTAATCTCTCGCTCCAGGCTGGGGGCCTCTGTTCCAGCCCCATCTATCATTTCCCCCCAAAAAATCCTTCACCCATAGATGTAATTATTTCTCTCAAAAAAAAACATAGATGGAACTGATTGTCTCAAAAAAAAAAACACGGAACAGATGATTTATCTAAAAAAAAGATGGAACTGATGATGACGTGTCTAGAGTTAGGACCGGATATATGCTAGTAGGAGTAGCTTGTAAGCAACTACCATCCTGTACATGTAAAGGGAATTCGTTGAGTCATGTCATGCTCTACAGGCATCAATTCATCTTATCATCTTAGAGGAAAAATACAAAGTTAGTTTTACGAAAAGAAATCGAGTCTAGAAGAACCCTCCACACGCAAGGCTTTAATTATCGAGCATATCCCAACAGCACGTACACGATTACAAACTTAGTCCTACACAAGTTTTGCCTTTTTTTGTTTATGGCTAACAGCCTATACAAGGTTCCGAACTCGGTTGCTAAAGTGATACTATCCAGATAAGTGTGTGGCATGTAAAGTGAATAAGGTGAGTCATATATAGCAAACATCGGGGTTTCTGTACTTTGCGTGTGATCATATGCACAACTGAAAAGCAACTTTGATGATCAATCCAAAAGTACGCTTGTAGCTAGTGCAACCTAACGCATTGTACCAAAAATCATTTCAGATGCATCCAAATAGAATTATTAAAGCTAATGCAAAGAAGAAAAGAGGTGGTGCCCGGGCTACTATAAATAGGCATGAAGTATAAAGATCATCACAAGCACAAGCATCAAAACCAAGCAACACTAGTTAACACCAATCCACCATGAAGACCTTCCTCATCTTTGCCCTCCTCGCCGTTGCGGCGACAAGTGCCATTGCACAAATGGAGAATAGCCACATCCCTGGTTTGGAGAGACCATCGCAGCAACAACCATTACCACCACAACAAACATTATGGCACCAACAACAACAACAACCCATCCAACAACAACCACAACAATTTCCACACCAGCAACCATGTTCACAACAACAACAACAACCATTTTCGCAGCAACAACAACCACCATTTTCGCAGCAACAACAACCACCATTTTCACAGCAACAACCACCATTTTCGCAGCAACAACAACCAGTTCTACCGCAACAGCCATCATTTTCGCAGCAACAACTACCACCATTTTCACAGCAACAACCACCGTTTTCTCAACAACAACAACCAGTACTACCGCAACAACCACCATTTTCGCAACAACAACAACAACAACCAATTCTACCACAACAACCATCATTTTCGCAACAACAACAACAACTAGTTCTACCGCAACAACAAATACCATTTGTTCATCCATCTATCTTGCAGCAGCTGAACCCATGCAAGGTATTCCTCCAACAACAATGCAGCCCTGTGGCAATGCCACAAAGTCTTGCTAGGTCGCAAATGTTGCAGCAGAGTAGTTGCCATGTGATGCAACAACAATGTTGCCAGCAGTTGCCGCAAATCCCCCAGCAATCCCGCTATGAGGCAATCCGTGCAATCATCTACTCCATCGTCCTGCAAGAACAACAACAGGTTCAGGGTGAAGGAAATATGCCCTAGAGGCAATAATAAAGTTATTATTTATTTCCTTATTTCATGATAAATGTTTATCATTCATGCTAGAATTGTATTAACCGGAAACATGATACATGTGTGAATGCATAGACAAACAAACATGTCACTAGTATGCCTCTACTAGACTAGCTTGTTAATCAAAGATGGTTATGTTTCCTAACCATGAACAAGGAGTTGTTATTTGATTAATGAGGTCACATCATTAGCGAATGATCGATTGACATGACCCATTCCCTTAGCTTAGCACACGATCGTTTAGTATGTTGCTCTTGCTTTTATCCATGACTTATACATGTTCCTATAACTATGAGATTATGCAACTCCGTTTACGGAGGAACACTTTGGTGCTACCAAACGTCACAACGTAATCGGGTGATTATAAAGGAGTACTACAGGTGTCTCCAAAGGCGGATGTTGGGTTGGCGTATTTCGAGATTAGGTTTTGTCACTCCGATTGTCGGAGAGGTATCTCTGGGCCCTCTCGGTAATGCACATCATGAAGCCTTGCAAGCACTACAACTAATGAGTTAGTTGTGAGATGATGTATTACGGAACGAGTAAAGAGACTTGCCGAACGAGATTGAACTAGGTATTGGATACCGACGATCGAATCTCGAGGCAAGTAACATACCGATGTCAAAGGAACAACGTATGTTGTTATGCGGTCGACCGATAAAGATCTTCGTAGAATATGTAGGAACCAATATGGGCATCCAGGTCCCGCTGTTGGTTATTGACCGTGAATAGTTCTAGGTCATGTCTACATTGTTCTCGAACCGTAGGGTCCGCACGCTTAAGGTTTCGATGGCGGTTATTATGAGTTTATGTATTTTGATGTACGAAGGAGTTGAGTCCGGATGTGATCACGGACATGACGAGGAGTCTCGGAATGGTCGAGACATAAAGATTGATATATTGGAAGCCTATGTTTGGAGTTCGGAATGGTTTGCGTAAAACGGAATTCTGGAGTAACGGAGGTTACCGGAACCCCGGAGGTAAATGGGCCTCGATGGGCCTTGGTGGAAAGGAGAAGGGCAGCCCAAGAGGGCTGGCGCCTCCCCTTCCCTAGTCCTACTAGGACTAGGAGAAGGGGCCGCCCTCTCTCTCTTTCCCTCAGGAATCCTAGTTGGACTAGGATTGGGGAATCCTACTCCCAGAGGAGTAGGACTCCTGGCGCGCCTCCTTTGGCCGCCGCCCCTCCCCTGGCTCCTTTATATACGGGGCAGGGGGCACTGGAACACACAAGTTGATCGTGAGATCGTTCCTTAGCCGTGTCGGTGCCCCCTTCACCATATTCCACCTCGGTTATCTGTCCGCGAAGCTTAAGCGAAGCTCTGCGCCGGTGAAACATCAAGATCGCCACTGCGCCGTCGTCTTGACGAACTCTCCTCGACACTCGGCTGGATCGAGTCGAGGGACGTCATCGAGCTGTACGTGTGTCAAGAACTCGGGGCGCCGAGTAACGGCGCCGGGATCGGTCGGATCGCGAGGAGAACGACGACTACTTCCTCTACGTTGTGATCGCTTCCGCCGGGTCTCACGAGGGTACGTAGACAACACTCTCCTCTCTCGTTGCTATACATCACCATGATCTTGCGTGTGCGAGGAAAATTTTGAAATTACTACGTTCCCCAACGGTGGCATCCGAGCCTAGGTTTTTCTATGGTTTGATGTTTTGCACGAGTAGAACACAAGTGAGTTGTGGGCGATACAAGTCATACTACCTACCAGCATGTCATACTTTGGTTCAGCGGTATTGTGAGATGAAGCGGCCTGACCGACATTACGCGACGCTTACGCGAGACTGGTTTCACCGCCGCGAGCACTCGTTGCTTAAAGGTGACTGGTGGGTGCTGTCTCTCTCACTTTAGTTGAACCGAGTGTGGCTACGCCGGTCCTTGAGAAGGTTAAACGGAGTCTATTTGACGAAATATCGTTGTGGTTTTGATGCGTAGGTGAGACTGGTTCTTGCTTAAGCCCGTAGCAGCCACGTAAAATTTGCAACAACAAAGTAGAGGACGTCTAACTTGTTTTTGGGCATGTTGTGATGTGATATGGTCAAGGCGTGATGCTATATTTTATTGTATGAGATGATCATGTTTTGTAACCGAAGTTATCGGCAATCGGCTGGAGCCATATGGTTGTCGCTTTATTGTATGCAATGCAATCGCCTGTAATGCTTTACTTTATCACTAAGCGGTAGCGATAGTCGAGAAGCATAAGTTTGGCGAGGCGACAACGATGCTACGATGGAGATCAAGGTGTCGCCGGTGGCGATGGTGATCATGGTGATGCTGCAAGATGGTGATCATGAAGCACAAGATGATGATGACCATATCATATCACTTATATTGATTTGCATGTGATGTTTATCCTTTTATGCATCTTATCTTGCTTTGATTGACGGTAGCATTATAAGATGATCTCTCACTAAATTATCAAGAAGTGTTCTCCCCGAGTATGCACCGTTGCCAAAGTTCGTCGTGCCCAGACACCACGTGATGATCGGGTGTGATAAGCTCTCGTCCATCTACAACGGGTGCAAGCCAGTTTTGCACACGCAGAATACTCGGGTTATACTTGACGAGCCTAGCATATGCAGATATGGCCTCGGAACACGGAGACCGAAAGGTCGGCGTGAATCATATAGTAGATATGATCAACATAAGATGTTCACCATTGAAAACTACTCCATTTCACGTGATGATCGGTTATGGTTTAGTTGATTTGGATCACGTGATCACTTAGATGACTAGAGGATGTTTTTCTAAGTGGGAGTTCTTAAGTAATATGATTAATCGAACTTAAATTTATCATGAACTTAGTACCGATAGTATCTTGCTTGTTTATGTTTGATTGTAGATAGATGGCTCGTCTTTGTTGTTCCGTTGAATTTTAATGCGTTCCTTGAGAAAGCAAAGTTGAAAGATGATGGTAGCAATTACACGGACTGGGTCCGTATTTGAGGATCATCCTCATTGCTGCACGGAAGAGCTACGTCTGGATGCACCGCTAGGTGACTCTTCTTTGGAGCAACACCGGATGTTATGAGCGTCTGGCGAGCAAAGCGATGACTACTCTATAGTTCGAGTGTGCCATGCTTTACGGCTTAGAACCGGGACTTCAACGACGTTTTGAGCGTCATGGAGCATATGAGATGTTCCAGAGTTGAAGTTAATATTCCAACAGAATGCCCGGATTGAGAGATATGAAGTCTCCAATAAGTTCTATAGCTGCAAGATGGAGGAGAACAGTTACATTAGTGAGCATATACTCGTAATGTCCGGGTACTACAATCACTTGACACAATTGGGAGTTAATCTTCCGGATGATTGTGTCATTGATGAATTCTCCAATCACGCCACCAAGCTACAAAGGCTTCGTGATGAACTATAATATGCAAGGGTTAGTAAAGACTATACCGAGCTCTTCGCAATGCTAAAGGCTGCGGAGGTAGAAATCAAGAAGGAGCATCAAGTGTTGATGGTCAATAAGACCACTAGTTTCAAGAAGAAAGGCAAAGGGAAGAAAAAGGGAATCTCAAGAAGAACAAAGCAAACAAGTTGCTTTGCTCAGAGAAGAAACCCAAGTCTGGTCCTAAACCTGAAATCGAGTGCTTCTCCGCAAGCGGATAGTCCTTTGAAGCGGAACTGCCCCAAGTATTTGGCGGATAAGAAGGATGGCAAGGTGAACAAAGGTATATGTGATATACATGTTATTGATGTGTACCTTACTAGAGCTCGTAGTAGCACTGGTATTTGATCTTGGTTACATTGCTAATATTTGCAACTCAAACAGGGACTACTGATTGCGAACTCGGCAAAGGGCGAGGTGACGATGCGGCGTGGGAAATGGTTCCAAAGTCGATGTGATCGCGGTCGGCACGCTACCTCTACATCTACCTTGGGATTAGTTTTAGACCTAAATAATTGTTATTTGGTGCTGCGTTGAGCATGAACATTATATCTGGATCTTGTTTGATGCGAGACGGTTATTCATTTAAATCGAGAATAATGGTTGTTCTATTTATATGAGTAATATCTTTTATGGTCATGCACCCTTGAGGAATGGTCTATTTTGATGAATCTCGATAGTAGTGATACACATATTCATAATGTTGAAACCAAAAGATGCAGAGTTGATAACGAAAGTGCAACTTATTTGTGGTACTTGCCGTTTAGGTCATATCGGTGTAAAGCGCATGAAGAAACTCCATCTTGATGGACTTTTGGAGTCACTTGATTATGAATCACTTGGCACTTGCGAACCGTGCCTCATGGGCAAGATGACTAGAACACCGTTCTCGGTACTATGGAGAGAGCAACAGATTTGTTGGAAATCATACATCTGGTGTATGTGGTCCGATGAATGTTGAGGCTCGTGGCGGATATCGTTATTTTCTCACCTTCACAGATGACTTAAGCAGATATGGGTATATCTACTTAATGAAACATAAGTCTGAAACGTTTGAAAAGTTCAAAGAATTTCAGAGTGAAGTTGAAAATCATCGTAACAAGAAAATTAAGTTTCTACGATCGATCGTGGAGGTGAATATTTGAGTTACGAGTTTGGTCTACATTTGAAACAATGCGGAATAGTTTAGCAACTCACGCCACCCGAACACCACAGCGTAATGGTGTGTCCGAGCGTCGTGTCGTACTTTACTAGATATGGTACGATCTATGATGTCTCTTACAGATTTACCGCTATCGTTTTGGGGTTATGCTCTAGAGACAGCCGCATTCACCTTGAATAGAACACCGTCGAAATCCGTTGAGGCGACACCTTATGAACTATGGTTTGGCAAGAAACCAAAGTTGTCGTTTCTTAAAGTTTGGGGATGCGATGCTTATGTGAAAAAGCTTCAACCTGATAAGCTCGAACCCAAATCGGAGAAATGTGTCTTCATAGGATACCCAAAGGAAACAGTTGGGTACACCTTCTATCACAGATCCGAAGGAAAAACATTTGTTGCTAAGAATGGATCCTTTCTAGAGAAGGAGTTTCTCTCGAAAGAAGTGAGTGGGAGGAAAGTGGAACTTGATGAGGTAATAGTACCTTCTCCCTTACTTGAAAGTAGTTAAATCGCAGAAACCGGTTTCGAGACACCTACACCGAGTAGTGAGGAAGTTGATGATGTTGATCATGAAACTTCAGATCAAGTTATCGCAGAACCTCGTAGATCAACCAGAGTAAGATCCGCACTGAGTGGTACGGTAATCCTGTTCGGAAGTCATGCTACTAGATCATGATGAACCTACGAACTATGAAGAAGCGATGGTGAGCCCAGATTCCGCAAAATGGCTTGAGGCCATGAAATCGAGATGGGATCCATGTATGAAAACAAAGTGTGGACTTTGGTTGACTTGCCCGAGGGTAGGCAAGCAATAGAAAACAAGTGGATCTTCAAGAAGAAGACCGACGACGACGGTAATATTATCGTCTATAAAGCTCGACTTGTCGCAAAAGGTTTCGACAAGTTCAAGGGATTGACTACGATGAGACCTTCTCACCGTAGCGATGCTTAAGTCCGTCCGAATCATGTTAGCAATTGCGCATTTTATGATTATGAAATTTGGCAAATGGATGTAAAGACGCATTCTGAATGGATTTACGGAAGAAGAGTTGTATATGATGCAACGAGAAGGTTTTATCGATCCAGAGAGGAGCTAACAAAGTATGCAAGCTCCAATGATCCATCTATGGACTGGTGCAAGCATCTCGGAGTTGGAATAAACGCTTTGATAGTGTGATCAAAGCATTTGGGTTTGTCTGCACTTTTGGAGAAGCTTTGTATTTACAAGAAAGTGAGTGGGAGCTCAGAGCATTTCGATATTATATGTGGATGACATATTGCTGATCGGAAATGATATAGAAATTCTGGATAGCATAAAGGGATACTTGAATAAGAGTTTTTCAATGAAAGACCTCGGTGAAGCTGCTTACATATTGGGCATTAAGATCTATAGAGATAGATCAAGGCGCTTAATTGGACTTTCACAAAGCACATACCTTGACAAAGTTTTGAAGAAGTTCAAAATGGATCAAGCAAAGAAAGGGTTCTTGCACGTGTTACAAGGTGTGAAGTTGAGTCGGACTCAATGCCCGACCACTGCAGAAGATAGAGAGAAAATGAAAGATGTTCCTATGCTTCAGCCATAGGCTCTATCATGTATGCAATGCTGTGTACGGACTGATGTGTGCCTTGCTATAAGCCTAGCAGGAGGTACCAAAGTAATCCAGAGTGGATCATCGACAGCGGTCAAGAACATCTGAAATACGAAAAGGACTAAGGATATGTTTCTCGTATATGGAGGTGATAAAGAGCTCATAAATGGCAGTTACGTTGATGCAAGCTTTGACAACGATCCGGACGATTCTAAATCGCAGACCGGATCGTATTTACACTAAGCGGAGGAGCTGTCGGTTGGTGCAGTTCTAAACAAAGCGTCGTGGCGGGATCTACATGTGAAGCGGAATACATAGCAGCTTCGAAGCAGCTAATGAAGGAGTGCGGATGAAGGAGTTCATATCCGATCTAGGTGTCATACCTAGTGCATCGGGTCCAATGAAAATCTTCGTGACAATCTTGGAGCAATTGCCTTAGCAAAGGAATCCAGATTTCACAAGAGGACCAAGCACATCAAGAGACGCTTCAATTCCATCCGGACTTAGTCCGATGGAGACATAGAGATTTGCAAGATACATACGGATCTGAATGTTGCGGACCGTTGACTAAGCCTCTTCCACGAGCAAAACATGATCAGCACCAAGACTCCATGGGTGTTAGAATCATTCTTGTGTAATCTAGATTATTGACTCTAGTGCAAGTGGGAGATCAAGGAAATATGCCCTAGAGGCAATAATAAAGTTATTATTTATTTCCTTATTTCATGATAAATGTTTATCATTCATGCTAGAATTGTATTAACCGGAAACATGATACATGTGTGAATGCATAGACAAACAAACATGTCACTAGTATGCCTCTACTAGACTAGCTTGTTAATCAAAGATGGTTATGTTTCCTAACCATGAACAAGGAGTTGTTATTTGATTAATGAGGTCACATCATTAGCGAATGATCTGATTGACATGACCCATTCCCTTAGCTTAGCACACGATCGTTTAGTATGTTGCTACTGCTTTTATCCATGACTTATACATGTTCCTATAACTATGAGATTATGCAACTCCGTTTACGGAGGAACACTTTGGTGCTACCAAACGTCACAACGAATCGGGTGATTATAAAGGAGTACTACAGTGTCTCCAAAGGCGGATGTTGGGTTGGCGTATTTCGAGATTAGGTTTTGTCACTCCGATTGTCGGAGAGGTATCTCTGGGCCCTCTCGGTAATGCACATCATGAAGCCTTGCAAGCACTACAACTAATGAGTTAGTTGTGAGATGATGTATTACTGAACGAGTAAAGAGACTTGCGTAACGAGATTGAACTAGGTATTGGATACCGACGATCGAATCTCGGGCAAGTAACATACCGATGTCAAAGGAACAACGATGTTGTTATGCGGTCCGACCGATAAAGATCTTCGTAGAATATGTAGGAACCAATATGGGCATCCAGGTCCCGCTGTTGGTTATTGACCGTGAATAGTTCTAGGTCATGTCTACATTGTTCTCGAACCGTAGGGTCCGCACGCTTAAGGTTTCGATGGCGAGTTATTATGAGTTTATGTATTTTGATGTACCGAAGGAGTTCGAGTCCCGGATGTGATCACGGACATGACGAGGAGTCTCGGAATGGTCGAGACATAAAGATTGATATATTGGAAGCCTATGTTTGGAGTTCGAATGGTTCGGTAAAACGGAATTTCTCGGAGTACCGGAGGTTACCGGAACCCCGGGAGGTAAATGGGCCTCGATGGGCCTTGGTGGAAAGGAGAAGGGCAGCCCAAGAGGGCTGCGCGCCCCCTTCCCTAGTCCTACTAGGACTAGGAGAAGGGGCCGCCCTCTCTCTTTCCCCCTCAGGAATCCTAGTTGGACTAGGATTGGGGAATCCTACTCCCGGAGGAGTAGGACTCCTGGCGCGCCTCCTTTGGCCGCCGCCCCCCCCTGGCTCCTTTATATACGGGGCAGGGGGCACTTTGGAACACACAAGTTGATCGTGAGATCGTTCCTTAGCCGTGTCGGTGCCCCCTTCACCATATTCCACCTCGGTTATACCGTCGTGAAGCTTAAGCGAAGCTCTGCGCGGTGAAACATCAAGATCGCCACCACGCCGTCGGTTGACGGAACTCTCCTCGACACTCGGCTGGATCGGAGTCGAGGGACGTCATTGAGCTGTACGTGTGTCAAGAGAACTGGGCGCCGGAGTAACGGCGCGGATCGGTCGGATCGCGAGGAGAACGTACGACTACTTCCTCTACGTTGTGATCGCTTCCGCTTCGGGTCTACGAGGGTATGTAGACAACACTCTCCTCTCTCGTTGCTATACATCACCATGATCTTGCGTGTGCGTAGGAAAATTTTGAAATTACTACGTTCCCCAACACAGGGTTCCATCCAAACTCAGCAGCAGCAACCGCAACAGTTGGGCCAATGCGTTTCCCAACCCCAACAGCAGTTGCAGCCGCAACTCGGGCAACAACCTCAACAACAACAATTGGCACAGGGTACCTTTTTGCAGCCACACCAGATAGCTCAGCTTGAGGTGATGACTTCCATTGCGCTCCGTACCCTGCCAACGATGTGCCGTGTCAATGTGCCGTTGTATAGAACCACCACTAGTGTGCCATTCGGCGTTGGCACCGGAGTTGGTGCCTACTAATAAGGAAAGGTCTCTGGTAATATATAGTTGGATCACCGTTGTTTAATCGATGGATATGTCGATGCAACGGTGACAAATAAAGTGTCACACAACGTCGTGTGTGACCCGCCCAAACTAGTTGTTTAAATTCTGAAATAAAATACAAATAAAGTTGTATCAAGACAATGTTCATATTGACCTTGTGTGGATGTCGATCTGATTGCCATGCTTGCAAGTTCATAAGTTTGTCTTTCCTGGTCACAAGCGCAACCTGGTGCCTTAATTAATTATCCATGTGTTGGAGTAATCACTATTTAAATATAATAGTGTTACTATAAAATTTGGGTTGAACTCTTTATAATGTGCCATGTCAATGTTTCATGCATGCTATGGTTAGGTTTACCTTAATACTTCTTTTGAGTTGCAGATGCTGGCAATAGGGGTTAATCATAAGTGGGATGCTTGTCCAAGAAAGAGCAGTACCCAAGCACCGGTCCACCCACATATTAAATTATCAAAGTAATGAACGCGAATCATATGAGCGTGTTGAAAACTAGCTTGACGATAATTCCCATGTGTCCTCGGGAGCGTTTTCCTTCATATAAGAATTTGTCCAGGCTTGTCGTTTGCTATAAAAAGGATTGAGCCACCTTGCTGTACTTTATTTACTCTTGTTACTTGTTACCCGTTACGAATTACCTTATCACAAAACTATCTGTTACCTATAATTTCAGTGCTTGCAGAGAATACCTTACTAAAACCCGCTTGTCATTTCCTTCTGCTCCTCGTTGGGTTCGACACTCTTACTTATCGAAAGGACTACAATAGATCCCCTACACTTGTGGGTGATCAGCGAGCGCGGCCAGGCGATGGCTACATGAGCGAAGTAGGGTGGTCGACGCAGATTTTTTAAAATAAAAAAATTCTTTTCCATCTGTGATGTTTGAGGCTAGTGACAAGATGAGTCTTGTTGACGACACATGCTCAACCGCTGATGGCAAAGGTGCTTTCCTTTGCCGTTTGTGTTTTTTCTATAGACGATAAACACATAGTTTAATTGACGGCAAAGTCTTTGTCATCAACGTGATGAAAAGTTGACATCAAATTAGCTCTTTGTTGACTGTGTTTATCATCAACTTGCTGACGGCAAAGTCTTCGAGTATGTTCTCGGCTGACGGCGAATTACCCGATTCCTATAGTGGACCAACTAATGAGTCTTGTCTGTCAAGGGTTGTGTAATCCGACTGTACACACTTGATTCTCCCCTTGTATCCGATGCTTTGGCCTTGTAGCTCCATTGGCCCCCGTGTGTTTCCCCATTTCTATTGTGGACCACATCCTTGATTAACATGGGCCTTTGGTTGTACCATATATGTACTTGGGCCTATTCCTTAGATATAACCCCTCACTATGTCTATGAAAAAAAGTAAACGTCAAACAATATAAGTTTACAAAAAGGTAATCATGTATTTAAAAAATGTTAAACCTTCTATAAAAAATATTTCTGATATATACAAAATGTATCAAAAAGTACACATAAAAAATAGAAGTTTTCCAAAAATATTAATCATGTACCTGGGAAATGTTAACGTGTATACATAAAATGTTTCTGATGTATACAAAAATTGTTGAATGTGTATATAAAAAGATTGACATCAAAAAAAAGAAAAACAAAGAAAATCAAGAAAGAAACAAAGAAAAAAAGGAATAGATAAACCAGTAAAAAGGAAAAAAAGATTAAAACATGAAGGAAACAAAGAAAACCGATTTAAAAACCAAAGAAAGCCAGTGAAGAAACAAAAAACAGAACAAAAAGAAACAAACCCTAACCAAACTAGTATGTGGAATCGAGTGAGCGGATGACCTGAACGCGAATGAATGACCAAAGGTTGTCAGAAACATGAATTTTAATCGTATCGGAGCTCTGATTGTAGGATCGCAAACCTTACAACGACTTGATGCTATTCTTGCACCTTCAGGCCAGACAAAAGATACACTCGCTGTGAGCGAGATACAGCATTAGTGAAGCTATGAAGGGTATCAAATCGTCATAGCTATATCTCGCCTATTCAGGCTCGCCTCTGGAGTCCACAAGTATGGGCCGGACAATTAACGTGTTCTCGCATGGTCGCTCGTTCACTCAGTTGTTGTTCATTCGCTCGCTGTATGTTCTTTTTTCTATTCTTTTTTCTTTTGGTTTTCATAGTAGTTCACTGTTTCACAATGTTTCATCTTTTTTACATATTTTTCTTATTTTTTGCTTCAGTTTTCTTGTTTTTCTTCTTGGTTTTCATCATTTTTTATTCGTTTTCACTAAGTTCCCTGTTCTGCATCAGCTTCTTCATTTTTTTTTTCTTCCTCTTTCTTGTATTCATTTCTTTTTTTCAATGGTCTTCTTCAGGTTTTCTTGTTCCTATCTTGGTGTTAATCGGATTTTTTTGCGCCTTCTTTCCTTTTTTCGTTAAACATATATCTAATTATTTTCATACACCTTTTACATTTTCGTATACAACACGAGATTTTTTTTCCAGCAAGATTTTTGTTTTTTCAATGCATACTTTGTTCACACACTATGTACAATTTTTTATGTACATCAAAAACATTTTTATGCATGTGTATTTAACATTTTTAAATACAAGATTAACATTTCTATAATATGTTCTGATGTCTACGTAATTTTCATACACGTTATACATCATTTGTATACTTACGAAATAATTCTTGGTACATATTAAACATTTAAAAAAACACTATATACATTTCTAAAAATTATTTTAAAATGACCATTTGTTTAATTTCTTTGCCGTTTGTGTTTTTTCTACAGACGACAAACACATAGTTCAATTGATGGCAAAGTCTTTGTCATCGGCGCGATGAAAAGTTGACGTCAAATTAGCTCTTTGCCGATATAGTCTTTGCTGATTGTGTTTGTCGTCAACTTGCTCACGGCAAAGTCTTCGCGTCTGTTCTCGGCTGACGGCAAATGACCTGATTCCAATAGTGGATCAACTGATGAGTCTTGTCTGATAATGGCTGTGTAATCCGACTGTACACAGTTGACTCTCCCCTTGTATCCGATGCCTTGGCCTTGTAGCTCCATTGGCCTCGGTGTATTTCCCCATTTGTCTTGTGGAACATCCTTGATTAACATGGGCATTTGGTTGTGCCATACATGTACTTGGGCCTATTCCGAAGAGGCGCGGTCTCTCACGAGGAGTAGATCCGTATGGATGAGCAAAGCTCTATCTCAAAATAAGCTAAATCTGTTCTAACCCTAGAAAGGAGGTGGAGGTGGTCTATTTATAGTCTAAGCCACGAAGGGGTAAGTGGGAGAGGGATACAAGGCCAAAGGCCCGCAGCTGCTCACAGGCAGGGCGGTAGTACCGGACTCATGGGTGGTAGTACCGCTTGAGCGGTAGTACTGCTTGGAGGGGCGGTAGTACCGGGCTTATACCGCTCGATCACTGGAGTTTGTCGGGTTGAGCGGTAGTAGGGCGGATGTTGGGCGGTAGTGCCGCTTGGGTGGCCTCAGCGGTAGTACCGCTTGGAGTGGGCGGTAGTACCGCTCGTTCTGGAGCGGCCAGGTTCTCTTCCTCCTTCTCTTCCATGCTTCCCTCGCGGACGGTGTAGTCGTTCCTTGGCGCTTGCACTCCTCGACATCCGTGAAGCTCTGACAATTCCTATGCATGCACACGGGAGAAGTGTCAAGTAGTATACCATCCTCGAAGGGGTCAAGTGAACACGTGTAAAGGAGAAGATTCACCTTTATGTATGAGAAGTAGATGTCGCATGTGTCACTTGCCGAATGGACTCTTGACATGGTGATGTCCATAGGATGCTCCGCATCATCCCCTCCCCCTTGAGAAAGATCCGACCTCGGATCAAAAACCAAATCACCATGGGAAAGAGATGGCGGTGCCATATCGAAGTGGTCGATCACCAAGCACTCATCGTCTAGTAGCTCGAAGTGGGCACTCTCCAGTGTCGCACCATCTTGTGATTCCTTCAAAAGGTGCAAATAGAACAAACACTTGGAAAAACAAATGTGGTTAGCGTTCGTGCAAAACCAAGCATTCAAGAGGTGATTCACCAAACAAGTGTTGTCATCAAGCATAGCATAGGGTGTGACAAAGGATTGTGACATGGCATGTAAGCATATCAATCGAGCACAAGCAAAAATATCATGGGAACAAGCATGTAAATGTGAGGTAGACATGCAAATATGTGTGACAAGAGCATATGCATCTACCTCGAGGTCATAGCAAGCATTCACAAATTGCTCAATGAAAGGTCTATGGTAGGCATAGGAAGGATTCACAACACCAAATAAAATGAAGTGTCTAAACACATGGGTCAAGTGCAAGACAATCCAAACATAACGTGCATAGGGTGTAGTGAATATAGTGTAACACTCAACACAATATAAAGAGCAATTGTTCATCATGTGTGAGGCAATCAAGTCAAGCATGAGACAAGCAATGGGACATGGCATATGTGAAGAAGTGACATTGTTGCAACCAAACATATGATAGGAGCAAGTAATCCAAGAATTGGATGCAACACACAAGGCATATATATCATGATGCATGTGAATGTGAAAATGGCAAGTCAAAGCAAGATCTCTAGCAAGTGCGCAATCAAGTGGTCCAAGATGACCAATAAGTCTCATGGTGCAAGCAACACAAGTAGTATGATCCGCAATATCCATGCTCAAGAAAGATGTCACCTTGAAGGCATGTCCTTGTGCATTCTTCACAATGCCGAAGTGCAAGCAAATGTGGTGTAGAAGCGAGTCGTGGTAGAATGTATGAGGCTCGCTCTTAAGAGCTCGAATGGTCAACTCACATGAAGTGGAAGTCGAGACGAAGTCCAAGTATCCTACACATGCACACAACAAAACAAAGAGCATATGCACATGGTAGAGAAACACATCATCCATCATGATGGTTCTCATCTCTTGCACATAACCTTTAGTAGCACAAGTGCATGAACAATATGATGCAACAATGGCTATATTCATGGCACTAGGCATATGGTGCAAATAAGGAAGGCAAGCATGCTTCACAAGAATTATGTCAAAATCTCCAATCATATGTGAGAATGCTATGGGGGCAATCTCATGAGCAAGAATAAGAGCATTGTTGCACTAAATACATGGCAAGTGATCTAGCATGAGAGAGGCAACATATGAAGATATGTGACAAGCAGCTATAGCAATCACATGCAAAGTATGGAAATGGTTATCATCAACCGCATGAAATGAGCAAGTATGAATCATGGGGGATGCAATACAAGCAAGCATATCAATCATGTGGTGCAAACTAGTGGAGCGAAGATGCAACACACTAGAGTAAATCATGGCAATCATGTCATGTGAGCAAATAATAGGCATAGACAATGCACATGACATATCACAAGCACGAACACAAAGCAAGATCATAGTATCATCATAGGCGTGGGTCACAAATGGAATAGGGCAACAACAAGCAATATCTCCACCAAGCTTGCAAATACAGATAAAAGTATGAGAGTCAATCATCATGTGTAAAGCAAAGCATGGGTCACAAATGAAGGAAATATGCCCTAGAGGCAATAATAAAGTTATTAGTTATTTCCTTATTTCATGATAAATGTTTATTATTCATGCTAGAATTGTATTAACCGGAAACATGATACATGTGTGAATACATAGACAAACATAACGTCACTAGTATGCCTCTACTTGACTAGCTCATTAATCAAAGATGGTTATGTTTCCTAACCATAGACATGTGTTGTCATTTGATTAAGGGATCACATCATTAGGAGAATGATGTGATTGACATGACCCATTCCGTTAGCCTAGCACTTGATCGTTTAGTATATTGCTATTGCTTTCTTCATGACTTATACATGTTCTGTAACTATGAGATTATGCAACTCCGTTTACGGAGGAACACTTTGGTGCTACCAAGCGTCACAACGAATCGGGTGATTATAAAGGAGTACTACAGGTGTCTCCAAAGGTACATGTTGGGTTGGCGTATTTGAGATTAGGTTTTGTCACTCCGATTGTCGGAGAGGTATCTCTGGGCCCTCTCGGTAATGCACATCACTATAAGCCTTGCAAGCAATGTAGCTAACGAGTTAGTTACGGAATGATGCATTACGTAACGAGTAAAGAGACTTGCCGGTAACGAGATTGAACTAGGTATTGGATACCGATGATCGAATCTCGGGCAAGTAACATACCGATGACAAAGGGAACAACGTATGTTGTTATGCGGTTTGACCGATAAAGATCTTCGTAGAATATGTAGGAGCCAATATGGGCATCTAGGTTCTGCTATTGGTTATTGACCGAGAATAGTTCTAGGTCATGTCTACATAGTTCTCGAACCTGTAGGGTCCGCACGCTTAACGTTACGATGACAGTTTTATTCTGAGTTTATAAGTTTTGATGTATCGAAGTTTGTTCGGAGTCCCGGATGTGATCACGGACATGACGAGGAGTCTCGAAATGGTCGAGACATAAAGATTGATATATTGGAAGCCTATGTTTGGACATCGGAAGTGTTTCGGGTGAAATCGGCATTTTACCGGAGTACCGGGGGGTTACCGGAACCCTCTCGGGGGTTATTGGGCCTTCATGGGCCCTAAGGGAGAAGAGGAGGGGAGGAAAGAGGTGGGCTGCGCCCCCTCCCCTCCCTAGTCCGAATAAGACAAGGAGAGGGGGGCGGCGCCCCCCCTTTCCTTCCCCTCTTCCTCCTCCTTCCCCCTTCTCCTACTCCAACTAGGAAAGAAGGGAGTCCTACTCCCGGTGGGAGTAGGACTCCCCCTTGGCGCGCCCTCCTTGGCCGGCCGCCCCATTCCCATTGGCTCCTTTATATACGGGGGCAGGGGGGCACCCTAGGACACACAAGTTGATCTACGGATCATTCCTTAGCCGTGTGCGGTGCCCCCTCCATCATATTCCACCTCGGTCATGTCGTCGCGGAGTTTAGGCGAAGCCCTGCGCCGGTAGAACATCATCATCATCACCACGCCGTCGTGCTGACGGAACTCATCCCCGACGCTTTGCTGGATCGGAGCCCGGGGATCGTCATCGAGCTGAACGTGTGCTGAACTCGGAGGTGCCGTACGTTCGGTACTTGGATCGGTCGGATCGTGAAGACGTACGACTACATCAACCGCGTTGTCATAACGCTTCCGCTTACGGTCTACAAGGGTACGTGGACAATACTCTCCCCTCTCGTTGCTATGCCATCACCATGATCTTGCGTGTGTGTAGGAATTTTTTTGAAATTACTACGTTCCCCAACAACAAATGCATGGGAATGGGCATATCATGCAAAGTGAACATGGCAAGATGGGCATATAATATGTAATGGACAACAGCCCATAGCCAAGTGAGGGCCATGTAGAAGAAATGCGCTAAGTCTTTGCGCGAAGAGAGCGGTGGGAAAGACAATCCATGGGATCCCAAATCATCGTTGCTCTCTAGAGCTCGTTTTGTCAACTCATGGGATTGCGAGGTTGACAAGTATTCCTGGGTACCTACACAAAAGAGACACAGACCAAAGAAATTGTGTGTGTGGTAAATGTACACATCATCCATCATGATGTGTATGTGCACGTGTGAGTTAGCACAAGATAAGCATCGCTCAACGAAAGTTGATGCATGGTATAAGAACATGTCATCCATCATGAAAGAATAGTTATTATGTATGACACGATGGTGACACAAATTGAGAATGCAAGTATATGGCACATCAATGGCATGTTTATTCATGGGGAGCATATGGTGCACACAATTATTGGGATCATGCAATGGATGGGATGGATCAAAATCTCCTAACATGTATGAGGGAACTATGGGGGTCTCCTCATGAGCAAGATTGGAAACATCATATGGAGAAAATGGACAACATCCAAAACAATGCATATCCGAAGCTAGGTGGGCATGACATGGCATATGAGATAAATGATGCAAAGGGAGCATATCAATATCATCACAAGAAAAACAAATCCCAATAACCATAGGCTTGTCATCTATGCCATAGGTTCAAATTGGGTTCATTTGAATGGCATATGCATAGTCACTACAATGAGATTGCAAATATGACATATGGTGAATGTCATGCATAGCATACGACAAGTCAAGCGGATTATCAATGTGACCTAAAGAATTGTCACAAGAAATCCTATGTAACATGACATCACAACTAAGAGACTCCACATGAGAATCATCATACTCATCATAAATGGGCAAATCATCACATGGGGAAATCATACTAGCATGAAGCATGGTACTAGGTGGATCAACATCATGCAAGCAATCAATGTCAAGAATGTCCACTAGTGGGACTAGAGCATCACCTTCACCTATGTTACCTTTTTCATTCCACTCAAGTGGTGTAGGTGAGGTGGGAAAGACCAAATGGTGGTCATCTTCATCTTGATGGAACCATGTGGGGGGTGCATCATATTCCACCATGGCCATCGTCTTGTCCAAACGGAGGACGAAGTCGTCGAGGATCGGCGCGTCATCGTAAATGGGACCTAGCACCAAATGAGAAGACACAATAGAGGTAGAGGTCAAGTTGTTAGAGATGCAAATGGCCTCACGAGACCTATCAACTATCACACTCTCTCTATGTGGTGGTTCACTCACTCCCTCAAAATAGGTGCACTCAAAGTCGCATATGGTGGAGTCACTCATCTCACTCAAGTGGTGGGGGTTGTGGCTCTCCTCACATAGGAATTGGGGCAACTCGTCATATATGGGGCTAGTGGTGAAGTCATTCTCACTCTCAATATGGTGGCAAAAGTCACTCAAGTCATCATACGTCGCCGTGGTCGAAGGGAGAATCCCATGCTCAACCATCTCGTCGTCGTCTCCGTGGATGAAGGCCCAAGATGGCACATCATCACTCTCCTCCAAGACCGAAGGGAAAATCCCATGCTCGATCATCTCGTCATCGTCGCCGTGGATGAAGGACGAAGATGGCACATCATCACTCTCGCCTCCAAAGATGGAAACATCATCCTTGCTCGCCACCTTGTCGCTCGCCTCCAAAGCTTGGTCCTTGAAGGTCTCCGTAGTCGTACTCGTCGCCGCACCGTCTTGAAAAAGAGTCAAGGTAGACTCGGCATCATCAATGCCACAAAGAGGGATAGTGGTGAAGTCGAACTTGGGAGCATTGTCTTGGAGCTCGTCGGGCTTGGACATCATGGTGGTACTAGCATCATGCTTGTCGTAGAGCTTGGTCGCCGCGAAGTGTGCTTGGGGTGGAGAAGCCTTGGCTTTCATGAGTTCTTGTTCCGCCTTGAGAGCACCAATGTAGTAGTTGTCCAGGGACTTGTAGTTCTCGAGGAAGATAGTCTTGGAGATGTCGTTGTTCAATCGCATCATGAAGTGGAACTTCATCAAAATGGGGTCATCCACGCCGTCTCATCGCAAGGCATTCTTCATCTCCTTGAAGTACGCGTCGATGGACTTGGATCCTTGGATGGTGTTCTCCAATTGGGTCGAAGTTGTTCCATGTAGGTTGGAGGCACGAGCTCTCGCTGCAAAGCTCTCTTCGTCTTGGGCCAACTCATCTTGTAGCTCTCCGAAGGTGTGTGAAGCCACCATGTCGAGGCGTAGTCGTGGAAGTTTCTTGTGGAGCACTTCACTTGATCTTCGGAAGGGACTTGATGTAGCTTGAGGTAGTCATCCATCAAACGCTCCCACTCGAGGTACTCCTCGGGTTCTTGAGTTCCATAGAAAGGAATCTTGTGGTCAGTGTCGAGGTCATAGTAGCTCGTGGAAGTCGCGGACTTGAGCTTGGGGAGCTTCTCTTGAGCGTAGCCTTGAGGTTCTTGTTGGCGAAGATGCCGTATGTCCGTACTCGAAGATGCCTTGAAGTCACTTGGCGAAGATGCCAAGGGAGATGGTGAAGTCGTTGAGCGGTAGTTGGTGTTGAGCTCTTGACCTTCACGTTCTTGTTGGTGATGGTGTCGATGCTGATGTGATCTTGCCGGAGATGGTAGCTCAGAAACATGTGCACGTGAGCGTCTTCTCGAAGATGAGGAAGATTGCTTGTAGGACTTGATGAGGGCTTTGATCTCCTCCATTTGAGCTTGCATCTTGGCGTCGTTGGAGTTGTTCGTGGCATCGAACTCGTCATTGTTGTTGTAGACCGAAGGTGAAATGCCTTGCCTATCCATCACAAGACTCGAGTAGAGGTCGGTAGGAAATGGGATAAACAATACCAAGTTACCGTTTCCCAAAGTTGAGGATGTATCCCGTTTCACTCAATGTGAAATGAAAGAATAGTGGAATTGGTACCGGACTTGTTCACTCACACCTATCGAGTAAAGCTTATGGTGGAGCTCGGTGAGGATAGTGGCACAAAAATTTGATGCAAAATGTTAGCAAGGGTCAATAATGTTGAAAGAGATTCACAAATTTGCAAGTGAAACAAGTAGACCAATAGCAAAGAATGACATACGGAAACACACACACGGATAGATAAATGGGGTCGTGCAACCAAGGAATGAGCACAAAATGTGGAATCCACAGAAAATGCTCGTGTTGCACAACTCAAGAGATACGCTAGCACGATTGCTCAATAGGCGGATAGGACACTTGTGCACAACCTATAAGATGCTAAATGGATATACTTTCTATCCCAAGTATGCTATGTATGTATGGTTTCCGATGTTCTCTCAAGATGATCCAAGATGATCAGATATGACAATCTTATGTGCAATGTGGTATGATGCTATGGCACTTGCTTATAAGCTTCTTTCATCTCTTTCTTTTGCTTAAAAGCTTTATTTCTCTTTTTTGTATGGCCACTTCTGCATAATGCAGAAACCAAGATAGCAATTGTGTATATGCGGCAACAAACTTGTGACACAAGATATGATACCAATATATGCACCACGATGATATGGTATGATGCTATGGGAAGTATGATAACTAATGTGCACAAGTCACATTGCCAGCAATACTCAAATGGCTAGTCTCGATAGGCAAGTGACGCAAAATGGGCTAGGGGTTATCAATGCAATGGCAAGGCAATATACAATGGTGTCATCGAGGTTACCGTCCTTGGTGACGATGAGAGGCGGTGTTGCCAATGTCGACCCATTCCTAGTTAGCCGAAACACCCTAGGAAACGGAAAAATCGCAAACTCAAAATTTCCAAAGGTAAATGTCAAATGGTGGTAGCGGAAAGAGGTGGTGGTTTGCACTCGACAATGCGGAAGTGTAATGATGGGCTATACACGTGTCAGAGTTGAAGTTACCGTCCCTAAGTAGCCGAACACCTTAGGAGACACAAGCCACAACTCAAACAACCTCAAATGCTAAGGGGAACAAAATGGGTTAGGTTGCTGTGGTCGGTGGTGGCTATGCGGATGATATGGTGGACGGCCTAGGCAAACTTTCCAAATTTTGGAAAATTTTATGGAGTCAAATGGTGTTGGAACCTATCTATATGGATGGGGGATGTCAATAGCTACTCAACGAGCTAAAGAACGTGAAAATCGGACTCCGGATGTGGAAGTTATGGGCAAAACGATGAAACTTAAAACGCTGAAACTGGGTGGGGCGGTAGTACCGCTTGTGTGACGCCTCCGATTCAATCATACATTAATCATGCACGCAAATGTGTACGATCAAGATCAGGGACTCACGGGAAGATATCACAACACAACTCTAGACACAAATCAAAATAATACAAGCTTTATATTACGAGCCAGGGGCCTCGAGGGCTCGAATACATAGGTCGATACACAAGAGTCAGCGGAAGCAACAATAGCTGAGTATAGACATAAGTTAAACAAGGATGCCTTAAGAAGGCTAGCACAAAAGCAACAACGATCGAAGAGGCAAGGCCTCCTGCCTGGGACCTCCTAACTACTCCTGGTCGTTGGCGATCTTCACGTAGTAGCATCCATCGGCGGTGGCATCTGGCTCCAGGGATCCACCATATGGTTGCGTCAATCGGAAAGAAGAAAGAAGGGGGGAAAGGGGGTAGCAAAGCAACCGCGAGTATGCATCCAAAGTACTTGCAAGCATCAGATCTATACTAAGTATGCATTGGTATCAAATGGAAGGGTTGTATCTGTGGACTGAACTGCAGAATGCCAGAATAGAGGGGAAGGCCTAGCCTAACAAAGACTAACATCTTCAAGCAGGCCCAAGCATCTTGCAGCATGTAGAAGAGTAAAGAATAGCAGTTTAATTAACAAGCATGTTTTAACAACAACGCCCAGAGATCCTTCCTCGACTCCCTGCGAGAAAGCAATCCGGAGCCACATATCTCAAGTATCCATTTGTAGTTGTATAAGATCAAGATATAAGTCTGAACGTACGTTACCGTGGACACGGCTATTAATAGATAATCTTCCCTGCAGGGGTGCACCATGTTACCCAACACGCTCGATCACTCTGGCCGGACACACCTTTCTAGGGTCAATGCCTGGTCTCGGAAGATCAACACGTCGCATCCCTACCTAGGCTCAGTAGAGAGATCCCCGCCGGTCTACATCCTAAGCACTCTGGGGTCTGGGCCCATCGCCCGTTGCACTCCGGGTCGTTGTGCGCAAGGGGATAAGAGCACCACCCGTGAAGTGGATGGCATGATCCGGCCCGGCCACAATGCTGGACGTCTGACAAAGCTTCGGAAGATACTGCAACGTCGAGGCCCATAACTATTCTCGCGTGGTGGTTAGTGCGTAAAGGCCAGAGGCCAACTCAGAACAAATACGCAAATGTGTTAGTGCATTATTAAAAGAAGTGATGGATGTCGGGACAAGTCCGGAGCTATCACCCCCTCCCAGGTGATACCGCTAAACAGCCAGCCGCCACCGTCACATCGCACGGGTGCTCTCCGGGCCGGCCCGGCTTTCACAACGGTCTCAAGTATCAAGGTAACTATGTGTCCAGACATCAAGGGGAAAATCCGAGGAATCACCCCCGGTGGATTCCACTCGATGTAATCATCAAGGTGAACGTAAGAGGAACCACCCTCGAGGTTCACACTTGAGGTGTTGCACGACAGAGCCGTATTAGGAATGGTGAAGGAGGAACCACCCTCGATGACCACGACCGAATAGCTACACTACAGAGATCTCATCAGGAGCGATGTATGAGGTTCCACCCTCGGCACTCGATGGTAACTCTGCAGAGTCGAGCAACAAAAAGGGGCGTGATGTGATGTGAGGTGTCGGGCTCCGGTCGTCGATCACGTTGATCGAGTTGTCGATGATGAAGCAGGGGCAACAAAGACAAGGTGGGGGTCACTGATGGATAACTAGCCAAACTATACTAAGCAGTTTAGGATAAGCAGGTAAGGTACAACAGCAGGTACAAAAGCAGGCTATGCATCAGAATAGGAGCAATCAAATACAGTAGCAAAATCTAGTGCAAGCATGAGAGAATGGAATGGGCGATATCGGGATGATCAAAGGGCGGGCTTGCCTGGTTGCTCAAACAAGGAGGGTCGTCGTCGACGTAGTCGATCACAGGGGCATCATCAGCGGTCTCGAGGTCTATCGGAGAAGAAGAGGGGGAATAAACAGTAAATACACGCAAACATATGCATAACAAGACAATAAGCGGGGCTAGAAGTGTTCTAACGCGGTGCTAGGTGATACTGGCGAAGGGGGAAACATCCAGGAAAGTTTTCCCGGTTCCGGACATCTGTCAGACAGATGAATCGGAGGGGAAAAGTTCAACGTTTGCTATGCTAGGGACGTGTGACAGATGAACGGACTGCGCATTTGGATTTGTCTCATCGTTCCAAGCAACTTTCATGTAGAAAACATTTTCATCCGAGATACGGTTTATTTTCTATGACTTTTCAAAGTTTTAATAATATTCTGAAATTATTATTAATTCAAAATTGGAATTATGATGTCAGCCTGACGTCATCATGATGTCAGCAGTCAACAGAGTGTTGACTGGTTAAACTGACGTGTGGGGTCATTCTGTCATAGACCGAACTATCTAACAGATTTAAATTAACTAAACTAGTTCATTAGGCTAACTAAGCAAGGTTAATTAAGTTAGTTAATTGACTATACAATTAATTAACTAATTAACTAATTATTTTTATATTTATTATTTTTTAAATCTTTTTTATTACACAGGGCGTGGCGCCCCTTGGTTAGGTGCCCATGCCTTAGCGGGGCGGGCTAACGGGGGGAGGGGCATGGGCGTGGGCGCCCGCCGTCGGGCGCATGGACGCTGCGGGCGCCGCGCCGGGCGCGACTCGACGGCCGGAGACGGCGGGGCGGATCCGCGGCAGCAGCTGGCGTCGGGCGACAGGGCAAAGCGGGCGAAGACGGGAGCGTGACGAGGAGGCTGGTGGCCGCAGCCGGGGAAGGCGAGGCCAGCACACGGATGGGGAACGGCCGGAGCGCGGCCACGATGGCCAACAGCGCGCGCGGCCACCTACAACGACGGGAAGGAGGGGGAATCGGCGAGGGGCTCACAGCGGAGCATAGGGGTGGCAGTGGGCTCGGGGTGGCGATGTCGAGGGCGCCGGCGTCGGGTGGTGGCGACATCGGGGCGGTGCCAGCGGCGACGACAACAGAGACGTTGGGCTCGGGGCGGCGTTGGTGGGGACAAGGCGGTCCAGCGAGTGACGAGCGGCGACGGGGAGGAGGTCAGGTGATGGGGCGGCCCAGCGTGGAGTCGGGGACGCCTCCAGCAACGGCGGTTGGCGTCGGGGCGCCGGTTTCGGTCCGATCCAGATCGGATCGGGAGGGGAGAGGAGTGGGGAGTGGGGGGATCGTGCGGGGTTAGGGTTCGGTCGGCCGTGGCCTATAGGCTAGGGGATCGGGGGAGTGGGCCGGCTTAGGTGGGCTGGTAAGTGGGAGTGGCCCGAGGCCCGGGGGAGTTCTTCTTCGCCTTTTTTTATTTAAAAACTAGAGATGGTTAAGAGAATATTTTGGGCACACTATTTACTTAGGAAAAATATGGGAAGTGCCCTTTTAATTCCTTGGCGATCTTAGACAGAGACACAAATATTTTGGATAGGCACATAAAGTTTGGAGGCAATTGGAGTTAAATAAACAATTATTTATTTTGCAAATGCCATTTAATTTACTACTGGACCAAAAATTAATTCCCAGGGGCATTTTGAGAATTGAAAAGAGGTTGTTTGCAACATGACAAATATCCAGCGTTTATTTGCCACACTTTGAACATTTTATTTTGCATGCTTGAGAAATTTGAATTTTGGTCTTTAATTTGAATTTGAGTTTGAACTAAGATTTGGATCAAGCGAGGATTAGCAACAGTAATGTGATGACATGGCACCATTAGAAGGGGATTACTGTAGCTTAATTATCCGGGCGTCACAGCTTGGGAGGGCGGTAGTACCGCTTGTGGTGCTCAGCGGTAGTACCGCTTGGAGGGCGGTAGTACCGCTCGTGTCGGGAAAATTCGCAGATCGAAATCGGGGCGAATTTGGGGCGGAAAAGGATGATTTCAGGGGCAAAATTGGATGGATTTCGTGGATGGAAGGTGGGGAAACTTGGGGAGATGCTAGATCCACTCGAAACCGAGCAAATCCATGGATCAAAATCAACAAAACATCATCAAACCAACAAATCACAAAAAAAATTGGGGCTATTTTTTGTGGGGATTTTAGGACGAAAGCAAGCAAAAGAAGGCTAGAAAAAGAGGGTTAGGGGCTCCAAATTTGTGATCAACCTTGCTCTGATCCAAGATGATGTAGGGTAGAACCCTAGTGGCCGATCTTTCACGTTTGGAGCGGGTCCCTATGAAGAACACGTGGAAGAACAGAGAGAAATCACAAGGGGAAACACTCAAGAACAAGTCCAATCACACATCCACTAGACAATCAAACACACAACATCCACAAGGGTACATGAACAACAAAGGAAAAGATACAAGGTAAGGTTCATCTCCAAGAGGAGGTCTTGTTGGTATCCTAGACGGATCTCCCCCCGAGGGGGTCTTGAATCCAAGATGGATCTTCTCCGAAGAGGTCGCGGTCTCTCACGAGGAGTAGATCCGTATGGATGAGCAAAGCTCTATCTCAAAATGAGCTAAATCTGTGCTAACCCTAGAAAGGAAGTGGAGGTGGCCTATTTATAGTCTAAGCCACGAAGGGGTAAGTGGGAGAGGGATGCAAGGCCAAACGCAAACGGCTGCGCACAGGCAGGGTGGTAGTACCGGACTCATGGGTGGTAGTACCGCTTGAGCGGTAGTACCGCTTAGAGGGGCGGTAGTACCGGACTTATACCGCTCGATCACTGGAGTTTGTCGGGTTGAGCGGTAGAAGGGCGGATGCTGGGCGGTAGTGCTGCTTGGGTGGCCTCGGCGGTAGTACCGCTTGGAGTGGGCGGTAGTACCGCTTGGAGTGGGCGGTAGTACCGCTCGTTCTGGAGCGGCCAGGTTCTCTTCCTGCTTCTCTTCCATGCTTCCCTCGCAGACGGTGTAGTCGTTCCTTGGCGCTTGCACTCCTCCTCGACATCCGTGAAGCTCCGACAATACCTATGCATGCACACGGGAGAAGTGTCAAGTAGTATACCATCCTCGAAGGGGTCAAGTAAACACGTGTAAAGGAGAAGATTCACCTTTATGTATGAGAAGTAGATGTCACACGTGTCACTTGCCGAACGGACTCTTGACATGATGATGTCCATAGGATGCTCCGCATCAGATGAGATCCCAGTTGAGCATCAAGTAGTGAACATGTCTGGAAAAATATAAAATATAAAGAAAAAAGGGCAGAAAAACAAAACTAAGGGTAGAAATGAAGAAATTTGTCTCTAGGCCAGCCCATCCGGGCGTTTCTTCAGGCGATGCTGGCTTCCGTGTCGCTATAAGCTACCCATAGCCACGCCCATATCGAATCAGACATAATTGGGTGTTTGCCATCTTCTTTCACAAGGTGTGGTTGTTCTTTTTTTTTGAGGGAAAGGTGTGGTTGTTCTAGAGAAGCAACTTATATTGAGCGATGACTTTTGTCCTAACACGATAACGGTTTGCTCTTTCAATTTCTTACCAAGGCAACCGCGGTTATAACATGAAAACATATCAATCACACTTGTAACATTCACATGAAACTCTACATTGGTTCAAACACATTGACTCACACATCGAGTTCACAACAGGCAACTGAATAACAAAACGTATGCAACCCTAATATCAGACACTCAAACTGAAAGATGTCATAGCTTGACAAAAAGAAGACACCGTACGTAAGGCATCAGATACCCGATCGAGAGACTTAATCACATCATACATATGCTCGTTCATGTGGCCACTCCATCCTAGTCGATGCATCTCCCTACAACCTCACCTCTACACCAGACTACTAGGAAGTCTTCTGACGGCGGGAATTGCCGAAGCACGCTTGACCCCACTTGTTCCTCGCCGGACAAAAGGCATCTAGCGCGGCATAATTCAAACGCCACGCTGGAACCAGTAGTTCGTAGCGGGGCGGTCAGGAACTGCGTCATCTCGCTTATTAGGCATGCTTTTCATATTTTTACTTGCGACCCTACAGCACGGTTCCGTGTCAATATCATAGACTGCTAGTTGTGGAGTTTTGTTTTTTCGTTCATCGACATGAGAAATATATGTTCCACCTGCTTAGCGCGCTTAGGCGGAAATTTGATGATTATTGGAACTTTTGAAGTGAAATTCTCAGAAAGCACATAGTTATATTCAGCTACCCAAGCCACAAATGTACATTACTGTCAGGCTTCCCAGCTGAATTCTGATGCCTGACCCTCCTGATCCGTGCAGCTAGCATGGAGATGGGTCTGCCTCTCGGATTTATGTGCATTGAATCGCTGGAAGAGACAGACGAAACAGATCGATACCTTGTGTTGACGGGGAGGTCGGAGTGGCTGCCGTCGACGTACGGCCCGCAATCGACGGAGGAGCTACAAAAGTGACCTTTTTTGTCAAGCGGTGGCGGTGGTGGTGGGGGGCCAGATGTTAAGGGTGGGAGGGAGGCTGACGTCTCCGCCGCCGCGGAGGTACGTGGAGGGGCCGCGAGCGGTGGGCGTCCGGGAGAGGCTGCGCCGGCGAGCGGTCTGGCCGGCGAGGAGGACGAGGAAGGGAGACAACGCAGATCCGCGGAGTGTGGGCTGGGCTTGTGACGTTGGGGCCTACGAAAACTATAGCCCAATTCGAATTGGTGCCCTAACACACAGCGCTTATGTTGGGCCTAATCTCTCGCTCCAGGCTGGGGGCCTCTGTTCAGCCCCATCTATCATTTCCCCCTAGCATCATCCCCCCCCCCCAAAAAAATCCCCCTAGCATAAAAAAAACTATCATTTCCCCCCAAAAAAACCCTTCACAAATAGATGGAACTGATGATTTATCTAAAAAAATAGACGAAACTGATGATGACGTGTCTAGGCTTGGAACCGGATATATGCTAGTAGGAGTAGCTTGTAAGCAATTACCATCCTTTACATGTAAAGGGAATTCAATGAGTCATTTCATGCTCCATAGGCGTCGGTCATCTTATCATCTTATAGGATAAATACAAAGTTAGTTTTACGAAAAGAAATCGAGTCTAGAAGAACCCTCCCATTGCAAACTTAGTCCTACACAAGTTTTGCCTTTCTTGTTTATGGATGACAGCCTATACAAGGTTCCAAACTCGGTTGCAAAAGTGATACTATCCAGATAAGTGTGTGACATGTAAAGTGAATAAGGTGAGTCATATATACCAAACATCAAGGTTTCTGTACTTTATGTGTGATCATATGCACAACTAAAAAGCAACTTTGATGATCAATCCAAAAGCACGCGTGTAGCTAGTGCAACCTAACACATTGTACCAAAAATCGTTTTAGATGCATCCAAACAGAATTATTAAAGCTAATGCAAAGAAGAAAAGAGGTGGTGCCCGGGCTACTATAAATAGGCATGAAGTATAAAGATCATCACAAGCACAAGCATCAAAACCAAGCAACACTAGTTAACACCAATCCACCATGAAGATCTTCCTCATCTTTGCCCTCCTCGCCGTTGCGGCGACGAGTGCCATTGCGCAAATGGAGAATAGCCACATCCCTGGTTTGGAGAGACCATCGCAGCAACAACCATTACCACCACAACAAACATTATCGCACCAACAACAACAACAACCCATCCAACAACAACCACAACCATTTCCACAACAGCAACCATGTTCACAGCAACAACAACAACCACCATTTTCGCAGCAACAACAACCACCATATTCGCAGCAACAACGACCACCATTTTCACAGCAACAACCACCATTTTCGCAGCAACAACAACCAGTTCTACCGCAACAGCCATCATTTTCGCAGCAACAACTACCACCATTTTCACAACAACAACCACCGTTTTCGCAACAACAACAACCAGTACTACCACAACAACCACCATTTTCGCAACAACAACAACAACCAATTCTACCACAACAACCATCATTTTCGCAACAACAACAACAACTAGTTCTACCGCAACTACAAATACCATTTGTTCATCCATCTATCTTGCAGCAGCTGAACCCATGCAAGGTATTCCTCCAGCAGCAATGCAGCCCTATGGGAATGCCACAAAGTGTTGCTAGGTCGCAAATGTTGCAGCAGAGTAGTTGCCATGTGATGCAACAACAATGTTGCCAGCAGTTGCCGCAAATCCCCCAGCAATCCCGCTATGAGGCAATCCGTGCTATCATCTACTCCATCGTCCTGCAAGAACAACAACAGGTTCAGGGTTCCATCCAAACTCAGCAGCAGCAACCGCAACAGTTGGGCCAATGCGTTTCCCAACCCCAACAGCAGTCGCAACAGCAACTCGGGCAACAACCTCAACAACAACAATTGGCACAGGGTACCTTTTTGCAACCACACCAGATAGCTCAGCTTGAGGTGATGACTTCCATTGCGCTCCGTACCCTGCCAACGATGTGCCGTGTCAATGTGCCGTTGTATAGAACCACCACTAGTGTGCCATTCGGCGTTGGCACCGGAGTTGGTGCCTACTGATAAAGAAAGGTCTCTAGTAATATATAGTTGGATCACCGTTGTTTAGTCGATGGATATGTCGATGCAGCGGTGACAAATAAAGTGTCACACAACGTCGTGTGTGACCCGCCCAAACTAGTTGTTTAAATTCTAAAATAAAATACAAATAAAGTTGTATCAAGACAATGTTCATATTGACATTGTGTGGATGTCAATCTGATTGCCATGCTTGCAAGTTCATAAGTTTTTCTTTCCTGGTCACAAGCGCAACCTGGTGCCTTAATTAATTATCCATGTGTTGGAATAATCACTATTTAAATATAATAGTGTTACTATAAAATTTGGGTTGAACTCTTTATAATGTGCCGTGTCAATGTTTCATGCTATGGTTAGGTTTACCTTAATACTTTTTTTGTAGTTGTGGATGCTTGCAATAAGGGTTAATCATAAGTGGGATGCTTGTTCAAGAAAGAGCAGTACCTAAGCACTGGTCCACCCACATATCAAATTATCAAAGTAATGAACGCGAATTGTATGAGCGTGATGAAAACTAGCTTAACGATATTTCTCATGTGTCCTCGGGAGCGTTTTCCTTCATATAAGAATTTGTCCAGGCTTGTCGTTTGCTACAAAAAGGATTGGGCCACCTTGCTACACTTTATTTACTCTTGTTACTTGTTACCCGTTACGAATTAACTTATCACAAAACTATCTGTTACCGGTAATTTCAGTGCTTGCAGAGAATACCTTACTAAAAACCGCTTGTCATTTTCTTCTGCTCCTCGTTGGGTTCAACACTCTTACTTATCGAAAGGACTACGATAGATCCCCTACACTTGTGGGTCATCAGCGAGCGCGGCCAAGCGGTGGCTACATGAGCGAAGTAGGGTGGTCAATGCAGATTTTTTAAAAGAATTTTTCTTCCATCTGTGATGTTTGAGGCTAGTGACAGGACGAGTCTTGTTGACGACACATGCGGATCAGCCGCTAATGGCAAAGGTGCTTTCCTTTGTCGTTTGTGTTTTTTCTATAGACGATAAACACATAGTTTAATTGACGGCAAAGTCTTTGTCATCAACGTGATGAAAAGTTGACGTCAAATTAGCTCTTTGCTGACTGTGTTTGTCATCAACTTGCTGACGGCAAAGTCTTCGAGTATGTTCTTGGCTGACGGCAAATTACCCGATTCCTATAGTGGACCAACTAAGGAGTACGAAAGGGCAGCCGCGGCTGGGTTTATAAACCAGTGCGGCTGCTCTTCGCTCGGCGAGGTGGGACTAAACATAGCGCACCGCGGGTGGCAGCGCACGGCCTTTAGTACCGGTTGGTGGCTCTAACCGGTACTAATGCGTTGCCCTTAGTACCGGTTGGAGCCACCAACCAATACTAAAGGGCCTCGTTTCCCGCCGCTTGGGCTGGCCAAAATTGGCCTTTAGTACTGGTTGGTGGCTCCAACCGTACTAAAACTCCTCTATATATATGGCACTTACGAAAAATCAGTTATCGTCGCCACTTCGTTCCACTTTTCTCGCGAGAGAGTCTCGCAAGATCTCGCCGACGCCGCCGCGCGCGTGCCGTCGCCCTCGCCCCCCCCGCCGCCGTCGTCGTCGTCGCCGCGCCGCCGCCGCCGTCGTCGTCGCCCGCCGCCGCCGTCGTCGTCGCCATGCGCCGCCCTTGGCTTCCCCCGCCCAGCGCCCGTCTTGTCGCCATATCGCGCCGCCGGCGATCTCGTCGCCGTCCCGCCGCCGCCGCCATCTCGTCGCCGTCCCGCCGCCGCCGCCGTCGTCGCTGCTGCGCCACCCGTCGCGCCCTATATACGCATACACACATACACACACACACACACACACACACACACACACACACACAGACACACACACACACACACATACACACACACTACACACACACACACGCATACACACACATACACACAGACACGTACACACAAGCACACACACACACACATACACACACACACACGTATATACACACACACACACATATTTTTTACTTATTTTCTGTTTTCTATATATAATGTTTACATGAATTAGAACTATCTAGTTTATTTTTAGAATGTTAATTAGAAATGTTATCATCGATGAATTAATATAATAACTTGTTTATTTTTGTAAATATAATGCTTAGTTGAACTAGTTGAATTAATATATAGATCAACTAGTTTATTTTTAGAAGATGCTTAATTAGTTGAACTTGTTGAATTAATATATAGAACTAGTTTATTTTAGAAGATGCTTAATTAGTTGAACTTCTTGAATTAATATATAGAACTAGTTTATTTTTAGTAAATTCTTAATTAGTTGAACTAGTTGAATTAATATAACTAGTTTATTTTTAGTAATGCTTAGTTGAACTAGTTGAATTAATAGATTTTTCTGTTAATAGATTTTTTCTGTTAATAGATTTTTTTCTGTTAATAGATTTTTTGGTGATAATATTATTGAATATGCATGTTTGGTGATATTATTGTTAATAGATTTTTTTGGCTGATATTTAGATTGTGTAATTAATTTTGTTCATAGAATTTTAATGATTTTTTTGTTCATAGTATTTAGAAAAAGGAAAAAAAAGAAGAAGTAGTTTATATATAGTTGAACTAGCTAGTTGATTTAATAAACTAATTTATTTTAGTATATATAGAAGTAGTTTGTTTTTAGTAAGTATTACTTATTTATTTATAATAAGTGCTTAATAGTTGAACTAGATAGTTGACTTAATTAATAAAACTAAATTATGAACGTAGGCCGGAAATGTCGTACTCATCGGACGACGAAAACCGCCCGGGGGAGTGCGACTGGTGCCACGACGACCGAGGTATCTGCGACAGGTTCATTGAGCTGGACGAAGATCGGCGCTTCAACATTAAGCTCGAGGAGACCTGCGATGTTCATACGGTACGCAACGATGACAATAGTTTTTTTCGTAATTAAGCACGACTTCAACTATTTTAACGTGTATTTTTCATCTTTTCCAATTCGACTAGCTTATCCCATGCTTTGGAAGACGCTATGTCTTGGAGAGGATGGGTTTTGAAGACCATGAAAATTTCGAAACCAAAAAAATTATCCTAAGTACAGAACATGGTGTGAATTTTCAAGTAAATGCTGTACAATTTTCAGAGTGTAACCCATTTTGGTTGCAAAAATTGGGATGCATTTTGCAAGATGTATGGTCTTGATGAGGGTATGCTTGTCACAATGGATCTTGGTGATCCTACAATCGAGCAAGAGACACCTTCGATTTGGGTCTTTGTGGATACACCTCCAGTTCTTCCCTCATGTGAGCTAAACATAGTTATTAAATAATTTATACTATTTATTTCAAAATATAATGTTGACAACTTATCTCCATTGACAGCTTATTTTCATTCTTCAAAGAATGTGCGGAAGATGGTAGACAGAACGTACTACACTGAAGGCTCCGAATTAACTTATCAGGAGAAAAATCATCTGGTCGGATTTTGTACTGATCTTGAGAAATACAATATCTACAATCAAACTCCTCAACATTATGGTCAATACGTGCCACTAGTGCACGTGTTGAACTCTGATAACTACCATGGAGATACCCTGGTAAGATTATTTTTTACTATTACAACATCCGTGCATCTTTTTGCACACTTCTAAAACTAGTACATCATTGCTAACTACAAAGTTATTATTATGTTTTTCAACAGATAATCCCGAATGATTGTGTGCCTCATCTGATGTATACGCGTGGTAGCCTTCATATTTTGAACATACGACCAGATCGTCCTACGAATCTCAACTGTCCATACCGGGTTTCTAAAAGAAGTGGAGACATAACAATCAAAGAATGGAAAAAATGTATGGACAGTCGTAAGGAGCTTCTTGGAAGCAATAAGCAGCGAAAGGCAAGAATTGGAGACAGGATGATCGCCATTCTTCATAATGGAGAGTTAGGGTCTATATTGTTTTATGCTATTTTACCTTAAGGGTGTTTAGGTCCTACCTGATACTGATGATCATGTGCTAAGAACAATTATGTAGGGTTGGGTTCGATGACTATATATGAGGATGATGATCGTATGACTTATTATTAATAACGAGTAGAAGTTGTATGATGATGCATGATTAGTAGGACTTGTTATTATATATATATATGATGATGTAATGATGCAAAGCATGCATGAGCATGTTATATCTGCGGGTGCAATGAACATAGCAGCAGCGTTGATAAACAAAGCATGCATGATGTATGATGCATAACGTGTACAATGTGTAGTATCGTAAAATACCAGCAAACTAAAAAGAATTAAAATGGAAACACAAAATTAAATGAAAAAAAATCATAAAACTAAAAACCCACCAAACCTTATAATACCGGTTGGTGTTACCAACCGGTACTAAAGGGCTCCAGGCCCCCGGAGCTGGCTCGTGCCACGTGGTTGCCCTTTAGCACCGGTTCGTCTTGAACCATACTAAAGGGGGGCTTTAGTGACCACAATTTAGTGCCGGTTATGTAACCGGCACTAAAGGGCCTTACGAACCGGTGCTATTGCCCGGTTCTGCACTAGTGTTGATTCTCCCCTTGTATCCGATGCTTTGGCCTTGTAGCTCCATTGGCCCCCGTGTGTTTCCCCATTTGTCTTGTGGACCACATCCTTGATTAACATGGGCCTTTGGTTGTACCATATATGTACTTGAGCCTATTCCTTAGATATAACCCCTCACCATGTCTATGAAAAAAAGTAAACGTCAAACAATATAAGTTTACAAAAAGGTAATCATGTATTTAAAAAATGTTAAACCTTCTATACAAAATATTTCTGATATATACAAAATGTATCAAAAAGTACACATAAAAAATAGAAGTTTTCCAAAAATATTAATCATGTACCTGGGAAATGTTAACGTGTATACATAAAATGTTTCTAATGTATACGAAAATTGTTGAATGTGTATGTAAAAAGGTTGACATCAAAAGAAAGAAAAACAAAGAAAACCAAGAAAGAAACAAAGAAAAAAAAAGGAATAGATAAACCAGTAAAAAGGAAAAAAAGAGTAAAACATGAAGGAAACAAAGAAAACCGATTTAAAAACCAAAGAAAGCCAACGAAGAAACAAAAAACAGAACAAAAAGAAAAAAACCCTAACCGAACTAGTACGTGGAATCGAGTGAGCGGACGACCTAAACGCGAACGAATGACCAAAGGTTGTCAGAAACATGAATTTTAATCGTATCGGAGCTCTGATTGTAGGATCGCAAACCTTATAACGACTTGATGCTATTCTTGCACCTTCAGGCCAGACAAAAGATACACTCGCTGTGAGCGAGATATAGCATTAGTGAAGCTATGAAGGGTATCAAATCGTCATAGCTATATCTCGCCTATTCAGGCTCGCCTCTGGAGTCCACAAGTATGGGCCGGACAATTAACGTGTTCTCGCATGGTCGCTCGTTCACTCAGTTGTTGTTCATTCGCTCGCTGTACATTCTTTTTTTTATTCTTTTTTCTTTTGGTTTTCATAGTATTTCACTGTTTTGCAATGATTCATCTTTTTTCCTTTTTTACATATTTTTCTTATTTTTTGCTTCAGTTTTCTTGTTTTTCTTCTCGGTTTTCATCAATTTAATTTGTTTTCACTAAGTTCCCTGTTTTGCATCAGCTTATTCATTTTTTTTGTTTTTCTTCATCTTTCTTGTATTCTTTTCTTTTTACAATGGTCTTCTTCAGGTTTTCTTGTTCCTATCTTGGTGTTGATCGGATTTTTTTGTCCCTTCTTTCCTTCTTTCGTTAAACATATATCTAATTATGTTCGTACACTTTTTACATTTTCGTATACAACATGAGATTTTTTTTCCAACAAGTTTTTCGTTTTTTCAATGCATACTTTTTTCACACACTATGTACAATTTTTTTATGTACATCGAAAACATTTTTATGCATGTGTGTTTAACATTTTTAAATACATGATTAACATTTTCTATAATATGTTCCGATATCTATGTAATTTTCATACAAATTGTACATCTTTTGTATACTTAAGAAATAATTCTTGATACATATTTAACATTTTAAAATACACTATATACGTTTCTAAAAATATTTTATAATGACCATTTGTTTAATGCTATGACCATTTTTTTAAATGGACAAACGTTTTTTTCTTCAAAACATCAATATTTTTTGTGGAATATATGTATTTTTTTGTTTTTTTATGAAAATATAAAAAAAGAAAATTATAAAATATAAAGAAAAACGGGAGAAAAAACAAAACTAAGGGTAGAAATGATGAAATCTGTCTCTAGGACGGCCCACCCGGGCGTTTCTTCTGGCGATGCTGGCTTCCGTGTCGCTATAAGCTACCCATAGCCGCGCCCATATCAAACCTGACATGATTGGGTGTTTGCCATCTTCTTTCACAAGTTGTGGTTGTTCTAGAGAAGCAACTTATATTCAGTGATGACTTTTGTCCTAACACGATAACGGTTTGCTCTTTCAGTTTCTTACCAAGGCAACCGTGGTTATAACATGAACACATCAATCACACTTGTAACATTCACATTAAACTCAATAGTGGTTCAAACACATTGACTCACACATCGAGGTGATACAACCTTATAGAGTACACACCATGCAACTGAATAACAAAATGTACACAACCCTAATGCCACACACTCCAACTGAAAGATGGCAAAGGTTGACAGAAAGAAGACACCATAAGGCACCAGATACCCGATCGAGAGACTTAATCACATCATACATATGCTCGTTCGTGTGGTCATTGTTTCCTAGTCGGTGCATCTCCCTACAACCTCACCTCTAGCTACACCGGACTACAAGGAAGTCTTCTGACCGCGGGAATGGCCGAAGCACGCTTGACCCCACCTGTTCCACGCCGAAAAAAAGGCATCTAGCACGGCATAATTCAAATGCCACGCTAGAACCGGTAGTCGGAGCGGGGCCGTCAGGAACTGCGTCATCTCGCTTATTAGGCATGCTTTTCATATTTTTACCTGCGACCCTAAAGCACGGTTCCGTGTCAATATCATAGACTGTTAGTTGTGGAGTTATGTTTTTGTTCGTCGACATGAGAAATATATGGTCCACCTGATTCACTCGAATGTTTTTAATTCTAGAAAAAAAAGCGCCCGCCCGTGACGAAATGCAAAGTAGTTTATTTTTTCCTTGGGAAAAGAAAAAAAAATCTATTTATAGCCTGTTTGCCTTGTCACCTGTTTCTGTGTCTGCCTTTTGTTTGGTCTCCTCCTCCTCCTCTGTTTGGCGTCATTGCTGATATAGTAGTAGTGATATAGGTAGGATGCGGAGCCTAACAATAACGGATGGTGCGTAGCACTTTGCGAAGCTTAATCGCCGTACGTCCAACCAACAAGTTGAGCAGATCGTCTACCGGGCCGGCTACATTTTCATTGAGCAATCAATGGAAGGCTAGCTAGAATGGCGTACCACAGGAAGGAGAGCTCGCCGGCGGCGTGCCGGGTGCTGCTGGTGGCGGTGGCGATGGCGGTGCTATTGGTGGCGCAGCATGCGGGGCGCGCCGACGCCAAGATGATCTTGTACGACGTGATGGAGGCGGACGAGGTGCCGGGCCGCAACGGGCTGACCCACACGGAAGACGAGGCCAACAAGTACAGCCGCGGCTGCGAGAGCTCCAGCAAATGCAGAGGCTGAACTCTCTATATAATCCACCCAAGCAAAATAACCAAATTGCACTCCTTACATTCCTTAATCACCTTGTTCCTACCTTGTTTTTATTAATAAGCGGGAGATAAGTACCCACGCGATTGCCACGGGATTTGGTTGTAATTATTTTAATAAGAATTGGTTGTATGAAACATCATTAGTTAGATTAACAATGCGAACTAAATTTGTATAAAGTGTTGTAGTTTGATTAGTGTATAGCTGTATACTATTTATTGAATATGAGTAACACGCATGATGCATGTTAAGTTAATGTGGATTATTTTCATGCACATACACGGCGGCATGCATGATGAGTTGACATAGCTGTTTTCTTTAGGGGGTGAGTTGGCTCGCATGTTGAGAGAAATATTAGGGTCAATGGAGACAACTATATACTCCCTCCGTTCCAAAATAGATGACTCAACTTTGTACTAACTTTAGTATAAAGTTGAGTCATCTATTTTGGAACGGAGGGAGTATTTAGCTTGGTACTGATTTATTTGTTGTCACATGTACATTGGCCAATTTCATTGATTCATTTCATCCAATTAGCTAGTCAAGATCTGGCCGTACATGGTTTGTTGAATCCTAGCGTAACATAGGTTAGAGACCAGTCGAATGAAAATGAATTTCAATTTTGCTAGAACTCATCTAGATGAGATACAATTTGGTCTCATTCACCTTTTATAGCCATTGGATGTGATGTTATAAGATGCCTGTGTGCTGATATGAGTTGTATTTTTCTTGTTTTCCAGGTGAATGAGACCAAATTATATCTCATCTAGATGAGTTCTAGGTACTCCCAATGAATTTTGTGTTTGTGGAATCATTTCGAGCCTTCAGATATAGATCCAATGGTGTAGATGCCTTTTTCTACCTCTCAATCATTTTCCCTGTTATCTTCTACCCCAAGCCGTCAGCTACCACCGACCTAAACGCCTACCGCCATCGTTCGCGGCCAGCGGCGCTTCAGCGCCAGCCTCACATCCCCGCGTACCGCCGCGCTCCCATCGTCCCTGGCCATCCCGCTAACCTTGGCGATAAACAGATTTTTTCCGATGGACCAGCACCCTCCCCGCTAAGATAGATAGTCAGCGAGCCTGCCACCCTAATATAGACAGCGGGGTCGCCTGTCACCCTAAAATAGACACAAAAGGTTTCTCCGGCGAGCCAGCGGTTGCTTCCTTCATGTGAACTCGACTGACCCATATATTATTGTCATGCGACTTACAAGTAGGTAGATTGGAATAAACAAATCCCATATTCCATAAAAGTCTTAGTAAATGAGGTTTCCCAATGTTAATAATGCTGTCGATCGATGGGGATGTCCCGGTAGAGAAAGTCATGATGCTACATGAGAGCATGGATGGATTGATGGATGGATGCATGGCCGCTCATATGCACATCATGCTTTTCTTCTTCTTCTCTTCTTATCTGCATTGATCGAGACCACGCACCAGGCCACCAAGGCGAATTAGGCGCCATAGCTCCTTCCAGGAGGACAAGCTGCTAGTGGTAACCGGAATCATCATGCCCTTTTGTCGTTGCCACTAACCAGGACGATCGTCGATTGAAGTGTAGACGCATGAAGGTGATGCTTGCGTTGCATCTACTCCCTCCGTTCCTAAATATTTGTCTTTCTAGAGATTTCAATAAGTGACTACATACGGAGCAAAATGAGTGAATCTACACTCTAAAATATGTCTATATACATTCGTATGTGATAGTCCATTTGAAATATCTAAAAAGACAAATATTTAGGAACGGAGGGAGTACTACAAATTAACCTATTTTATTCATCTCCGCTTAATTTATTTTCTCCCTCTGAAATACTTTCATATTTCACAAAATAAAACATGAATAACGTCGTTAAGGCACCAGAGCAAATCGAGACAAGGAAATTTCAAATGGCCCAGCTAATTTCTCGGACGACGATGACGACGGCATCACCATGGAGGGCCTTTTTTTCTAATGGAGGATGATGGGTACAAGCAGTCGGCTGAGAACAACGAACTGAAACCACACCCCATAAAAAGAAACGGAAATCTAAAACCACGGCGTTTATTTTGGAACGGAGGGAGTGACTACTTTCGAGTCGATCGAGCCCGTACGTGCTTAATTATGAAGACATTTCAGTTGCACAATTAATTAAAGCTCCTTAATTGCCACAAAAAAAGAGAAATAATACTAGTAAAGAGCTGCTTTTGTAGCTAGGCAATATTCTCGCAGCATCAACGTTAAGGCCGTAGCTGCCATGGTAGTGGTTGGACGGGCAGTGATCACCGTCAGCTTGATCACGACCGATCGACTGATTGGTGTGGGACTAGATAGGGCGTGGCATACGTGCACACCGGCCAGCCGCCCACCCGGCCCGGGCAGGCATCAACAGCACAAGAGTACAGTGGAGTACGACTGCACAATGATTTTCCTCATCTTCCCCTTTGATTGCAATGCACAGGACTAACAAAAGTCGTAATAACAAATCTGATTACCACTTTAGCTAATTGATTAACCTTGTATCGTTTCAAATTTTGATTTGTTCGGCAATCAAAATGGAGTACGTAATCTTGGTCGGCAATTTGAGTAAGTATTCAAGCATGTATTATGTGTGATGGAATGTGTATGTGTGGGTAGCTAGTTTTTTCATTGATCAACGTACGTACTTAATTGATGGAGTATTGCATAATTACTTGCTTAAATTCAGCTATCAAGTAGCTAATTCATTTGTATCCGCAGAATCATGAACCCAAGAATGACACATGGGCAACTACTGATTATAATCAATCCATACTCTGGATATCACAAGGGAGGGTTGTAGGGGTAGTTGAAAAGCTTTGTAGCTGAAAAGAAGCTCGTTGCTTTGCTAGAAAAAAAAAGGAAACCTTATTATATGTACACATCTACCGGTTCATCTAGAGCTTCAGATGATTAAACAACTTGTGCCACTCCATGGAAAAGTGAGTAAACACATCTCTTTATTAATCAAGAAGCTACATACGCGATTAATTACGCAGGGCAACAAACAAACATGATCACATGTACTACTACAAGTGGCTGCAAGCAACAAGAACAGAGCAAAACAGAAGAGAGGCAGGAGTCAGATGGATCGGATGAAAAAAGAAAGAGGAAGAAGGGGAAGAGCAGCTTAATTGGAGCTGGCCGGCCGGGGTGATCGAGCTCCGCCGGTCTCTAGTCAGTGGTGATGTGCACGCCGATGACGATGACGAAGAGCGCGATGAGGGCGAAGTAGATGATGGCGTGGACGAGGATGGCCATGGCGCTGGTGTGCATGTTGCCGAACTCCACGAAGTGATGCTTCCCGGGGAGCTGCAGCAGCAGCCCCGGCGACAGCAGCACGAACAGCACCACCGCGATCACCACCGGCCCCCAGTCCGACATCCTCCCCTTCTTCTCCGACGCCGGCGAGCTTCTTTCTTTCTAGCTAGCTAGCTCCCCGAGGCAGAGAAAGGGAGGCAATGGAGCAGAGCAAACCAGGAGCAGGGGGAGCAGAGGAGGAGGATGGTGTGATTGTGGAGGGAAAGGCGTGAGGGCTCCCTTTCATCGCCATTCCCATTCGTTTGGTGACGTTTCGCTTTCCCTACCGCCTACGACCACATCGCCCGTTTTCTAGTCACACCTTTTGCGCTTGTATTTTCTAGTCACGCCTTTTGCACTTGCGCTTCAGAAAAGAGAAGAAAAGTTTTTTTTCTTTCTAAATTATTGTATACTGTTAGCAGCTACATGCATGAAAATATAATTATTCAAATCTTATGATTAGGTAGTCCTTTTTGTGAAAAAGGACCTAGATCTTTTGCAAAGGTTCGTAAAAAGGGCAACACATCCTATATACATAATAAAATAAAATCAAGCACCACCGAAGGACCACTGCCACAGTCGGAATGGCCGTCTATGCGGTGCTTCCCTACCTGAGCCGGTTTGACTTTCGTGATGACAACCGGGAAGTTTTCGTGCACGTGCCCCTGAGGTGTGGCGTACTAGAGCTGAAATCATCGCCACTGAACTCTTGAATAGATCTAAAACATCTGACTCAAAATCTAATCGTCACACACAAACAGCAAGAAGCTCTAACCTCATCGCACCACGAAGACATCAGGAATCTACACCGGGGCTCCACCCCGATGCACAAACTCGATGAGAATCGAAGTATGGAAGACCAACTTAAAATGAACCACTGCTATCTGCGTGAACGCCGCTCATGCGAGAAAAAAAAACCCTAACCCAAACTAATAGTCAAAGTCGAGGCACCGGGATCCCTCTCCCCCGCCACCATCCGCCTGAGTGGCAGGCGGAGGGGAGGTGGATCCACGGGCTCGCCGGCGAAGCTTGGAAGGGATGAGTATCCTAGCCGCCACACTCGCGAGAGGGAAAGAGAAACCCCAACTTGGAGGGGAGGCTTCCGTATTTTCCTTTGACAGTTTATATGAGTACTTTATGTGGGCGATTTCAACAACAACAAGAAGAAGAGCAAGGAGAACAACTTCAGAAAAGAAAACATTTTAAAATTTCACTTGTTTAACTCCATTGATGGGATTTTTAAATTCTCAATTATAAGTTATAACTGGCTAGCTATATCTAGGGCATTTCAACGCCACAACAACATATTTCAACGCCACAACAATATTCAAGGAGAAGAACAACAGCAATTTTGCTTGTTTTTCAGTGAGCTTGTTGATAACAGACAGGCAGGCAGGTGGAAAGTGAGTGTGAGAGTGAGGTCTCTCTTGCTGGAGACCTCTCACTCTCGTCCTGTCCTCCATGAGAGTGAGTGCTGAGGTCAACTGGCAATGCTCATTGCGTGACCAGCTAACTCCTCCCAACTGACAACGACTTGTCCTGAACTTTTCTTATCTACTCCACCATGTTGTACCAGAATCTAGAATACAATCCAGTGGAACCAGCGCCGGAGATGTAATTGCCATTAACCTTCAGGAAGCTACATGAAGATGATGATGATCTCTCATGTTTTCTGGCCGCGCCTGAAACATCGCTTTCCATCGAGCAAGAATAAGTTGCAGAGGGCGAAAAGGAGGAGAAGAAAATGTGTGTGCAGAGGTCTAGAGGATACGCAACACCAAAAGCCACACACTAGCTAGCTGGCAGGGGCGGAGCCAGGATTTGAAGATGGGGGGCCGAGTGACGACAAAAGAGAAAATAACATGACAAATGTATTGAATGTTTTTGATAAGTTATATGTTCAGCGGGGCATTTTTTTTTTTACGTTTGTACTTGCTTAAGTTTGGCTTCTTGACTGCCGAGAAGAGCAAATGTGCCTATGATTGTTTCGAAGGAATATATAATTTTTCTCTTCATGACCATCCAAATACAAACACGACTGACAAAAAATTAAATCTGAATGATATAATGAATGCATTATGCCTAATTTGCAGTACCGATTTTTGAGCATAAACAAGAAATCACTGGCCTAGCTAATTCCATCTAAATCCAAGAAAATGATGCGACCTAATTCGGGTTTTTGGATATGACAGCTTCGGACATCGCCGCTTATCTGGGTTGGTTGTGCAGTGCTGCCGCCGGCCAAGTTTCGCCCAACTACCCTAGATGCGCGCATGCAGCGAGTCGTGCGCCGGCGCTGAAACAGAATAGACGATTCGCTTTTTTTTTTAGGGAAACTAGGGATTTTATTCAAAGTTCAGAACATCTGGAATACATGCAACCTCTGGCAAAACCCCTAGCCACACATGGCGACCCACCGCAAGAGACGCAGCTCCTTTTGCTAGCAAGTGGGCCTCAAAATTATTATCTCTACTCTCAAAACGAAAAGCAACAGAAGAAAAGTTGGTCCTACTGGTTTGAATTTCCCTTAGGATAGGAGCATAAGATGGTGAACCTCCTTGTTGATATTTAATATCACTTCGACACAATCTGACAAAATCACTAGCTCCTGTAGATTGAAATCCCGTGCGAGGGCTAGCGCCTCGCTGTAAGCTTGTGCCTCCAAGCTGGCCGGGTCGGTCAGGCCGTCGAAGACCACCGCTGACGCGCCTAAAAATTTCCCAAACTTGTTTCGATAGACAACTCCAGCTGCTCCTTTCTCCCCTAGAGTTGATAGACCACCATCACTGTTAAGTTTAGCTGCATCACCCAAAAGTGGTAACCAAACTCTTGCCCGAGGCCTGACCGCACGTCCATCATGTGTCCCGGATGTGCGCAAATGACCTATCTCAAGATTCTCCAGAAATCTCTTGATAAAGCACCTAGTTGAGAGTGGGCTCTGGTATTCATTCTCATGGATTGCCTTCCTCCGAGCCCACAATATTGCCCACATAGTTACCAATACTCGAGCAAGATCTTGTTGGTTTCTTGTCTCAAAGAGCCAGAACAACCATAGCCTTGCATCCTCATTTTGGTTTGAAATCACATGCTCGAGCAGCTCTTCGTCTTCCAACGCCCACACACATCTTGCCATACGACAACTGAGTAGTGAATGGCGCTAAGTGTCCTCCTCCGCCCCACATATAGAGCAGGCTGGGGAATCAGCCATCTTCCTTTCGTGTCGAACAAGTCCAGTTGGGATGGATGTATGCGCCAGTCGCCACACAAAAACTCGAATTTTTGATGGAATCTCCGCCTTCCACAATTGTGTCCAAGAGTCCTTGTCAGCTGCAATGTTGGAATGACCTGGCCGGTGTTCTAGCCAATCTTCTCTCTGTGTTTTGATTGCACAAATCATCCTATATGCTGATCTTATAGAAAATACACCACGCTTATCATAGTGCCAAGCCCAGAAATCCTCTTGTAACCGAGTGCTGAAATAAAGTGTTCAATAAGAGCCTGCTTGTTCCATGACCGAGTGACAGGGTTAATGAGATCCGAGACCAAGGGTTTGCCGAACGGGGCACAAATGGGTCTTAGCTTATAATCCCTCGGGAGCCAGTTATCATACCAAATATTTGTATTTGCGCCTGACCCAACCCTCTTAATAATTCCCAGTGCCAGGATGTGTCAGCCCTCCAGAAGAGAACGCCAGACCTGGGAGGGGGCCGATCCCAGAGTGGCATCTAGGAGATGGGTGATTGGGTAATACCGAGCTTTTAAAACTCGGGCACTGAGGGACTCCGTATACTGCAATAACCTCCAAGCTTGGCGGGCAAGTAAAACCAAGTTGAATAACTCGACATCTCGAAAACCCCAAACCCCCATAAACTTTGGTTTTGACATTGTTTTCCACGACACCCACGCTGTCTTTCTCTGGCCATTCTTACTCCCCCACAAGAATTTCTGAATCAGACTGTTGACGTGCTCGCATGCCACGAGGTAACTTGAAACATGCCATCGAGTATGTCGGAATGGATTGGGCCACAGACTTGATAAGTACTTCTTTCCCTCCAGCTGATAAACATTTTTCCATCCACCCTTGCACTCGTTTCCAGATTCTATCCTTCAAGCATTTGAAAGAGCCTTCTTTAGCTCGCCCCACATCCGAGGGCAATCCCAAATATTTCTCAGTTAAAGACTCATTGTGTACATCAAGAGTGTTCTTGGTCGTACCTTTTGTGGAATCAGCTATACCCATGCCTAAGAAAATTGAGGATTTTTCCACATTAATTCTCTGACCGGAGGCATTACAATAAACTCCGAGCAGCTCGTTAGCGCATGTAGCAGAAGCATCATTAGCGTCAAAAAAGAGTAGGCTGTCATCGGCGAACAGGTGATGATTAACAAAGGGGCATTGGGAGAAACTGCAATCCGCTGAACAATGTTTTGAGACTTTAGCAGACATGAAAGCCCTTCAGCAGCAAGCAATAAAAAATATGGCGAGATAGGATCCTCCTGCCGCAAACCACGAGAAGGCATGAAAACATCCATACTACCACCATTAAACAAAACGGAGAAGGCGACCGAAGTCACACACCTCATAACCGTGTCTGTGAATCTGGGGCTGAAACCCATTTTGATCATAACGGCTTGTAAGTAGGGCCACTCCAAACGATCATATGCTTTCATCATCTCTAGCTTAAGCGCGCAAAATCTATTCCCTTTCACTTTCCTGGTTTTCATGTAGTGCAAACATTCTTAAGCCGTGATGAAATTGTCAGTAATGAGACGTCCAGGGACAAAGGCAGACTGCTCTTCGGAGATGATGTCAGGGAGAATCGATTTCAGCCAGTTTGCTAAGACCTTCGAAGAGATCTTGTAGATCACATTACAAAGACTTATAGGCCTAAACCGTCCTAAAACTTTTGGACTAGATATCTTGGGAATCAAATTGATGAACGTGTTATTTATCTCCTCCGGCGAATCAACTCCATCAAGCACCCAGATGGTCATCCTTGTACCTCATCACCACATGAACCCCAATGTTTCTGAAAAAAATGCACGGGAAATCCACCTGGGCCCGGGACCTTAGTCGGAAACATTTGAAAAAGAGCTTCTTTTACCTCTTCTCTACTATAACTTTCATTGAGACGGGCGTTCATGTTGCCATCCACCCATGTAGGTATATGTGACAAGACTTCCTCCATACCAATGGTACCTTCAGAAGCGTAATTTTTTATAGAAATCCATTGCCATTCCTGCCAGCTCACTTGGATCCATACACGTCGTGCCATCATTCCGGTCTAGTTGCACTATCCTTTTTTGCCTGGCAGGCACTGGCTTTCCTCTGAAAAACTTCATGTTACTCTCTCCCTCAGCCAGCCACGTGATACGTGATCGCTGTTTTGCCATAATCTCCTCCCTGTACGCTAGTTCGACCATACGGTCCTCAATCTTCCTCTCTTCCTGACTTGGGCATGTTCGCTGCGGATCTGCCCGGAGCATAGCAAGCTGACGACGCAACGATCGCATCTCTTGTGGTACTGAGCCAAAAGTGCTCTTATTCCACCGTGTCATGGAAGCCGCTACAGATTGTAGTTTGTTGGCCAACTCAACAACCGACATAGCCGGACCATCCCCAACCCATGTTTCTTCCACGGTATCTCTAAAGCGATCATCAGTTTCCCATGCACATTCATATCGAAAAGGTTTTTTCCCAGTCGTTCATTGACAGCCCATTTCCATCACATTCCTAAGCAAAATCGGATTGTGGTCCCTCTTTGCTGCTGTCAAGTGGTCCACACTTGCATAAGGGAATAAGTTCGACCAGCTCGGTGTAGCCAAAGCCCGGTCTAGCCGAACCCTACAAAATTGTCCTCCTGCCACACGCTTCTCAAACGTCCAGTCCAGGCCCTTATATCCGAAGTCCGAGAGGCCACATACATCCACTGCCTCTCTGAAGCCCGCCATTTGTGCACTGTCACCGGGATTGGGCCCCATCTGTTCCTCTTGGCGGAGTATCTCGTTAAAATCGCCAATGCATAGCCAGGGAAGAGTACTCTCCCCCCTCAACCTCCTCATGGTATCCCATGTTTTATACCGCAAGATTCTATTTGCCTCCCCGTAGAAGCATGTGAGGCGCCATTGATCAATGCCTGGACTCGAAACCCAAGAATCAATGTGATACTGTGAAAAGTTCTTTATTACTAGATCAACATCATTATTCCAAAAAATACATAATCCTCCACTCTGACCATTACTAGCTACTGCAAAACTACTTTGAAAACCTAAAGAAGCCGCCAGACCCTCCACTCAATTTTTTGAAATTTGAGTCTCCACAATGCAAAGAAACCACGGCGCACTATCATCAACGAGAGCGCGGAGCTCATGAACTGTCGCAGGGTCGCCAATCGCACGGCAGTTCCAGCATAAAGTCCTCATCAGGCTCGGCGGCCCTCCTCGAGGGAGGCCACCTCTTCCATAAGTAAAAAGTCTTCTCGTTCCTCTCCCTCCCGTCTCCTCTTTTTGACAATGTGCACCTTCTCCGGCATGGAAACTATGGTGTTGTTGGAACCAGATGATGTTGCCCCTTCTATTAGCAATACGGTACCTGAAACCTTTCCCGCGAGATGAGAAAGTTGTTGTCCTCTTAAGTATTATTGAGCCATGTGCAGCTACCAACCTCTTCCGGCCCCCCTTCTCTCCTTCATCACCAGGAATTACTCTCCAATCATCCAATGCCATATGCTGAGAGCCAAGATTATTTGCACCTCCCGGTTCCCCCCTTCCTCGACCACCTGGCTGACCTCTTCCTCCTCGACCCCTATCTCCTCTTCCTGATTCACCTTCCCTACCTCTGCTAAACCCCTCTCCTCGACCCCTACCACCATATGGTTGGGCCGCTGGCATATCCGGCTCCCACAACAACCAGTCACCCCATTCAAAAGAGTTTGGGTCGTGAACCCCATCTCCACACTCATCAGCAAGATGTCCCATCCGCCCACAAGTAAAGCAAAAATCTGGGAGTTTCTTAGAAAAAACACCGTACTTTTTGTGCTCCTTCAATGTGATAGGAACGAACCGAACCAGCAGCTCATTAATTCCACAAAAACCCTAGCTTGTGGGTGCTCGCCGGATTTATCCTTCCCTCATTCACAATAACTGCGAAAGGATGCTCGCCCACCTTGGCAGGTACTTTCTCAGACAGCTCCCTCTTCCTTGTGAGACCATCAGGCAATCCCTTGACTCGAGCCCACACCGGAATCTTGTTTAGCCGGTATTCATTAACATCAAAGAAACCATCATATTCCTGAACCACAACTGGCGCCCTCTAAAAAGCCATCGCCCTCTATCCATAATCTTCCTCCAATCTCCCAAACAATGGCACTGAAGAAGAAAAGGTTGGGGCCCTTGATGTTGAAAGTGACCCCCTGCGCCGCCGACAAGGCATTACACATCTGTGTTAGGAGCGTCGCGTGACTAAACTGCTTCGTCTTGTGGACACGAAACAGGGCAAGCCAGCAGACATCCTTAACTAGATCTTCCACCTGCGCCGAGAAATCAAGATCCTCCTCCTCTTTTCCATGCAGCCTCATCCCAGCGAATTGATCCTCCAGGTCAGGACCCGGACCGGATAATCGCCGTACTCATCTTCCGCTACATCAGAGGTGTTCCCCCTCGCCTGCGAACTTTGGCTCGTTCCTTCCGCCACCCTGGTATTGAGTTTACTACTCTTCTCACCAGATCCCTCCGGTGCTTCAGATCTGTTCTTCTCCGCATCCCCTAACCCTACTTCCGCCACCATCTCCTTCCCCTTCCCCCCGAGCTTCTGTTGCGTTGGTTCTGCCATGCACGCGAGCGCGCGTGACGGGATAAGGTAGATCTCACCGGCGACAGGAGGGGTCCGACGAACGGCGAGGTTTTACGTGGACTCTAGCGAGATCTCGAGAGGAAAGGTGGAACCCTCGAAAACTGGGCAAAACTAATGGATCGATCTCCAATAGACGATTTGCTAGTCAGCTTCGACTAAACTGGCCGTGTTAATCTATTAGGCTGCCCAACTAGTAATGGGCTGTATTTTTTTTGTGCGAACGAGTAATGGGCTGTGTATGCTCCAATATATTCAGATGAGCTTGTGGCCTTGAGCGCATCGTTGGAGGGGGCCAACTACTCCTGGACACGTTGATTAATCTATGCTTAGGTGTCCATGGCATGGCATATTTTTTTTTTGCGAGAAAATTTCCAATCTATTCATCTTCAATCATGGCAGTACAACGAATACCAGAAATAATAGAAATTACATCCAGATCCGTAGACCACCTAGCGACAACTACCAGCACTGAAGCGAGCCGAAGGCGCGCCGCCGTCATCGCCCTCCATCGCCGAGTCGGGCACAACTTGTTGTAGTAGACAGTCGGAAGTCGTCGTGCTAAGGCCCGTGGGACCAGCGCACGAACAGCAACCGTCGCAGATGAAGAATAACGAGATCAGAAAAATCCAATCCGAAGACACACGAACGTGAGCGAACAACGGCGAGATCCGAGCAAATCCACCAAAGATAGATCCGCCGGAGACACACCTCCACATCGCCCACCAACGATGCTAGACGCCGCCGGAACGAGGGCTAGGCGGGAGACCTTTATTCCATCTTGAGGAGCCGCCGCCTCGCCTTCCTGAGCAGGACACAAACCCTAGCAAAACTGAAAGAAACGATTAAAAACGGAGCCCTCCCGCCGACCCTTGCCGAGATCCACTGCGCCCCCATGGCCCTAAGGCCATCGGAGAGTAGGCGGACCTGCGGCGGCGGCGGCGGGAGGCAAAAACCCTAGCTTTTTGTGGAGGAGGAGGAGGCGGCGGCTTGCGTGAGTTTTCTTCCCATGGCATGGCATATTGACATGACAACTCCGCTTATTTGCTGCAACCGTTCGAAGGATGAAATATATCCACGAGGATGACAAGGAAAAGAACACTGGCAAGAGTTACCAAGCAAGATCGGCTGCATATCAGTTTGTGCTCCTTAATTATGTCCAAGTGTATCGGAACGGCGGTATGGATTTTAGTTAGGCTGATCTACGGTTTACACAACTCAGCCATACTCAGGACCCTGAGCCATACTATGATACTAAGTCCTGAATTCATATGTGTGGGGAACAATGAAACACTTTCTTTCCTGTCGTCTCCTTGCTTAATTAGCCTTTCTCTACACCCATATAATTCACCAAGCAAGTAGATGATGGCGTGGACGAGGATGGCCATGGCGCTGGTGTGCATGTTGCCGAACTCCACGAAGTGGTGCTTCCCGGGGAGCTGCAGTAGCAGCTCCCATTCGGTTGTGTCATCGCCATTCGGTTGGTGACGTTTCGCTTTCCCTACCGCCTACGACCACATCGCCCATTTTTCTAGTCACACCTTTTGCACTTGCGCTTCAGGAAAGAAATCTAATATTCTCTGATAACACCCTTTGCACTTGCGCTTTAGAAAAGAAAAAAAGGTTTGTTACTTTCCTAAATTATTATATCCTGTTAGAAGCTCCATGCATGAAAATAATTTAGCTAATTCCTATGATTAGGTTGTTGCATGCGTGGGTGATTTTATTTCAGCAACAACAACAAGAGCATCCCCGCAAAAAAAAAAGGAAGAAAAAACAACAAAAACAACAACAACAAGAGCAAGGAGAACAACTTCAGAAAGGAAAACCTTTTTCAATGTCACTTATTTAACTCCATGCATGCAATGGATTTTCTAATTCCTAATTATGATTGGCTAGCTAGATATAGCTACTGTGATTTCAACACCTCAACAGCAACATCAAGGAGAAGCGCAACTACAATTTTGCTTGTTTTCAATGAGCTTGTTGTTGTTAACAGACATATAGACAGGTAGGCAGGCGTGGACAGTGAGTGTGAGAGTGAGGTCTCTGTGGCTGGACACCTCTCACTCTCGTCCTCTTCTCCGTGAGAGTGAGTGCTGAGGTCAACTAGCAATGCTCATTGCGTAAACAGCTTTCTCCTCCCAACTGACAATCACTTGTCCTCAATCTTTGTTCATAGGATGTCCCTGTGACTTGTTCAGAACACTAGTAGAAAAGGGGCCATTTGTCCCGGTTCATACGGGTCTTTTGTCCCGGTTGTTGAATCGGGACTAAAGGGTCGTTCATTAATGCCCTGCTTTTTAGTCCTTGTTCTTACACGAACCGGGACAGATCAAACCTCCACGTGGCGGTCTTGAGCCGAGCCCAAAGGGAGGCCTTGGTGGGTTGGTGGCACCAACCCACCAAAAGACATCCACGCGTCAGCATTTCAGGGGCTGGGGTTTTGTTTTTTTTTTGGGGGGGGGGGGTTTGGGGGGTTAATTTAGGTGTTTCATATATTGTGTTAGCTACGTAATTAATAGGGAGAAGTGTCCTCTCTTATCTCCGTGCTTGGTCGATGTTACGTAGTATACATAGAGAGGCTCTCGACACGCTAGCTAGTAAGAAAATGAAGGAAACCATTAAGTACAGAAGTTCGTCATGCATACCGAGAGAAGTGATCGATCGACCTCTCCTTCTCCGAGAGATTGGTCGAACAACAAGTTTTCGTATTATCTATCCGACGCTACTGGCTACATACATATACAATATGTAAGATCTCTTACAATCCCCTAGCAATTGAAATCAACTTCCACATGGTATTCTCCGGCTTTATTGATGACGTGGTCAAGAAAGAATCTCGCCAATTCCTCTTGAATTGCTTTCATGCGATCTTGTGGTAGGAGTTCATTCCGCATCTGCCACGTCTAATTTGAAGCAGGGGATTAATACATATATATGAATAAAACTCAACAGAAATGATGGTGTAATAAAATGAAATTGTGAATATTATTGCTTACGCACTTCATATTGTCTTTTAGAGTAGCCCCGCTTATTTTTTAAAGTCGCATTATAGATGAACTCGCACACGTAGTATCCACAGAAATCATTCCCTTGTTCCTGCCACAAGCAGTTTACGAGAAATAGAGGTCAATCAAACTGACAATGAAGCATTATAAATGGCATTGATGAAAGTATAGCTATAAAATCAACGGGAGATGCGCGCAACTAGCTAGCCAGTAGTACTTACTTTCGGGGATGTATATCACAGCTCCTTCAGCAGTCCCGGAGCTTCTACGGGGAACTGTTTCCAAACCCTGCAAGACAAAGAAAATAATTATTATTACTTGAGATATCAGGAAATGAACAAAAAGTTGCCGATATGGTGCGATAATGATCGATTGAACTTACTTGTTGAGCATTTTAGTCATGTCTGCATATGTTTTGGGAGCTTTTCGTCTCGAGTCTAAGACGGTTACTAGTCCCTGCTCAAGCTTAATTTCCAGAAGAACATAGTGTAAGCTGCGCACGCATGCATAACTCATCAATTACATTACTATAACCTCGCTCGAGTAATAAGGGAAACTGAATACTCACTTGAAGTTGTAAGGAAAGAGTATGGTATCTTTGTTTTGATTTTTGATCAACGATTGTAGCAAGTTGGCCTCGGCCTCTTCGGCATGCTTTTTAACCTGAATTTCATCTATGATATTTGTGTTAATGAACCCAATATCATACATTTCTTGTTTTCTGCACTCAACGATCTTCAATCTGCATAATATATTGAGGATAATTAATTATAAATACATGCAATGAAAGAGCCGAGCTATATATAGAGACTTAATGACAGAAATAATACTTACAGACAGTATCAAAAGACCGTTAATTTAACGAGAGCCTTTTGATTGAAGAACTTGAAGAACTCAAATGGAACAGGCAACAGATCAGTTCCAACGAGGTCGTGCTCCTCTTTAATTCTCAGATACAATTATGGAATCTTCGCATCATCGTTGTTAGAGATTTTTCATCTTTGACGAGAGGCTTCCCGTACTCGTATCTGTGTTCGTCCACCTCCATGAAATCAGGAAGTTGATCGTCAGGCAGGTAATCTGCAAGATTGCCATAGCCGGCCACCGTCCTCGGAGCATTAGCGACGATGTCGCCGCTAGACACATTAAGCGGGGGGCACGATTGATTTGCTTGTTCGCCGACCTGGGCAATTTCTTTCGCAGCTGCTCGTTCTTTTGACCTTTGATGTCTGACAGTACTTCCCGACCGCTCCGCTTCAAGATATGTCTGTTCAGTAATGCGCTCATAGTTGGTTCTCGGCAGAGACTTTGGTGGTTTCCTCAGGGCATCGATAGTGCGCTTTGCTTTCACCGGATCTACCTTGTCCTGCGGAGGTGGATGTCTCTTTGCTTTCAACCCTTCAAAGAAGTCGCCCACTTCGGCCCGCACGATCTTCGCGTTTGCCTCCTCGGTACTCTCGTACGGTAACTTCTCTAGAGGCTTGAGAGAAGGACCGTATCTGTATTGCCTCCCGCCTCTGGCTATACTGTTAGACACCGGAGCAGACAGAGCGGCTGCGGCGTCTGTCTTCTTTCGTGCTTGCTTACAAGGGGGAGGAGAAGGACTACGACGCGCCGGAGCAGCCGGGCCGACGGCGGGTCTCTTCTGCCCTTGCTGGCAAGGCGGAGAAGGAGGAGGCTGCTAGCTGCTCGGGCACGCCGGCGCAGGCGGAGTGCCGCCACGCGCCGGAGAAGGAGGCCGAGTGCCCTGATCGTCACTCGCTAGAGGAGGAGGCGGAGTGCCCTCACTTGCCGGATGAGGAGGAGGAGGCGGAGGCGTCCAGTTCGGAAGGTTGATGAGCTCCTTCCGCCATAGGCATGGAGTCTTCAGAGCAGAACCCAGCCTAGTCTCCCCTTCACCGGTAGGGTGGTCAAGCTGGAGGTCCTCAAATCCCTCCGTTATTTCATCCACCATCACTCTAGCATATCCTTCTGGAATCGGCCGGCAGTGAAAAGTTGCTTCGGGTTCAGTAGGATAAACAGAGCAACAGCCGCCTTGACCTTCAAATTCATCCATTGCATCATAATGTGGCAATTTTGAGACTCCATGATAGCATCCACGGGATAGCTGGAAGGAGCCATCAAGACATGCTCCGGCTGAAGCAGCTCGGTGGAAGCCACGCTGCTTCTCCGCTGAGATGGCGGGGTAGCTTCGGGGGAAGCTTCGGCAGGTCGTTTGTTGCGATCTGCTTCTCGTTCCTCTAGCCCCATTACCCTTTCGTGCAGCGCCTGCAGTTGCCTATGCTCCACTTTCTTCCTCCTCTCCTGGGTTTTGTAACCCCTACATCCGGAAAAACAACCTTCCACGGAATGGAGCCTAGCGTGCCTCGTGTCCGTCCAGGGTGCTCAGGATTCCCGAGGGCCATTGTGAGCTCGTCCTTCTCCCTGTATGGAACGAACGTCCCTTGCTGCGCTGCATTGATATAGTGCCGAAGCCTCTTGACTGGTATTTTCAGTTGCTCTTCCGTCCAATGGCACTTCCCTGATACAGGGTCCAAGGTTCCGCTAGCCCCAAAGAACCAAGCCTGGCAATGGTCTGGCCAGTTCATTGTCTCTGGTTCGATCCCTTTATCAAGCAGATCATTCTCAGCCTTGGCCCACTTAGGCCGGGCTTTGAGGTAGCCACCTGACCACGTGCGATGGTGAAACTGCTTCTTCGCAGCATTTTTCTTGTCTGTCGCCGACATCTTCTTACTCTTTTCCGATGTCGTGTGGGCCACAAATGCGGGCCAGTGATATCTGATCTTCTCATATTTGCCGATGAATTCTGGTGTCTCTTCTTTGAAGACAAACTCTTTCATCTCTTTCCTCCACCTCCTGAATAGGCCTGCCATCTTCTTAAGAGCAAAAGACTTGATTAATTGCTCTTGTAACTGGCTTCTCTGGATCCTCCTCTCGCGGTAGGGTGAAATTTGCCTTCAGCTCAGTTCAAAGATCATCTTTTTGCATATCATTGACATAAGACACCTCAGGGTCTTCGTTCTTAGGCTTATACCATTGGTGGATGCTGATCGGGATCTTGTCCCTAACAAGAACCCCTTGACCGAGCAACAAATCGTTCTTTGTCCGGATGGGTTCAATCGGTTCGCCGTCATGCGCGATTGCTGTGATCTCAAACCTTTCATCCGAGCTCAACTTTTTCTTCGGGCCTCGTCTCCTTACCGAAGTTGTGCTCGATCTGAAGGGCTAGAAAAAAAAGAAAGACGAGAGTTAATTAATATGTGTACATATACCAAAACAATGAATGCATCAATTAGCTAGTCGGCACAGGCTTAACTAATATATATACCTGGCCAGACTCGGTTCGGTCACCGGCGCCGTCATCACGGTCTCCTTCTTGCACCGTCATTGGGTCACCGGAGCCATCATAATCATGTCTTTCCTCCTCCATTCTTCGATCACCGTAGCCTGCTTCTTCATCCTGTTCTTCCAGACCATCATTGTCGTTAAGATACGAGAAGATATCACCTCCGGCTAAGATTATGTCCCCCAACACCTCTTCTGCTTCCTCGTCTCGTATGTGCTCCATTGTTTCTGCAAATATTACAACATGGCAATTATTACACAAACATGACAACAAGTACAACTCATCATAAACAGTGTTGTAACCTCTAAGACGTGTTTCCAACCAACTGCTGAAAGTCCTGATGTGTTCACATGTAATCCAGTCATTGCACTGCTCCGGGTGTTTGGAGCGCAGACTGTTCTTGTATTCATTGAAATACGGGGTCACCAAGGTAGAGTTTTGTATAACTGTGTAGTGTGCTTGAGACCAAGAATATCCGTCCCTGCATATTAGTGAGTCCCTTCCAAGCGTGCCTTTTCCAGTCAGTCTCTCCTCATACCACGATTTAGGGAGACCTATCTTCTTAAGGCCAGGAATGTAGTCAACACAAAACCCGATGACATCCTCTGTTTGATGGCCCATGGAGATGCTTCCTTCTGGCCTAGCGCGGTTACGGACATATTTCTTTAGGACTCCCATGAGCCTCTCAAAGGGGAACATATTGTGTAGAAATACGGGCCCCAGAATGACAATCTCGTCGACTAGATGAACTAGGACGTGCGTCATGATATTGAAGAAGGATGGTGGGAGCACTAGCTCGAAACTGACAAGACATTGCGCCACATCACTCCTTAGCCTTGGTACGATTTCTGAATCGATCACCTTCTGAGAGATTGCATTGAGGAATGCACATAGCTTCACCATGGCTAATCGAACGTTTTCCGGTAGAAGCCCCCTCAATGCAACCGGAAGCAGTTGCGTCATAATCACGTGGCAGTCATGAGACTTTAGGTTCCGGAACTTTTTCTCTGGCATATTTATTATTCCCTTTATATTCGACGAGAAGCCAGTCGGGACCTTCATACTGAGCAGGCATTCAAAGAACATTTCTTTCCCTTCTTTCATAAGAGCGTAGCTGGCAGGACCTTCATACTGCTTCGGAGGCATGCCGTATTTTTCGTGCAAACGTTGCAGGTCCTCCTGTGCCTCAGGTGCATCTTTTGTCTTTCCATACACGCACAAGAATCCTAGCAGGTTCACGCAAAGGTTCTTCGTCACGTGCATCACGTCGATTGAAGAGCAGACCTCTACATCTTTCCAGTAGGGTAGGTCCCAAAATATAGATTTCTTCTTCCACATGGGTGCGTGTCCCTCAGCGTCATTCGGAACAGCTGGTGTGCCGAGACCCTTTCCAAAGATTACGTGTAAATCATTGACCATAACAAGTACGTGATCACTGGTACGCATGGCGGGCTTCTTCCGGTGATGTGCCTCGCCTTTGAAATGCTGGCCTTTATTTCGACATTGATGGTTGGTCGGAAGAAATCAACAATGGCCCAGGTACACATTTTTCCTGCAGCTTCCCAGGTATATACTATCGGTGTCAAGTAAAGAGTGCGTGCATGCGTGGTATCCCTTGTTTGTCTGTCCTGAAAGGTTACTGAGAGCGGGCCAATCATTGATGGTCACGAACAGCAATGCCTTTAGGTCAAATTCCTCCTATTTGTGCTCATCCCACGTACGTACCCCGTTTCCATTCCACAGCTGTAAAAGTTATTCAACTAATGGCCTTAGGTACACATCAATGTCGTTGCCGGGTTGCTTAGGGCCTTGTATGAGAACTGGCATCATAATGAACTTCCGCTTCATGCACATCCAAGGAGGAAGGTTATATATACATAGAGTCACGGGCCAGGTGCTGTGATTGCTGCTCTGCTCCCCGAAAGGATTAATGCCATCCGCGCTTAAAGCAAACCTTACGTTCCTTGGGTCACTTGCAAACTCATCCCAGTACTTTCTCTCGATTTTTCTCCACTACGACCCGTCAGCGGGTGCTCTCAACTTCCCGTCTTTTTTACGGTCCTCACTGTGCCATCGCATCAACTTGGCATGCTCTCCGTTTCTGAACAGACATTTCAACCATGGTATTATAGGAGCATACCACATCACCTTCGCAGGAACCCTCTTCTGGGGGCTCGCCGTCAACATCACGAGGTCATCTCGTCGATCTTATACCGTAATGCACCGCATACCGGGCATGCGTTCAGATTCTTGTACGCACCGCGGTAGAGGATGCAGTCATTAGGGCATGCATGTATCTTCTGCACCTCCAATCCTAGAGGGCATATGACCTTCTTTGCTATGTATGTACTGTCGGGCAATTCGTTATCCTTTGAAAGCTTCTTATTCAATATTTTCAGTAGCTTCTCAAATCCTTTGTCAGGCACATCATTCTCTGCCTTCCACTGCAGCAATTCCAGTACGGTACTGAGCTTTGTGTTGCCATCTTCACAATTAGGGTACAACCCTTTTTTGTGATCCTCTAACATGCGATCAAACTTCAACTTCTCCTTTTGACTTTTGCATTGCGTCCTTGCATCGACAATGACCCGGCGGAGATCATCATCATCGGGCACATCGTCTGGTTCCTCTTGATCTTCAGCAGCTTCGCCTGTTGCAGCATCATCGTGCACATCGTCTGCTTCCTCTTGATGTTCAGTAGCATCACCGTATTCAGGGGGCACATAGTTGTCATCGTACTCTTTTTTTTCGCCGTCTTCCATCATAACCCCTATTTCTCTGTGCCTCGTCCAAACATTATAGTGTGGCATGAAACCCTTGTAAAGCAGGTGGGTGTGAAGGATTTTCCGGTCAGAGTAAGACTTCGTATTCGCACAAATAGGGCATGGACAACACATAAAACCATTCTGCTTGTTTGCCTCAGCCACTTCGAGAAAATCATGCACGCCCTCAATGTACTCGGAGGTGTGTCTGTCACCGTACATCCATTGCTGGTTCATCTGCGTGCATTATATATAATTAAGTATGTCAAAAACCATTACAGAACATCGTGAATAGATAATTAAGTGACCAAATTAATAGAAGTTCATCATCACATTAAACCAAAGTACATACATAGTTCTCATCTAACAACATAAAGCTCTGCAGAGCATCTAAATTAATTAAACCATACATTAAAACTATGTAAAACATTTCAATGCGAAAACAAATGCGATCATAATCCCAACCAAGGTAACAACTGATCCAACGGCATAATGATACCAAGCCTCGCTATGAATGGCATATTTTCTAATCTTTCTAATCTTCAAGCGCATTGCATCCATCTTGATCTTGTGATCATCGACGACATCCGCAACATGCAACTCCAATATCATCTTCTCCTCCTTAATTTTTCTTATTTTTTCCTTCAGGAAATTGTTTTCTTCTTCAACTAATTTAACCTCTCGACAATAGGGTCGGTTGGAATTTCCGGTTCAACAACCTCCTAGATAAATAAAATCTATGTCACGTTGGTCGGCATAATTGTCATAAACAATAAATGAGCCAATACTTATGAAAAGATAATATATACCACATCCGAATCATAGACAGGACGAGGGCCGATGGGGGCGGATACCAAAACATTCGCACTATATAAGATGCAATAATAAAAGTAAGAAAATAATACAAGTATCTATCTAAACATACAAGTAAGAATATTTTTCCTTTCAGAAAGAAGATAAGAACAAGAGGCTCACAATGGTGCTGCCGGCGATGAGATCGGCGCGAGTGATCAACGGCCGTGACGGGGACGGGGCGTGACGGACAGCTAAACCTAGACAAATATTGAGGAAAATGGAGAAAGCTTAAGTAGTGTGGCTCGGGCATTCCATTGAACACCTTGTGTGCATAGGAGGTGAGCTAGAGCACCACCAAGCCCTCTCCCCCTCGGCGGCCAAAAAAAAACAGAGCAATGTGCTCTGCTCTTATGCGAGGGGGTATATATAGGTACATCATTGGTCCCGGTTGGTGGCATGAACCGGGACCAAAGGGCAGCCTTTGGTCCCGGTTCATGCCATCAACCAGGACCAATGATGGTGGGCCAGGAGCGAGACAATTGATCCGGTTCGTCCCACCAACGGGACCAAAAGGTCAGCAGACGAACGGGACCAATGGCCCATGTGGTCGGCCGGCCTCGGGCTCACGAACCGGTCCAACGCTTCATGGGTCCCGGTTCTGGACTGAACCGGGACTAATGGGCTGACCTGGCCTGGACCTTTGCCCCCTTTTCTACTAGTGGAATTAGCTGATTTACAGTGAGGTTCGATCGACCGCTTGCCAGTGGATCCAAGGCAGGAGATGTGATTGCGATTAACCTTTAATTAGGAAGCTACATGTTGGAGGATGTGAAGGTGATGATGTCTCATGTTTTCTGGCCGTGCCTGAAACTTCGCTTTCCATCGAGCAAGAACAAGTTGTAGTGGGCAAAAGAATGAAAAGGAGAGGAAGAAATTGTTTGTGTAGAGGATACGCAACACCTAATGCCACACACACAAAAAAAAGGTACTATACTAGCTAGCTGGTCCATGACATTGACATGACGAATCCCCTCATTTGCTGCAACCATTTCAGTGGATACACTCGTCGGTAGGTTTTCCTAACATGGTCCCTCTTACCTTCTATTTTCACATGAGAGGTAAGAGTATATAATATATCTGAGCCGTTGATTTTATTAAGTAGTCGGTCTGAGTAACTCCTACCTTCTTACCTCCCATGTGAAAATATGAGGTAAGTGAGAGGGCCCATGTTAAAATTTCTCGTCGTCAAGGATATAAGAAGAAAATGGACAATGGTAAGAGCTAAATTAAACAATCCAGCCATACTCTGTCCTAAATTCAGCCATACTCAGTCCTAAATTTCTCATCGTCAAGGATATAAGGAGTACAAAGCAAGGATCAGCTGTATGTCGGTTTGTTTCCCGATTCAGTTAGGCCAATCCACTGATTAAACAATTCAGCCATACTCAGTCGTAAATTCATCTAGTCTCATCATGGGGAAGCAATGAAACAATTCAGCCTTTCTCTGCAGGGATAATATCGGGAAGGATACGTGATAGACACTGATAAATTTGCCAAGCAAGATCAATTGTATATTTATCGCTCTCTTCTTCGCCTTTTTTTCCTGAATGTGTGATCCATTCATGTGCATTGACATGCCTTTTCTTGATGCTATGATTGAGCCATGTTCTCCCATTTAGTTAGGCCGATCAATGTATTTTTATTATACTGTGAACTCTTTATTATGATTAGGTAGTTGAGAAGGTGATTTCAACAACAAGGCCGCGGCAAAGAGAACAACAACTTTAGAATAAAAAGAAAACCTTTTTAAAATTCCACTTGTTTAACTCCATGCATGGGACTTTCTATTATTTTTTAGAGAAGGGGGGCTATGATTAGTTAGCTAGCTAGATGATTTCAACACAAGATTAATATCAAGGAGTAGGAGAAGAATGACTTCACTTGTTTTTGATGAGCTTGTTGATAATAGAAAGGCAGGCAGGTGGACAGTGAGTGTGAAAGTAGGGTCTCTCTGTCTGGACACCTCCAACTTTTTCTTCTGTGAGAGTGAGTGCTGAGGTCAACCGGCTACAAGGTCAATGCTCATTGCATGATCACAAGCTCCTACCAGCTCTGCTAGTCCACCTTCTACTCCTATCACTTTTCTTTCCCCACAAAGACTTGTTCTGAACCAGTAATTCAGATTCACGGTGATGATGACGGATCGACTACCTTGACTAATCCATCTACAGGAAAGAAAACCATGATTTAAAAATCCGATGGTCAAATTTTCTATCAACAAATCCACTAATCCAGCATATTCTATAAGAATCTAGAATGACATCAAGTGGGATTAACAGGAGTTGTAACTATGATTAGCTTTGACGAAGCTTCATGGAGGAGGATGTTTTCTTGCCGTGCCTGAAACTACGCTTTCCATCAATCAGAAAACAAGAGGTGGAGCGGGCAAAAGCGGAAAAGAAAACAATGTATAGCGGTCACACACACACACACAACAGTACTGTACAATGCTAGTTGGTCGATGACACTGACAATTCAATTGATTTGCCGCAACCATTCCAAAGGACATAGTGGATAACTGGATATACATATATACACACACAACATGTTTTTGTTCGCCACGATAAGAAGGACAAACCACTGATGATTGTTTCCAAGCTCAATCAATTGTATTTTTTTTATAAAGTGTGATATAATAATATCAAGATGACACTAATTACACCTGGCTTCTGTAACACTATATCAAGACCAAGTCGTGACGTAGAGGATGCACACAATCAAGCGTGTATATTCGGGTATGTTCTCCATATGATCATGCATGCATGTTGCATGGGCCAAGTGTATCAGCAGTATGGCTTTTGTCTGCTGCATGATGGAGACAGGTTTCCCGATTCAGTTAGGCCGATCTATGGATTTCGCAGTTCAGCCATACTTTGTCTGAAATTGATTTATTCTCATTTCGTGGAAAACTAATCAAACACTTCCCTTTGCTTCCCTCTATGCTTCATTTTCGTCACACAAAATGCCCCCATCATGCACAACTCTGATGACAAGCCGAGCAATTGGTTCATACTTTTTAACGCGCTTCAGCTTTTTCATCCTCTATGGATTTATTTTTGGCAAAACCTCTTGCCATCTTTGCATTTTTTTTCTCTTTTTGTTTTGGACGTGTTGGGTTGTGGACATCTTGTTATGTAGATGTCGGATTGCAGTCAGTGTGGTTGTACCAGCTTTGATGGGATGATTGAATGAAATTCCAGCTAGCGGTTAATTTTTCATTCGTTTTCCAATTTTTTTGCATGCATGCTTCTGAAATGGATCATTTTGTATATTCTGTCAGGTTGCACTAGCCACAAGTTTAATATAGGATTGATCATCAAAAGTTGTTTGGCTAGTTGTGCAAAAGATTGTATGTTTGTCACGAAAGCATGGTTCTTGGTATTTTATTTTGAGGAATAACTGACTCACCGTTATCACTTTACATGTCAAATCCTTATCAAGGTTTCACACTTTTTTGCGGCACAGTTTGTGTAGAGCTAACTATGTGAACTTTGTACAAGATTAGTAAAGCTTTACACATGGAGTTTTTTTTTCTGGAACAAACTTTGTTGTGTTTTCTAAAGTGATAAGGCGAAGTGGAATTCATAGAGTGACACGACTCGTGAAATTTGCTTCAAGGCGTCAAGAACTGTAATCCAGAAGTTGAACCATTTCACTTAATTTTAATGAGTTTACTGATGTTGATGACACACATGCAGAGACGGTGAGAGCGATGCCTTTTATTTTCTAGATCATGGAAGAAGATATAATTGCCGCAACAACAATTGCCTCAACAACAACACACAAACAACAATTCCCCGAACAGCAAGTTCCCATACCATACCCACCCCAGCAACCATTCCCCCAGCAATCACAACAACCTTCCGCACACCAACAACCAACTTGGAGCGACGTTATAAGTATCAGTGGATGATGAAAAGAAGAGATGTAATACTAGATGGGCGAATGATCGTTGTTAGTCAATGGAGCATTTAATGTAACAGTGATAAATAAAGTGATGTGACCATCATGTGTAACCCCGACCTATACTAGTTCAAACATGGGAATAAAAGACAAATAAGTTCTTTTCTAAAGCATATTGCTGGCAATTGTTACATTCATGCCATAGTTCAATTTTCATCCCTAGCTACAATCTCAATGTTATGCGCTATCTACTTATTTATGAAGTATAATATTATGAACATAACATATTTAACGTGTGTGAAACTTGTTTCAAATTGAAGTACTATTAATTAGGGAGTAAGGAGTAATTACAATTTAACACTTCAATGGAGAGCCACATGAGTTTGCAATCATCTTATCTGACATGGATCTACATCAAACTAGGTGTTAACGTTTTCCACGAACTCCATGCCAGATTTCATTGTTCATTTATAGTGAGAATAATCGATTACTTATGCACTTTTCGCCTTTGATGTTTCACTCACAAAATGAGTTTAATTACCAATTATCTCCAATAACAACCTTAGCGGGACAAAAAGTATCCACTCACAAATCACGACCCATCAAACAAGGTTCCAAATTTGAAGGAAAATGACCCCCTCAACTTGAGTCAAACAAATAATTTGCATACAATCAACTGAAATCATAATGGGCTTCCTCACCCCTCCACTCGATACACACCTACACAGGGAGTCCACCATTGCCACTGTCGAACAACAATTTATGGAGGCGCACATTATCACCCATAAACACAAAATAAATCAAAACGCAATACAAACCCAAAAGCACTCAGCTCCTAGGGCCAGAAAAAGCTTGATGATCTGCAAGTGCACATGGTTTCTTTTTCACCTATGTAAGTATGAGTATAAATCCCACAGGGAATACATGAATTAGAGTTTGTCCCTAAGAGACACTTATTGTAATGTGCATGCATCTTAGTTTTCGACAGAAAGAAAAGTGAACGCCGAAGATTATATTGACTTCTAAGTTCACTGCGAACAAAAGTAAATAACACAAAAGAACTAAAAGAGCACAGCAGAACGAATAAAGATGTGAAACTGGTGGAGGATTGAAGTGTTCTCAGGGACACCATAATAATTCCCATTGCAGTGTGCCTAAGGTAACATATGCCACTTCGTAATTCTAAGCTAGATACTTGAGTCACTCTTAATACTTGTCATTGGGCGTATCCGGGTACAAAATACGTTCTACTCGAGGTGTACTCCATACCACGCAGGCCATTACTGTAGCTTCCCCACTGTAGTTCTCACTATGGTAATTAAGGGTTTCCCCGTGGAAGCTTCCTTATCGAGGGCTCTCTATTATGCCCATATCAGTTGCAAAGGCGAGGAAGAGAGTCTTTTACTCTCACTTCAAGTTACCTCAACATCCTAACCTTTACAACCTCGATAATAAGCCTCGTGGACTTGCGATGGAAATGGTGAGTGGGGCCCCTTCACAAAATTCATGAATGCTTTTAAAACAAACATTCAATAGAGAATCTCATACCCTAATTAACATTTCAGCTCCTATACATACCATGGTTCGTCCATATCCCTGAGAACTGAGGAACTTAATCACACATGGAGACGACAAACATCGTATGAATAGTGGAAATAGTGGTGGTAAACATGGATGAAACACATAGATAATACATGTATGGATCCACAAGGGTTTGGTATTACAATGGGATGGAGATGGATGATGGTGAAGATGACTGATGCTGACGTCCCCTTGCACGAGGTGGTGGTGATAGTGATCTCCTTCTTTCCTTAAACCTGCTAGCAAATTTTAAAAACAACATCTCGGGGAAAATAGGAAAAATAATTGTGCAGACATGGTAAAACCTAGCAAATCGTACTGTGTAGGAAGGCTTGTGATGGCCGTGGTAGTGTGGATCTGGCTGCCAAGTTGTGACAAGCGGCACGAGGCGATGGTGGCGGTTCTCCCTCTTCTGAGTGCGGCAGCTGGCGATGTGGGTTTCAGCGGTCCCTCTCACGGGCGTGGTTGCATGACAAGGGGAGGTGGGTGGTGGCCGTGGTTTTGGCTGGCGGTGGTTGATCTAGGCGGGGGGTGTTAATGGAGAGGCGGGGATGGCGTTGGTGCAGCTGCTCAACGACCAGAGTTGCCAGCTGCTCTGAGCGGCCCCCCTCTTGATGGGGCGGCGCCCGCCTTGTCTGGGTGCGTATGTCGGCAGCGCGCTGGTGACGCAGACTAGCCACCGGGCATGGATTTTGATATGGTCATCCTTGTTGGGGTTGGTTGCACATCACATGAGGTTCGGTGCTTAGTCGCCTTGGAGCAGGGTTTCTTGGCTCTGGGTCGCGCCCGGTCAAGCCAAGGTGGATGCTTGAAGCTCGGTTGGGGGAGGCACCTCCACACGTTGTAGCGTCGGTGATGGTTCGTGGATGTGGTGGTCAGGGCTACGTTGTGCCGGTTGGCAGACCAGTGCCTCAGTTCGCAAACTTGGCGTCTGAGCTGGTCTCGACGACGGCCGTCGGTAGTCACTGGCTAGGTGACTGATGCCGGGCTTTACCTACCATGATTTGTGCATTGCGAAGCGAGCCAGCCTGGGTGGTGCTCGGTGGTGATGGTTGTGTTAGCGTTGAATTCGTGAGCGGATCAGTGTCGGAGAACACAGACATGGCGTTGTGTGCGCTCGCCTGACCAGGGGCTCGAGGCAGCTCGCCGGTGGCCCCCTAGTTCACAGAGCATTAGCTGGGGATGCAGGTGCGGGTGCGTCCTACGATGGAGCCGCCTAACCAAACATTGGGACAGAGGCAAGGCTTTGAGTAGATGGAGTGGTGTCGCTCTTCCTAACATGGTTGGTTGCGTTGTGATGTGAGTGGCGTATGGTATCTCGCGACAGGGATACTGGGTTGGCGGCCCCTGATGGCGGGCCGCATGGTTGCTCTTTGGCGGGCATTATTCCGGTGGTGGTGGCTCCCCTCCCGGGTTGTGTGGGCAAAGATAGACGTGCCCTCTCTCTCGGAGGGGCAGCGTCCTGATCAAGATCTGGGGATCTAACAACGCCGCGCTACTCTTGAGGACCTCGTGGTGGCACGGATGAGTTCCCGAGCGAAAGCTCCATGCATGGGCGCCGCCGCCGACAACACTCATGGGTGCCGCGCTCTTCTTCAAGACGTTGTTGTGCTTCTTCTCTCCGTGTCAGGGCTCCGGGTGTAGACCTTTGTCCGGTATGGACTTGGTAGCGGCGACGTCCTATGTCGTTCTCCCTCTTGGGAGCGTTCTCGTGGAGCTTAGGTGTGCTAGTTTGTAGCGTGAGGATGTTTAGTTCTTCCGGTGCTTGTTGCTGGTAGCGTAGTCGCGTGCATGTGTGTCTGATATCTCAAGATCGGCTTTGTAAGGGCTACCTCGCCATACTGTATCGTTTGGCCGTGTACATCTTTGGATGTTGCTTTATTTATAAAGCAGTGCGAAAACCTGTTTCGAGAACAACGAAAACAATAGCAACAGAAAACAGACCACCAACTTCAGAATAGTTTTTCTATTAATATTTCACCTACTTAATTAACTACATGCAAAGAAATTTCTACAGGACAGTGAGTGTGTGAGAGTGAGGTTTCTCTGGCTTTTTCCTGTATCAATGGTTACTCCTACTTCCTTCTCTGACAAAGACCTGTTCTGAATCCGTAATACTGATTCACAGTGATGATGCTGGATCGACTATACCTTGACTAATCCATGTATAACAAAAATTACTACGGGCATGGTTAAAAATCCAAGGGTCAAATCCTGGTCAATCGATCCGACAAATTCTGGACGAATCTGGCATGACATCCAGTGCGATTAACAGGAGTTTCAATTATAATTAGCCTCCATGAAGCTGCATGGAGCAGGATGTAATCGTGTTTTGTGCCCTTGTCTGAAACTTCGCTTTCCATCAATCTGAAAAAAAGTGGTAGAGGGTAAAGGAATGAAAAAAATACATATGTAGAGGATTTGCAACACCTAAAGCCACACACACAAAAACAGCAGTATGCTAGCTGGTCCGTGACATTGACAAGTCAATTGATTTGACGCAACCATATGTATGAATAATATCGCCAAGGATAAGAGAAGGAAAAAAATATAAAAATACTGATAGGCTCTTCTTTTGTTCACGTGTGCATGTTGCATGAGCCAAGTGTATCGGCATTATGGCTTGTGTTTGCTGCATGATGGCGACAGGCCGGTTCCCATTCAGTTAGGCATGCCTAGTGTATCGTGTAGAAGGAGAACTAATTTCATTTTTTTGTAGGTTCCTTTCTTACAAGAAAATAGAAAAAAACACTTATATAATTACCAGACAAAATCAACTTATCGCTCTGTCTTCCCTTTTTGTTCCGTATCAGTATCAACAATCATAGTACTAATAGCTTCCTATACTGGTGGTAATAAAGTCAATAAAAGAAACCTGGAAACTATCTGAACAATCTGAAAAAATATGTACAAACTGAGATTAACTAACGAATGAAATACAAAAGAAATCTTCATGTCTACGTGGATTGAATCAATCAAGCCGCGCAAAGCCCTAATAATTTGTTTTGTATTAGTAACTCATATGACAATACAACCGCTCCATACGAAAAGGTAATATGATGAGTCATGTATGCTTATCCATCATACAAATATATTGTGCAAAAAATATAAAGTTAGTTCAGAAAAACTATTGTCCAGAACAATCTTCACATTAATTGTGTGATCTATCTCAATGACTCACACAAGATTACAAACTTTGTTCCCTTAAGTATGCCAATCTGGATACGCCTAACAACATGTAGAACATGACAACCTAAATCAGAGCGAGGGACATAATCTATTTCAATGTTTGAAGTGTAAAGTGAATACGATGAGTCATTTGTCGTTATCAAGCATCCCATAAACCTAGATGATATGTGCAAGAACAATCAATTATGAAGAACAATCCAAAATCACACTAGTAAGTAGTGGATGCCATGAAACACAACATACCAAATTATTAGGTAATTGATAAGCTTAAGAACACTTTTTCAAGAAGCGATTGTGAAGATTACAAACTTAGTTCCCTTAAGTTATGCCAATTGGATACACCTAACATCATGCAGAACATCACAAGCTAAAACAGAAAGACGGACAAAATCTTGATCAATGTTTGAAGTGTAAAGTGAATACGATGAGTCATTCGTCGTTATCAAGCATTCGGTACACCCAGATGATATGTGCAAGAATAGTCAACTATGATGAACAATCCAAAATCACGCTAGTATGTAGTGCCATCAAACACAACATACCGATAAGCTTAAGAGCACTTTTTCAAGAAAAGAGTGTGAAGATGAAAAGAAAATGTGCGATACCAGCTATAAATGCGACTACACCATGTGGGTCTCTTCCATCATCCAACCTTCAAGCACCTAGAGCTGAAACACCATAGCCAAGTGAGCAATTGTAAACACAAATCAAACATGAAGACCTTCATCATATTTGTCCTCCTTGCCATGGCGATGAACATCGCCAGTGCCACTAGGCAACTAAGCCCTAGAGGCAAGGAATTGCATACACCACAAGAACAATTCCCCCAAGTACAGCAATTCCCCCAACCACACCAAATCTCCCAACAACAATTCCCCCAACAACATCAAATCCCCCAACAACCACAACAATTCCCCCAACAACAGCAATTCCCCCAACAACAAATCCCCCAACCACAACAATTCCCTCAGCAACAATTGCCCCAACAGCAGCAATTCCCCCAACAACAACAATTCCCCCAACAGGAATTCCCACAACAACAACAATTCCCGCAACAACAAATCCCCCAGCAACCACAACAACTCCCCCAACAACAACAAATCCCCCAGCAACCACAACAATTTCCCCAACAACAACAATTCCCCCAGCAACAATCCCCCCAACAACAGCAATTTCCCCAACAACAATTCCCACAACAACAACAATTCCCTCAACAACAACAATTACCGCAACAACAAATCCCCCAACAACAACAAATCCCCCAACAACCACAACAATTTCCCCAGCAACAATTCCCCCAACAACAACAATTTCCCCAACAACAACAATCCCCCCAACAGCAATTCCCGCAACAACAATTCCCCCAACAGCAATTCCCGCAACACATCCCGCAACAACCACAACAATTTCCCCAACAACAACAATTCCCCCAGCAACAATCCCCCCAACAACAGCAATTTCCCCAACAACAACAATTCCCCCAGCAACAATCGCCCCAACAACAGCAATTTCCCCAACAACAACAATTCCCCCAACCTCAACAAACCCCCCAACAACAATTCCCCCAACAACAACAAATCCCCCAGCAACCACAACAGTTCCCCCAACAACAACAATTCCCTCAACAGCAATTCCCGCAACAACAATTCCCCCAACAACAATTTCCGCAACAACAATTTCCCCAACAACAATTCCCCCAACAGCAATTCCCCCAACAACAACAATTACCGCAACAACAATTCCACCAGCCACAACAATACCCCCAGCAACCACCACAACAATTTCCCCAACAACAATTTCCAATACCATACCCACCCCAGCAATCACAAGAACCTTCCCCATACCAACAATATCCACAACAACAACCATCTGGGAGCGACGTTATAAGTATCAGTGGCAGATGAAATGAAGAGATGTAATACTAGACGGGTGAATCATCGTTGTTAGTCAATGGAGCATAATGTAACGATGATAAATAAAGTGATGTGCACCATCATGTGTTACCTCGACCTGTACTAGTTCAAACATGGGAATAAAAGACAAATAAGTTCTTTCCTGAAGCACATTGCTGGCAATTGTTACATTCATGCCATATTTCGATTTCCATCCCTAACTACAATCTCACTGTTATGCGATTTCTACTTATTTATGAAGTGTAGTATTATAAACGTAACATGATTAATGTGTCTGAAACTTGGTTCAAATTGAAGTACTATTAATTAGGGAGTAAGGAGTAATTACAGTTTAACATTTCAATGGAGAGTGCTAATTGCAGACTGTGTTGTTAATTCCTCGAAGAGGAGAGGATGATGCAGTATAGTACAAATAAGTATTTCCCTAAGTTAAGAATCAAGGTTATCAATCCAGTAGGTGAACCACACAAAACCTCGTTAGCAGCACCTGCACCCAATGGAAATAAGAGGCTTGTCAATCCATGTAGCGGTTATTTGCAATGATTAATTCTGATAGTGATAGATAGATAAAGTAAAATACAAAATAAAAGTAAATAAATTACAGGTAGGTATTTTTGTGTTTTTATATATGATAAAACTACACCCAGGGGCCATAGGTTTCACTAGATGCTTCTCTCTTGATCGCGGAACATACGGTGGGTAAACAAATTACTGTTGGGAAATTGATAGAAAAGCAAATAATTATGATGGATTTATGGCAATGATCATGTATATAGGCATCACATTCGATACAAGTAGACCGACTGCTACCTGCATCTATTACTATTACTTCACCCATCGACCGCTATCCAGCATGCATCTAGAGTATTAGGTATAAAATAGAGTAACGCCTTAAGCAAGATAACATGATGTAGACAAAGTAAATTCAAGCAATATGATTAACCCCCATCTTTTTATCCTTAATGTCAACAATACAAATATGTGCCATGTCCGTTTTTCTCACTGGGATTGAGCAACACAGTATTGAACCCATCACAAAGCACCTCTGCCACTGCAAGATAAACCAATCTAGTTGGCCAAACCAAATCGATAGATCGGAGAGAAATACAAAGCTAAAATTATCACACATAAAAGAGTTCATAGAAGACTTAAATATTTCTCATGAATCATCTGGCCATAAACTAAAAACTCATCATATCCCAACAAACACACCGCAAAAGAAGATTACATTGGATATAACTCCAAGAACATCGGGGAGAACTTTGTATTGAAGATCAAAGAGAGAGAAGAAGCCATCTAGATTCTAGCTATGGACCCAAAGGTGTGTCATAAACTACTCACACATCATCGGAGGTGTTGGAAATATGCCCTAGAGGCAATAATAAAATGGTTATTATTATATTTCCTTGTTCATGATAATCATTTATTATCCATGCTATAATTGTATTGATTGGAAACTCAAATACATGTGTGGGTACATAGACAAATAATATGTCCCTAGTGAGCCTATACCGGACTAGCTCGTTGATCAAAGATGGCCATGGTTTCCGGGTCATGGCATTGAGTTGTCATTTGATAACATGATCACATCATTAGGAGAATGATGCAAGACCCAAACGATGAACGTAGCATATGATCGTGTCAAGTTTATTGCTATCGTTTTTTGCATGTCAAGTATATATTCCTATGACCATGAGATCATGCAACTCACTAACACCGAAGGAGTGCCTTGTGTGCGTCAAACGTCGCAACGTAACTGAGTGACTATAAAGATGCTCTACAGGTGTCTCCAAGGGTGTCTGTTGAGTTTGCACGGATCGAGACTGGGATTTGTCACTCCGTATGATGGAGAGGTATCTCAGGGCCCACTCGGTAATACAAATCACAATAAGCTTGCAAGAAATGGGACTAAGAAGTTAGCCACGGGATCTTGTATTAGGGAATGAGTAAAGAGACTTGCGAGTAACGAAATTGAACCTGGTATGGAGATACCGATGATTGAATCTCGGGCAAGTAACATATCGATGGACAAAGGGAACTTCATACGGGATTGAATGAATCCTTGACATCGAGGTTCAACTGATAAAGATCTTGGTAGAATATGTAGAAACCAATATGGGCATCCAGGCCACGCTATTGGTCATTGGCCTTAGAGGTGTATCGGTCATGTATGCATAGTTCTCGAACCCGCAGGGTCTACACACTTAATGTTTGGTGACGATATAATTATAGTTGAGTCATAATGGTGGTTATCGAAGGTTGTTTGGAGTTCCGGATGAGATCCCCGACATGACGAGGAACACCAGAATGGTCTGGAGGTGAAGATTGATATATAGGACAAAGGGTATCGGAGTCGGGAAGTGTTCCAGCAGGGGTACCGGGGGAATCGACGGAGTACAGAAAGGGGTTTCGGGGGGGCCCGACAAGTGTTGGGGGGGCCTCATGGGCCAAGGGGAGGGATCACACCGGCCCACTAAGGGGCTGTGCGCCCCCACACCAACTCCCACGATCATAGAAAGGTTGGGGCAACCCCCTAGGGCTGGCTCCACCTGGCTTGGGGGGCAAGCCTGTTGGGGAACGTAGTAATTTCAAAATTTCCTACGCACACGCAAGATCATGGTGATGTATAGCAACGAGAGGGGAGAGTGTTGTCTACATACCCTTGTAGACCCAAGCGGAAGCGATCTGGCGTAGAGGAAGTAGTCGACGTTCTCCTCGCGATCCGACCGATCCGGCGCCGTTACTCCGGCGCCCCGAGTTCTTGACACCGTACAGCTCGATGGCGTCCCTCGTACTCGATCCAGCCGAGTGTCGAGGAGAGTTCCGTCGACCGACGGCGTGGTGACGATCTTGATGTTTCACGGCGCGAGGGCTTCGCCTAAGCTTCGCGACGGTATGACCGAGGTGGAATATGGTGGAGGGGCACGCACACGGCTAAGGAGCGATCCGTAGATCAAACTTGTGTCTCTTGTGTTCTAGAGGTGCCCCTGCCCCGTATATAAAGGAGCAAGGGGGGGAGGCGCCGGCCAAGGAGAGGAGGCGCGGGAGAGTCCTACTCCTACCGGGAGTAGGACTCCTCCAATCCTATTCAACTAGGAATCCCCAAAGGGGGAAAGAGGAGAAGGGTGGCCGGCCACCTCTCCTAGTCCTAATAGGACTAGGGAAAGGGGGGGAGGCGCGCAGCCCTAGTGGGCAGCCCTTTCACCTTTCCACCAAGGCCCATTATGGCCCATTTACCTCCCGGGGGGTTCCGGTAACCTCCCGGTACTCCGGTAAATTCCTGTTTTCGCCCGGAACCATTCCGAACTCCAAACATAGGCTTCCAATATATCAATCTTTATGTCACGACCATTTCGAGACTCCTCGTCATGTCCGTGATCACATCCGGGACTCCGAACTTCTTCGGTTCATCAAAATACATAAACTCATAATAACTGTCATCGAAACCTTAAGCGTGCGGACCCTACGGTTCGAGAATAATGTAGACATGACCTAGAACTATTCACGGTCAATAACCAACAGCGGGACCTGGATGCCCATATTGGTTCCTACATATTCTCGAAGATCTTTATCGGTCGGACCGCATAACAACATCGTTGTTCCTTTGTCATCGGTATGTTACTTGCGAGATTCGATCGTCGGTATCAATACCTAGTTCAATCTCGTTACCGGCAAGTCTCTTTACTCGTTCCGTAATACATCATCTCACAACTAACTCATTAGTTGTTATGCTTGCAAGGCTTAAGTGATGTGCATTACCGAGAGGGCCCGAGATACCTCTCCGACAATCGGAGTGACAAAACCTAATCTCGAAATCGCCAACCCAACATCTACCTTTGGAGACACCTGTAGTACTCCTTTATAATCACCCGATTCGTTGTGACGTTTGGTAGCACCAAAGTGTTCCTCCGATAGCGTGAGTTGCATAATCTCATAGTTATAGGAACATGTATATGTCATGGATAAAAGCAGTAGCAACATACCAAATGATCGTGTGCTAAGCTAATGGAATGGGTCATGTCAATCAGATCATTCTACTAATGATGTGACCTCGTTAATCAAATAACAACTCTTTGTTCATGGTCAGGAAACATAACCATCTTTGATTAACAAGCTAGTCTAGTAGAGGCATACTAGTGACATCTTGTTTGTCTATGCATTCACACATGTATCATGTTTCCGGTTAATACAATTCTAGCATGAATGATAAACATTTATCATGAAATAAGGAAATAAATAATAACTTTATTATTGCCTCTAGGGCATATTTCCTTCAGTCTCCCACTTGCACTAGAGTCAATAATCTAGATCACATCACCATGTGATCAACATCGATAGTTCACATCATCATGTGATTAACACCCATAGTTCACATCGCCATGTGACCAACACCCAAAGGGTTTACTAGATTCAGTAATCTAGTTCACATCGCTATGTGATTAACACCCAAAGAGTACTAAAGTGTGATCATGTTTTGCTTATGAGAGAGTCTTAGTCAACGGGTCTTTCACATTCAGATCCGTTATGTATTTTGCAATTTTCTATGTCTACAATGCTCGCATTGCGAAGCTACTCTAGCTAATTGCTCCCACTTTCAATATGTATCTAGATCGAGACTTAGAGTCATCGGATCGGTGTCAAAACTTGCATCGGCGTAACCCTTTACGGACGAACCTTTTGTCACTTCCATAATCGAGAAACATATCCTTATTCCACTAAGGATAATTTTGACCGCTGTCGATGATCTACTCCTAGATCACTATTGTACTCCTTGCGAAAACTCGGTGCAGGGTATACAATAGATCTGGTACACAGCATGGCATACTTTATAGAAACTATGACCAAGGCATAGTGAATGACTTTCATTCTCTTTCTATCTTCTGCTGTGGTCGGGTTTTGAGTCTTACTCAATTTCACACCTTGTAACACAGGCAAGAACTCTTTCTTTGACTGTTTCATTTTGAACTACTTCAAAATCTTGTCAAGGTATGTACTCATTGAAAAAACTTATCAAGCATCTTGATCTATCTCTATAGATCTTGATGCTCAATATGTAAGTAGCTTTACCGAGGTCTTTCTTTGAAAAACTCCTTTCAAACACTTCTTTATGCTTTGCAGAATAATTCTACATTATTTCCGATCTACAATATGTCATTCACATATACTTATCAGAAATGTTGTAGTGCTCCCACTCACTTTTTAGTAAATACGAGCTTCACCGTAAGTGCAGTATAAAACTATATGCTTTGATCAACTCATCAAAGCGTATATTCCAACTCTGAGATGCTTGCACCAGTCCATAGATGGATCGCTGGAGCTTGCACACTTTGTTAGCTCCCTTTGGATCGATAAAACCTTCTGGTTGCATCATATACAACTCTTCCTCCTAAAACCCATTCAGGAATGCAGTTTTTACATCCATTTGCCAAATTTCATAAATTGTGGCAATTGCTAACATGATTCGGACAGACTTAAGCATCGCTACAGTTGAGAAAATCTCATTGTAGTCAACACCTTGAACTTGTCAAAAACCTTTTTGCGACAAGTCGAGCTTTGTAGATAGTAACACTACTATCAGCGTCCGTCTTCCTCTTGAAGATCCATTTATTTTCTATGGCTTGCCGATCATCGGGCAACGCCACCAAAGTCCACACTTTGTTCTCATACATGGATCTCATCTCAGATTTCATGGCCTCAAGCCATTTCGCGGAATCTGGGCTCATCATCGCTTCCTCATAGTTCGTAGGTTCATCATGGTCTAGTTACATGACTTCCAGAACAGGATTACCGTACCACTCTAGTGCGGATCTCACTCTGGTTTACCTACGAGATTCGGTAGTAACTTGATCTGAAGTTACATGATCATCATCATTAGCTTCCTCACTAATTTGTGTAGTAGTCACAGAACAGATTTCGTGATGAACTACTTTCAATAAGGAGAAGGTACAATTACCTCATCAAGTTCTACTTTCCTCCCACTCACTTCTTTCGAGAGAAACTCCTTCTCTAGAAAGGATCCATCTTAAACAACGAATATCTTGCCTTTGGATCTGTGATAGAAGGTGTACCCAACAATTTCCTTTGGATATTCTATGAAGCGCACTTCTCCGATTTGGGTTCGAGCTTATCGGGATGAAACTTTTTCACATAAGCATCGCAACTCCAAACTTTAAGAAACGACAACTTGGGTTTCTTGCTAAACCACAGTTCATATAGTGTCGTCTCAGCGGTTTAGATGGTGCCCTTTTAATGTGAATGCAGCTGTCTCTAATGCATATCCCAAAAGCGATATTGGTAAATCGGTAAGAAACATCATAGATTGTACTATATCCAATAAAGTACGGTTATGATGTTCGGACACACCATAACGTTGTGGTGTTCCAGGTGGCGTGAGCTGTGAAACTATTCCACATTGTTTAAATTGAAGACCAAACTCGTAACTCAAATATTCGTATCTGCGATCAAATCACTGAAACTATATTTTCTTGTTACGATGAATTTTCCACTTCACTCTGAAATTCTTTGAACCTTTCAACTATTTCAGACTTATGCTTGATCAAGTAGATATACTCATATCTTCTTCAAATCAACTGTGAAGGTCAGAAAATAATGATACTTGTCACGAGCCTTAATATTCATCGGACTACATACATCAGTATGTATGATTTCCAACAAATATGTTGCTCGCTCCATTGTTCGGAGAAGCGGAGTTTTAGTCATCTTGCCCAAAAGGCACGGTTCATAAGCATCAAGTGATTCATAATCAAGTGATTCCAAAATCCCATCGGTATGGAGTTTCTTCATCGCTTTACACCAATATGACCTAAGCGGCGAGTGCCACAAATAAGTTGCACTATCATTATTAACTTTGCATCTTTTGGTTTCAATATTATGAATATGTGTATCACTACGATCGAGATCCAATGAACCATTTTCATTGGGTGTGAAACCATATAAGGTTTTATTCATGTAAACAGAATAACAGTTTATTCTCTTACTTAAATGAATAACCGTATTGCAATAAACACGATCAAATCATATTCATGCAAACACCAAATAACATTTATTTAGGTTCAACACTAATCCCGAAAGTATAGGGAGTGTGCGATGATGATCATATCAATCTTGAAACTACTTTCAACACACATCGTCACTTCACCCTTAACTAGTTTCTGTTTATTCTGCAACTCCCGTTTCGAGTTACTACTCTTAGCAACTGAACCAGTACCAAATACCGAGGGGTTGCTATAAACACTAGTAAAGTACACATCAATAACATGTATATCAAATATACCTTTGTTCACTTTGCCATCCTTCTTATCCGCCAAATACTTGGGGTAGTTCTGCTTCCAGTGACCAGTCTCTTTGCAGTAGAAGCACTTAGTCTCAGGCTTAGGTCCAGACTTGGGTTTCTTCACTTGAGCAGCAACTTGCTTGCCGTTCTTCTTGAAGTTCCCTTCTATCCCTTTGCCCTTTTCTTGAAACTAGTGGTCTTGTTAACCATCAACACTTGATGTTTTTCTTGATTTCTACCTTCGTCGATTTTAGCATCACGAAGAGCTTGGGAATCGTTTCTGTTATCCCTTACATATTATAGTTCATCACGAAGTTCTACTAACTTGGTGATGGTGACTAGAGAATTCTGTCAATCACTATCTTATCTGGAAGATTAACTCCCACTTGATTCAAGCGATTGTAGTACCCAGACAATCTGAGCACATGCTCACTAGTTGAGCGATTCTCCTCCATCTTTTAGCTATAGAACTTGTTGGAGACTTCATATCTCTCAACTCGGGTATTTGCTTGAAATATTAACTTCAATTCCTGGAACATCTCATATGGTCCATGATGTTCAAAACATCTTTGAAGTCCCGATTCTATGCCATAAAGCATGGTGCACAAAACTATCAAGTAGTCATCATATTGAGCTAGCCAAACGTTCATAACGTCTGCATCTGCTCCTGCAATAGGTCTGTCACCTAGCGGTGCATTAAGGACATAATTCTTCTGTGCAGCAATGAGGATAAACCTCGGATCACGGATCCAATCCGCATCATTGCTACTAACATTTTTCAACACAATTTTCTCTAGGAACATATCAAAATAAACATATGAAAGCAACAACGCAAGCTATTGATCTTACAACATAATTTGCAAAATACTACGGGACTAAGTTCATGATAAATTTAAGTTCAATTAATCATATTACTTAAGAACTCCCACTTAGATAGATATCTCTCTAGTCATCTAAGTGATCACGTGATCCAAATCAACTAAACCATAACCGATCATCACGTGAAATGGAGTAGTTTTCAATGGTGAACATCTTATGTTGATCATATCTACTATATGATTCACGCTCGACCTTTCGGTCTCCGTGTTCGAGGCCATATCTGCATATGCTAGGCTCGTCAAGTATAACCTGAGTATTCGCGTGTGCAAAACTGGCTTGCACCCGTTGTAGATGGACGTGAGCTTATCACACCCGATCATCACGTGGTGTGCAGGCACGACGAACTTTGGCAGCGGTGCATACTCGGGAGAACACTTCTTGATAATTTAGTGAGAGATCATCTTATAATGCTACCGTCAATCAAAGCAAGATAAGATGCATAAAAGATAAACATCACATGCAAATCAATATAAGTGATATGATATGGTCATCATCATCTTGTGCTTCGTGATCTCCATCTCAGCAGCACCATCATGATCACCATCGTCACCGGTAGCGACACCTTGATCTCCATCATAGCATCGTTGTCGTCTCGCCAATCATATGCTTCTCGACTATCGCTACCGCTTAGTGATAAAGTAAAGCATTACAGAGCGATTGCATTTCATACAATAAGCGACAACCATATGGCTCCAGCCGATTGCCGATAACCGGTTACAAAACATGATCATCTCATACAATAAAATATAGCATCACGTCTTGACCATATCACATCACAACATGCCTGCAAAAACAAGTTAGGCGTCCTCTACTTTGTTGTTGCAAATTTTACGTGGCTGCTACGGGCTTAAGCAAGAACCAGTCTCACCACGCATCAAAACCACAGCGATACTTCGTCAAATAGACTCCGTTTAACCTTCTCAAGGACCGGGCGTAGCCACACTCAGTTCAACTAAAGTGAGAGAGCAGACACCCGCCGGTCACCTTTAAGCAGCGAGTGCTGCGTAGCGGTGAAACCAGTCTCGCGTAAGCGTCTGGCGTAATGTCGGTCCGGGCGCTTCATCTCACAATACCGCTGAACCAAAGTATGACATGCTGGTAGGTAGTATGACTTGTATCGCCCACAACTCACTTGTGTTCTACTCGTGCAAAACATCAAACCATAAAAACCTAGGCTCGATACCCTTTGTTGGGGAGCGTAGTAATTTCAAAATTTCCTACGCACACGCAAGATCATGGTGATGTATAGCAACGAGAGGGAGAGTGTTGTCTACATACCCTTGTAGACCCGGCGGAAGCGATCTGGCGTAGAGGAAGTAGTCGACGTTCTCCTCACGATCCGACCGATCCGGCGCCGTTACTCCGGCGCCCCGAGTTCTTGACACACGTACAGCTCGATGGCGTCCCTCGTACTCGATCCAGCCGAGTGTCGAGGGAGAGTTCGTCGACCGACGGCGTGGTGACGATCTTGATGTTTCACGCGCAGGGCTTCGCCTAAGCTTGCGACAGTATGACCGAGGTGGAATATGGTGGAGGGGGCACCGACACGGCTAAGGAGCGATCCGTAGATCAAACTTGTGTCTCTTGTGTGTCTAGAGGTGCCCCTACCTCCGTATATAAAGGAGCAAGGGGAGGAGGCGCCGGCCAGGAGAGGTGGCGCAGGAGAGTCCTACTCCTACCGGGAGTAGGACTCCCTCAATCCTATTCAACTAGGAATCCCCAAAGGGGAAAGAGGAGAAGGGTGGCCGGCCACCTCTCCTAGTCCTAATAGGACTAGGGAAAGGGGGGGAGGCGCGCAGCCCTAGTGGGCAGCCCTTTCACCTTTCCACCAAGGCCCATTATGGCCCATTTACCTCCCGGGGGTTCGGTAACCTCCGGTACTCGATAAATTCTGTTTTCGCCGGAACCATTCGAACTCCAAACATAGGCTTCCAATATATCAATCTTTATGTCACGACCATTTGAGACTCCTCGTCATGTCCGTGATCACATCCGGGACTCGAACTTCTTCGGTTCATCAAAATACATAAACTCATAATAAGCATCGCCGAAACCTTAAGCGTGCGGACCCTACGGTTCGAGAATAATGTAGACATGACCTAGAACTATTCACGGTCAATAACCAACAGCGGGACCTGGATGCCCATATTGGTTCCTACATATTCTCGAAGATCTTTATCGGTCGAGACCGCATAACAACATCGTTGTTCCTTTGTCATCGGTATGTTACTTGCGAGATTCGATCGTCGGTATCCAATACCTAGTTCAATCTCGTTACGGCAAGTCTCTTTACTCGTTCCGTAATACATCATCTCACAACTAACTCATTAGTTGTTATGCTTGCAAGGCTTAAGTGATGTGCATTACCGAGAGGGCCAGAGATACCTCTCCAGAGCAATCGGAGTGACAAAACCTAATCTCGAAATCGCCAACCCAACATCTACCTTTGGAGACACCTGTAGTACTCCTTTATAATCACCCGATTCGTTGTGACGTTTGGTAGCACCAAAGTGTTCCTCCGTAAGCGGAGTTGCATAATCTCATAGTTATAGGAACATGTATATGTCATGGATAAAAGCAGTAGCAACATACCAAGCGATCGTGTGCTAAGCTAATGGAATGGGTCATGTCAATCAGATCATTCTACTAATGATGTGACCTCGTTAATCAAATAACAACTCTTTGTTCATGGTCAGGAAACATAACCATCTTTGATTAACAAGCTAGTCTAGTAGAGGCATACTAGTGACATCTTGTTTGTCTATGCATTCACACATGTATCATGTTTCCGGTTAATACAATTCTAGCATGAATGATAAACATTTATCATGAAATAAGGAAATAAATAATAACTTTATTATTGCCTCTAGGGCATATTTCCTTCAAAGCCACCCTAGGGTTTCCCTAGGGGCGCCCCCATCTATGGTGGCCGCCGGCCCCTATGGGAATCCATAGGGCGCCCGCACCTCCTCCCTTCCCCCTATATATATAAGGGTGGAGGGAGGGCAGACACACCCACCTGTGTCATGGCGCTGCCTCTCCTCTCCCTCGTAGTCCTTCTCCTTCCGCGTAGTGCTTAGCGAAGCTCTGCTGAAATTCGTCCATGACCACCGCCGCCACACTGCCGTGCTGCCGGAGGACTCGAACTACAACTTCACCATCGCTCGCTAGATCGAGGAGGTGAAGGCATCATCAAGCCGCATGTGTGTTGAATGCAGAGGTGTCATCTGTTTGGCACTAGATCAGGAGTTTGGGGGACGGATCGTGATTGGATCGCGAAGACATTTGACTACATCAACCATGTTTCTTAACGCTTCCTCTTAGCGATCTAAAAGGGTATGTCGATGCAATCTCTCCTCTCGTAGATGTTCATATCCTGGATTGATCTTGGTGAGTGTAGGAAATTTTTTATTTCCCATGCAACGTTCAACAAAGTGGTACCAGAGCTAGGTCTATGCGTAGATGACATCACGAGTAGAACACAAAGGAGTTTGTGGGCGTTGATATTTAGATTGCTTCCTTCCTTGGTCTTTTCCTGACTCGGCGGTATTGTGGGATGAAGCAGCCCAGACCAACTTTACATGTCCACATACATGAGACTGGTTCCATTAGGGGTGGAAACGGATCGGATGCGGTTCGGATAGTGCTCTTACCACTTCCATTTTCATATTTTCAAAACGAATACGAACACGAATACGGATGTTATCGGATACGGATGCGTCTCGGATATTATTCGAATACGGATACGTATCGGATATTTTCTTGATTCGGAACGGATACGAATAATATCAACATATTGCTTAAGTATATTAGTCGATAGCTGTGTGACCAAAAATAATCAACTTGTGACATACAATAAGTCAATGATAAATATGTTTATGAATAAATACTATTGTAATGCATAATAATTTATAAGTTTAATCATATAAAGAGTAAAATTTGACCACTTATTTGGCTTTTATGTTGGATAATTGGAATATTGGGTCCAAAATTTTGAAAATTACCTCTCATAATCTTATTCAGATACGGATATATCCACTTCCATATCCATATTTGCGTAATCTCCTACAATAATTTATTTTTTATTTGTTTAATAAATTCGGATACGGATAATTTCCATTTCCATTTTGGTTCGGATGCGGATGTTTCGAATACGAATAGGCATTTTCTCGAATACGAATATCGGATATTTCGGATTATCCGCTACCACTTTCCACCCCTAGGTTCCATCGACAGACATGTGACTTTGTTGCATAAGATTGTTGGCGGGTGTCCGTCTCTCGCACCTTAGTTGAATCGAATTCAACGAAGGCGGTCCTTGTAGAAGGTTAAATAGCAACTTCCATATCACTGTTGTGGTTTTGCGTAGGTAAGAATGTTGGGGAACGTAGTAATTTCAAAAAAATTCCTACGCACACGCAAGATCATGGTGATGATATAGCAACGAGAGGGGAGAGTGTTCGTCCATGTACCCTCATAGACCGTAAGCGGAAGCGTTAGCACAACGCAGTTGATGTAGTCGTACGTCTTCATGATCCGACCGATCCAAGCACCGAACGTATGGAGCCTCCGAGTTCAGCACACGTTCAGCTCGATGACGTCCCTCGAACTCCGATCCAGCCGAGTGTCGAGGGAGAGTTCCGTCAGCATGACGGTGTGGTAACGATCTTGATGTTCCACCGGCGCAGGGCTTCGCCTAAGCTTCGCGACGATATGACCGAGGTGGAATATGGTGGAAGGGGGCACCGCACACGGCTACGGAATGATCCGTAGATCAACTTGTGTGTCTATGGGGTGCCCCCCGCCCCCGTATATAAAGGAGCCAGGGGGGAGGAGGCCGCCGGCCTAAGAAGCAAGCGCCAGGGGGAGTCCTACTCCCACCGGGAGTAGGACTCCCCTTTTCCAAGTTGGAGTAGGAGAGAAGGGGGCAAGAGGAGGAGGAGGAGAAGGAAAGGGGGGGCGCTGCCCCCCTTCCCTTGTCCTATTCGGACTAGGAGGGGGAGGGGCGCGCGGCCCCCTCCTTGCTCCTTCCTCTTCTCCCTCTTGGCCCATGTAGGCCCATTAACCCCCCGAGGGGTTCCACTAACCTCCCGGTACTCCGGTAAAATGCCGATTTCACCCGGAACCATTCCGACGTCCAAACATAGGCTTCCAATATATCAATCTTTATGTCTCGACCATTCCGAGACTCCTCGTCATGTCCGTGATCACATCCGGGACTCCGAACAAACTTCGGTACATCAAAACTTATAAACTCATAATAAAACTGTCATCGAAACGTTAAGCGTGCGGACCCTACGGGTTTGAGAACTATGTAGACATGACCTAAAACCATTCTCTGTCAATAACCAATAGAGGGATATGGATGCCCATATTGGTTCCTACATATTCTACGAAGATCTTTATCGGTCAAACCGCATAACAACATACTTTGTTCCCTTTGTCATCGGTATGTTACTTGCCCAAGATTTGATCGTCGGTATCCAATACCTGGTTCAATCTCGTTACCGGCAAGTCTCTTTACTCGTTCCGTAATACGTCATCTTATAACTAACTCATTAGTCACATGCTTGCAAGGCTTAGGTGATGAGTATTACCGAGAGGGCCCAGAGATACCTCTCCGACAATCGGAGTGACAAATCCTAATCTCGAATTATGCCAACCCAACATGTACCTTCGGAAACACCTGTAGAGCACCTTTATAATCACCCAGTTACGTTGTGACGTTTGGTAGCACACAAAGTGTTCTTCCGATAAATGGGAGTTGCACAATCTCATAGTTGCAGGAACTTTGTATAAGTCATGAAGAAAGCAATAGCAGTATACTAAACGATCAAGTGCTAGGCTAATAGAATGGGTCATGTCAATCACATCATTCTTCTAATGATGTGATCCCACTAATCAAATGACAACACATGTCTATGGTTAGGAAACATAACCATCTTTGATTAATGAGCTAGTCAAGTAGAGGCATACTAGTGACTATAGATTTGTGTATGTATTCACACATGTATCATGTTTCCAGTTAATACAATTCTAGCATGAATAATAAACATTTATCATGATATGAGGAAATAAATAATAACTTTATTATTGCCTCTAGGGCATATTTCCTCCAGTCTCCCACTTGCACTAGAGTCAATAATCTAGATTACATAGTAATGATTCTAACACCCATGGAGTCTTGGTGCTGATCATGTTTTGCTCGTGAGAGAGGCTTAGTCAACGGGTCTGCAACATTCAGATCCGTATGTATTTTGAAAATCTCTATGTCTCCCACTTGGACTTGGTCCCGAACGGAATTGAAGCGTCTCTTCATGTGCTTGGTCCTCTTGTGAAATCTGGATTCCTTTGCCAAAGCAATTGCACTAGTATTGTCACAAAAGATCTTCATTGGTCCCGATGCACTAGGTATGAAACCTAGATCGGAAATGAACTCGTTCATCCAGACTCCTTCATTTGCTGCTTCAGAAGCAGCTATGTACTCCGCTTCACATGTAGATCCCGCCACGACGCTTTGTTTAGAACTGCACCAACTTACAGCTCCACCGTTTAATATAAACATGTATCTGGTTTGCGATTTAGAATCGTCCGGATCAGTGTCAAAGCTTGCATCGACATAACCATTTACGACTAGCTCTTTGTCACCTCCATATACGAGAAACATATCCTTAGTCCTTTTCGTATTCGGGATGTTCTTGACCGCTGTCGATGATCCACTCTGGATTACTTTGGTACCGTCCTGCCAAGCTTATTGCTAAGCATACGTCAGGTCTGGTACACAGCATTGCATACATGATAGAGCCTATGGCTGAAGCATAGGGAACATTTTTCATTTTCTCTCTATCTTCTGCTGTGGTCGGGCATTGAGTTTGACTCAACTTCACACCTTGTAGCACAGGCAAGAATCCTTTCTTAGCCTGATCCATTTTGAACTTTTTCAAAATTTTGTCAAGGTATGTGCTTTGTGAAAGTCCTATTAAGCGTCTTGATCTATCTCTATAGATCTTGATGCCTAATATATAAGCAGCTTCACCGAGGTCTTTCATTGAAAAACTTTTATTCAAGTATCCCTTTATGCTATCCAGAAATTCTATATCATTTCCAATTAATAATATGTCATCAACATATAAAACTAGAAATGCTCTGAGCTCCCACTCACTTTCTTGTAAATCTGAGCTTCTCCAAAAGTCATATAAAACCATATGCTTTGTTCACACTATCAAAGCGTTTATTCCAACTCCGAGATGCTTGCACCAGTCCATAAATGGAACGCTGGAGCTTGCACACTTTGTTAGCACCTTTTGGATCAACAAAACCTTCCGGTTGCATCATATACAACTCTTCTTCTAGAAATCCATTCAAGAATGCAGTCTTGACATCCATTTGCCAAATTTCATAATCATGAAATGCAGCAATAGCCAACATGATTCGGACAGACTTAAGCATCGCTACGGGTGAGAAAGTCTCATCGTAGTCAACCCCTTGAACTTGTCGAAAACCTTTCGCGACAAGTCGAGCTTTATAAACGATAACATTACCATCGGCGCCATCTTCTTCTTAAAATCCATTTATTCTCAATGGCTTGCCGATCATCGGGCAAGTCAACCAAAGTCCATACTTAGTTTTCATACATGGATCCCATCTCAGATTTCATGGCTTCTAGCCATTTTGCGGAATCTGGGCTCATCATCGCTTCCTCATAGTTCGTAGGTTCATCATGGTCAAGTAACATGACTTCCAGAATAGGATTACCGAACCACTCTGGTGCGGATCTTACTCTGGTAGACCTACGAGGTTCAGCAGATACTTGATCTGAAGTTTCATGATCAATATCATTAGCTTCCTCACTAATTGGTGTAGTTGTCACGGGAACCGGTTCTTGTGATGAACTACCTTCCAATAAGGGAGTAGATACAGTTATCTCATCAAGTTCTACTTTCCTCCCACTCACTTCTTTCGAGAGAAACTCCTTCTCTAGAAAGGATCCATTCTTAGCAACGAATGTCTTGCCTTCGGATCTGTGATAGAAGGTGTACCCATGATCTCTTTTGGGTATCCTATGAAGACACATTTCTCCGATTTGGGTTCGAGCTTATCTGGTTGAAGTTTCTTCACATAAGCATCGCAGCCCCAAACTTTAAGAAATGACAACTTTGGTTTCTTGCCAAACCATAGTTCATAAGGCGTCGTCTCAACGGATTTTGATGGTGCCCTATTTAACGTGAATGCGGCCGTCTCTAAAGCATAACCCCAAAATTATAGCGGTAAATCGGTAACAGACATCATAGATCGCACCATATCAAGTAAAGTACGATTACGACGTTCGGACACCATTTCGTTGTGGTGTTCCAGGTGGCGTGAGTTGCGAAACTATTCTGCATTGTTTCAAATGTAAACCAAACTCGTAACTCAAATATTCTCCTCCACGATCAGATCGTAGAAACTTTATTTTCTTGTTACGATGATTTTCTACTTCACTCTGAAATTCTTTGAACTTTTGAAATGTTTCAGACTTGTGCTTCATTAAGTAGATATACCCATATCTGCTCAAATCATCTGTGAAGGTGAGAAAATAACGATATCCCCCACGAGCCTCAACATTCATCGGACCACATACATCTGTATGTATAATTTCCAACAAATCTGTTGCTCTCTCCATAGTTAGGAGAACGGTGTTTTAGTCATCTTGCCCATGAGGCACGGTTCATAAGTACCAAGTGATTCATAATCAAGAGATTACGAAGTCCATCAAGATGGAGTTTCTTCATGCGTTTTACATCGATATGACCTAAGCGGCGAGTGCCACAAATAAGTTGCACTATCATTATCAACTCTGCATCTTTTGGCTTCAACATTATGAATATGTGTATCACTACTATCGAGATTCAATAAAAATAGACCACTCTTTAAGGGCGCATGACCATAAAAGATATTACTCATGTAAATAGAACAACCATTATTCTCTGATTTAAATGAATAACCGTCTCACATCAAACAAGATCCAGATATAATGTTCATGCTCAACGCAGGCACCAAATAACAATTATTCAGGTCTAAACCTAATCCCGAAGGTAGATGTAGAGGTAGCGTGCCGACTGCGATCACATCGACTTTGGAACCATTTCCCACGTGCATCGTCACCTCGTCCTTGGCCAGTGCTCGCTTATTCTGTAGTCCCTGTTTCGAGTTGCAAATATTAGCTACAGAACCAGTATCAAATACCCAGGTGCTACTACGAGCTCTAGTTAGGTACACATCAATAAGATGTATATCACATATACCTTTGTTTACTTTGCCATCCTTCTTATCCGCCAAATACTTGGGGCAGTTCGCTTCAAAGTGACCAGTCGCTTGCGGTAGAAGCAGTCGAGTTTCAGGCTTAGGTCCAGACTTGGGTTTCTTCTCTTGAGCAAGCAACTTGCTTGCCGTTCTTTTGAAGTTCCTTCTTCTTCCCTTTGCTCTTCTTCTTGAAACCAGTGGTCTTGTTGACCATCAACACTTGATGCTCTTTCTTGATTTCTACCTCCGCGGCTTTCAGCATCGCGAAGAGCTCGGGAATAGTCTTGTTCATCCCTTGCATATTTTAGTTCATCACAAAGCTTCTTGTAGCTTGGTGGCAGTGATTGGAGAATTTTATGAATGACACTATCATCAGGAAGATTAACTCCCAGTTGAATCAAGTGATTATTATACCCAGACATTCTGAGTATATGTTCACTGACAGAACTATTCTCCTCCATCTTGCAGCTATAGAACTTATTGGAGACTTCATATCTCTCAATCCGGGCATTTGCTTGAAATATTAACTTCAACTCCTGGAACATCTCATATGCTCCATGACGTTCAAAACGTCGTTGAAGACCCGGTTCTAAGCCGTAAAGCATGGCACATTGAACTATAGAGTAGTCATCAGCTTTGCTCGCAGACGTTCTTAACGTCGTCGGTTGCATCATCAAGAAGCGAGGCACTGGCACCCAGCGGTGCTTCCAGGACATAACTCTTACGTGCAGCAATGAGGATAATCCTCGAGTTACGGACCCGATCCGTGTAATTGCTACCATCATCTTTCAACTTTGCTTTCTCAAGGAACGCATTAAAATTCAACGGAACAACAGCGCGAGCCATCTATCTACAAACAAACATAGACAAGCAAGATACTATCAGGTACTAAGTTCATGATAATTTTAAGTTCAATTACTTAAGAACTCCCACTTAGACAGACATCTCTCTAGTCATCTAAGTGATCACGTGATCCAAATCAACTAAACCATAACCGATCATCACGTGAGATGGAGTAGTTTTCAATGGTGAACATCACTATGTTGATCATATCTACTATATGATTCACGCTCGACCTTTCGGTCTCCGTATTCGAGGCCATATCTGCATATGCTAGGCTCGTCAAGTTTAACTCGAGTATTCTGCGTGTGCAAAACTGGCTTGCACCCGTTGTAGATGGACGAGAGCTTATCACACCCAATCATCACGTGGTGTCTCGGCACGACGAACTTTGGCAGCGGTGCATACTCGGGAGAACACTTCTTGATAATTTTAGTGAGAGATCATCTTAAAATTCTACCATCAATCAAAGCAAGATAAGATGCATAAAGGATAAACATCACATGCAATCAATATAAGTGATATGATATGGCCATCATCATCTTGTGCTTGTGATCTCCATCTCGAAGCACCGTCGTGATCACCATCGTCACCGGTAGCGACAACTTGATCTCCATCGTAGCATCGTTGTCGTTCGCCATCTATTGCTTCTCGACTATCGCTACCGCTTAGTGATAAAGTAAAGCAATTACTGTAGCGTTTGCATTTCATACAATAAAGCGACAACCATATGGCTCCTACCAGTTGCCGATAACTTCGGTTACAAAACATGATAATCTCATACAATAAAATATAGCATCACGTCTTGACCATATCACATCACAACATGCCCTACAAAAACAAGTTAGACGTCCTCTACTTTGTTGTTGATAATTTTACGTGGCTGCTACGGGCTTAGCAAGAACCGTTCTTACCTACGCATCAAAACCACAACGATAGTTTGTCAAATAGACTCCGTTTTAACCTTCACAAGGACCGGGCGTAGCCACACTCGGTTCAACTAAAGTGAGAGAGAAAGACACCCGCCAGCCACCTTTAAGCACGAGTGCTCGTAACGGTGAAACCAGTCTCGCGTAAGCGTACGCGTAATGTCGGTCCGGGCCGCTTCATCTCACAATACCGCTGAACCAAAGAATGACATGCTGGTAGGCAGTATGACTTATATCGTCCACAACTCACTTGTGTTCTACTCGTGCATATAACATCAACGCATAAAACCTAGGCTCGATGCCAATTGTTGGGGAACGTAGTAATTTCAAAAAATTTCCTACGCACACGCAAGATCATGGTGATGATATAGCAACGAGAGGGGAGAGTGTTCGTCCACGTACCCTCGTAGACCGTAAGCAGAAGCGTTAGCACAACGCGGTTGATGTAGTCGTACGTCTTCACGATCCGACCGATCCAAGCACCGAACGTATGGAGCCTCCGAGTTCAGCACACGTTCAGCTCGATGACGTCCCTCGAACTCTGATCCAGCCGAGTGTCGAGGGAGAGTTCCGTCGGCACGACGGCGTGGTGACGATCTTGATGTTCTATCGGCGCAGGCTTCGCCTAAGCCGCGACGATATGACCGAGGTGGAATATGGTGGAAGGGGGCACCGACACGGCTAAGGAATGATCCGTAGATCAACTAGTGTGTCTATGGGGTGCCCCCCGCCCCCGTATATAAAGGAGCCAGGGGGGAGGAGGCCGCCGGCCTAAGGGGGCGCGCCAAGGGGGGAGTCCTACTCCCACCGGGAGTAGGACTCCCCTTTTCCAAGTTGGAGTAGGAGAGAAGGGGGAAAGAGGAGGAGGAGGAGAAGGAAAGGGGGGGCGCCGCCCCCCTTCCCTTGTCCTATTCGGACTAGGAGGGGGAGGGGCGCGCGGCCCCCTCCTTGCTCCTTCCTCTTCTCCCTCTTGGCCCATGTAGGCCCATTAACCCCTCGGGGGGTTCCGGTAACCTCCCGGTACTCCGGTAAAATGCCGATTTCACCCGGAACCATTCTGACGTCCAAACATAGGCTTCCAATATATCAATCTTTATGTCTCAACCATTCCGAGACTCCTCGTCATGTCCGTGATCACATCCGGGACTCCGAACAAACTTCGGTACATCAAAACTTATAAACTCATAATAAAACTGTCATCGAAACGTTAAGCGTGCGGACCCTACGGGTTCGAGAACTATGTAGACATGACCTAAAACCATTCTCGGTCAATAACCAATAGAGGGACCTGGATGCCCATATTGGTTCCTACATATTCTACGAAGATCTTTATCGGTCAAACCGCATAACAACATACTTTGTTCCCTTTGTCATCGGTATGTTACTTGCCCAAGATTTGATCGTCGGTATCCAATACCTGGTTCAATCTCGTTACCGGCAAGTCTCTTTACTCGTTCCGTAATACGTCATCTTATAACTAACTCATTAGGCACATGCTTGCAAGGCTTAGGTGATGAGTATTACCGAGAGGGCCCAGAGATACCTCTCCGACAATCAGAGTGACAAATCCTAATCTCGAATTATGCCAACCCAACATGTACCTTCGGAAACACATGTAGAGCACCTTTATAATCACCCAGTTATGTTGTGACGTTTGGTAGCACACAAAGTGTTCTTACGGTAAACGGGAGTTGCACAATCTCATAGTTGCAGGAACTTTGTATAAGTCATGAAGAAAGCAATAGCAGTATACTAAACGATCAAGTGCTAGGCTAACAGAATGGGTCATGTCAATCACATCATTCTTCTAATGATGTGATCCCACTAATCAAATGACAACACATGTCTATGGTTAGGAAACATAACCATCTTTGATTAATGAGCTAGTCAAGTAGAGGCATACTAGTGACTATAGATTTGTCTATGTATTCACACATGTATCATGTTTCCAGTTAATACAATTCTAGCATGAATAATAAACATTTATCATGATATGAGGAAATAAATAATAACTTTATTATTGCCTCTAGGGCATATTTCCTCCAGTCTCCCACTTGCACTAGAGTCAATAATCTAGATTACATAGTAATGATTCTAACACCCATGGAGTCTTGGTGCTGATCATGTTTTGCTCGTGAGAGAGGCTTAGTCAACGGGTCTGCAACATTCAGATCCGTATGTATTTTGAAAATCTCTATGTCTCCCACTTGGACTTGGTCCCGAACGGAATTGAAGCGTCTCTTCATGTGCTTGGTCCTCTTGTGAAATCTGGATTCCTTTGCCAAAGCAATTGCACTAGTATTGTCACAAAAGATCTTCATTGGTCCCGATGCACTAGGTATGACACCTAGATCGGAAATGAACTCGTTCATCCAGACTCCTTCATTTGCTGCTTCAGAAGCAGCTATGTACTCTGCTTCACATGTAGATCCCGCCACGACGCTTTGTTTAGAACTGCACCAACTTACAGCTCCACCGTTTAATATAAACATGTATCTGGTTTGCGATTTAGAATCGTCCGGATCAGTGTCAAAGCTTGCATCGACATAACCATTTACGACTAGCTCTTTGTCACCTCCATATCGAGAAACATATCCTTAGTCCTTTTCGTATTTCGGGATGTTCTTGACCGTTGTCGATGATCCACTCCTGGATTACTTTGGTACCGTCCTGCCAAGCTTATTGCTAAGCATACGTCAGGTCTGGTACACATCATTGCATACATGATAGAGCCTATGGCTGAAGCATAGGGAACATTTTTCATTTTCTCTCTATCTGCTGTGGTCGGGCATTGAGTTTGACTCAACTTCACACCTTGTAGCACAGGCAAGAATCCTTTCTTAGCCTGATCCATTTTGAACTTTTTTCAAAATTTTGTCAAGGTAAGTGCTTTGTGAAAGTCCTATTAAGCGTCTTGATCTATCTCTATAGATCTTGATGCCTAATATATAAGCAGCTTCACCGAGGTCTTTCATTGAAAAACTTTTATTCAAGTATCCCTTTATGCTATCCAGAAATTCTATATCATTTCCAATTAATAATATGTCATCAACATATAAAACTAGAAATGCTCTGAGCTCCCACTCACTTTCTTGTAAATCAGGCTTCTCCAAAAGTCATATAAAACCATATCTTTGATCACACTATCAAGCGTTTATTCCAACTCCGAGATGCTTGCACCAGTCCATAAATGGAACGCTGGAGCTTGCACACTTTGTTAGCACCTTTTGGATCAACAAAACCTTCCGGTTGCATCATATACAACTCTTCTTCTAGAAATCCATTCAAGAATGCAGTCTTGACATCCATTTACCAAATTTCATAATCATGAAATGCAGCAATAGCCAACATGATTCGGACAGACTTAAGCATCGCTACGGGTGAGAAAGTCTCATCGTAGTCAACCCCTTGAACTTGTCGAAAACCTTTCGCGACAAGTCGAGCTTTATAGACAGTAACATTACCATCAGCGCCAGTCTTCTTCTTAAAAATCCATTTATTCTCAATGGCTTGCCGATCATCGGGCAAGTCAACCAAAGTCCATACTTAGTTTTCATACATGGATCCCATCTCAGATTTCATGGCTTCTAGCCATTTTGCGGAATCTGGGCTCATCATCGCTTCCTCATAGTTCGTAGGTTCATCATGGTCAAGTAACATGACTTCCAGAATAGGATTACCGAACCACTCTGGTGCGGATCTTACTCTGGTAGACCTACGAGGTTCAACAGATACTTGATCTGAAGTTTCATGATCAATATCATTAGCTTCCTCACTAATTGGTGTAGTTGTCACGGGAACCGGTTCTCGTGATGAACTACCTTCCAATAAGGGAGTAGATACAGTTATCTCATCAAGTTCTACTTTCCTCCCACTCACTTCTTTCGAGAGAAACTCCTTCTCTAGAAAGGATCCATTCTTAGCAACGAATGTCTTGCCTTCGGATCTGTGATAGAAGGTGTACCCAACAGTCTCTTTTGGGTATCCTATGAATACACATTTCTTCGATTTGGGTTCGAGCTTATCTGGTTGAAGTTTCTTCACATAAGCATCGCAGCCCCAAACTTTAAGAAACGACAACTTTGGTTTCTTGCCAAACCATAGTTCATAAGGCGTCGTCTCAACGGATTTTGATGGTGCCCTATTTAACGTGAATGCGGCCGTCTCTAAAGCATAACCCCAAAATTATAGCGGTAAATCGGTAACAGACATCATAGATCGCACCATATCAAGTAAAGTACGATTACGACGTTCGGACACCATTTCGTTGTGGTGTTCGGTGGCGTGAGTTGCTGAAACTATTCGCATTGTTTCAAATGTAAACCAAACTCGTAACTCAAATATTCTCCTCCACGATCAGATCGTAGAAACTTTATTTTCTTGTTACGATGATTTTCTACTTCACTCTGAAATTCTTTGAACTTTTGAAATGTTTCAGACTTGTGCTTCATTAAGTAGATATACCCATATCTGCTCAAATCATCTGTGAAGGTGAGAAAATAACGATATCCCCCACGAGCCTCAACATTCATCGGACCACATACATCTGTCTGTGTAATTTCCAACAAATCTGTTGCTCTCTCCATAGTTCCGGAGAACGGTGTTTTAGTCATCTTGCCCATGAGGCACAGTTCGCAAGTACCAAGTGATTCATAATCAAGAGATTACAGAAGTCCATCAGTATGGAGTTTCTTCATGCGTTTTACACCGATATGACCTAAACGGCAGTGCCACAAATAAGTTGCACTATCATTATCAACTCTGCATCTTTTGGCTTCAACATTATGAATATGTGTATCACTACTATCGAGATTCAATAAAAATAGACCACTCTTTAAGGGCGCATGACCATAAAAGATATTACTCATATAAATAGAACAACCATTATTCTCTGATTTAAATGAATAACCGTCTCACATCAAACAAGATCCAGATATAATGTTCATGCTCAACGCAGGCACCAAATAACAATTATTCAGGTCTAGAACTAATCCCGAAGGTAGATGTAGAGGTAGCGTGCCGACTGCGATCACATCGACTTTGGAACCATTTCCCACGCATCGTCACCTCGTCCTTGGCGATGCTCGCTTATTCCGTAGTCCCCTGTTTGAGTTGCAAATATTAGCAAGAACCAGTATCAAATACCAGTGCTATTACGAGCTCTAGTTAGGTACACATCAATAACATGTATATCACATATACCTTTGTTTACTTTGCCATCCTTCTTATCCGCCAAATACTTGGGGCAGTTCCGCTTCGATGACGATCGCTTGCGGAGAAAGCAATCGATTTCAGGCTTAGGTCTAGACTTGGGTTTCTTCTCTTGAGCAGCAACTTGCTTGCCGTTCTTTTTGAAGTTCCCCTTCTTCTTCCCTTTGCCCTTCTTCTTGAAACCAGTGGTCTTGTTGACCATCAACACTTGATGCTCTTTCTTGATTTCTACCTCTGCGGCTTTCAGCATCGCGAAGAGCTCGGGAATAGTCTTGTTCATCCCTTGCATATTTTAGTTCATCACAAAGCTTCTTGTAGCTTGGCGGAAGTGATTGGAGAATTTTATCAATGACACTATCATCAGGAAGATTAACTCCCAGTTGAATCAAGTGATTATTATACCCAGACATTCTGAGTATATGTTCACTGACAGAACTATTCTCCTCCATCTTGCAGCTATAGAACTTATTGGAGACTTCATATCTCTCAATCCGGGCATTTGCTTGAAATATTAACTTCAACTCCTGGAACATCTCATATGCTCCATGACGTTCAAAACGTCGTTGAAGACCCGATTCTAAGCCGTAAAGCATGGCACACTGAACTATAGAGTAGTCATCAGCTTTGCTCTGCCAGACGTTCTTAACGTCGTCAGTTGCATCAGCAGCAGGCCTGGCACCCAGCGGTGCTTCGGGACATAACTCTTCGTGCAGCAATGAGGATAATCCTCAGGTTACGGACCCAGTCCGTGTAATTGCTACCATCATCTTTCAACTTTGCTTTCTCAAGGAACGCATTAAAATTCAACGGAACAACAGCGCGAGCCATCTATCTACAAACAAACATAGACAAGCAAGATACTATCAGGTACTAAGTTCATGATAATTTTAAGTTCAATTACTTAAGAACTCCCACTTAGACAGACATCTCTCTAGTCATCTAAGTGATCACGTGATCCAAATCAACTAAACCATAACCGATCATCACGTGAGATGGAGTAGTTTTCAATGGTGAACATCACTATGTTGATCATATCTACTATATGATTCACGCTCGACCTTTCGGTCTCCGTATTCCGAGGCCATATCTGCATATGCTAGGCTCGTCAAGTTTAACCTGAGTATTCTGCGTGTGCAAAACTGGCTTGCACCCGTTGTAGATGGACGTAGAGCTTATCACACCCAATCATCACGTGGTGTCTCGGCACGACGAACTTTGGCAACGGTGCATACTCAGGGAGAACACTTCTTGATAATTTTAGTGAGAGATCATCTTAAAATTCTACCATCAATCAAAGCAAGATAAGATGCATAAAGGATAAACATCACATGCAATCAATATAAGTGATATGATATGGCCATCATCATCTTGTGCTTGTGATCTCCATCTCCGAAGCACCGTCGTGATCACCATCGTCACCGGCGCGACAACTTGATCTCCATCGTAGCATCGTTGTCGTTACGCCATCTATTGCTTCTACGGCTATCGCTACCGCTTAGTGATAAAGTAAAGCAATTACAGGGCGTTTGCATTTCATACAATAAAGCGACAACCATATGGCTCCTGCCAGTTGCCGATAACTTCGGTTACAAAACATGATCATCTTATACAATAAAATATAGCATCACGTCTTGACCATATCACATCACAACATGCCCTGCAAAAACAAGTTAGACGTCCTCTACTTTGTTGTTGATAATTTTACGTGGCTGCTACGGGCTTAGCAAGAACCGTTCTTACCTACGCATCAAAACCACAACGATAGTTTGTCAAATAGACTCCGTTTTAACCTTCACAAGGACCGGGCGTAGCCACACTCGGTTCAACTAAAGTGAGAGAGACAGACACCCGCCAGCCACCTTTAAGCACGAGTGCTCGTAACGGTGAAACCAGTCTCGCGTAAGCGTACGCGTAATGTCGGTCCGGGCCGCTTCATCTCACAATACCGCTGAACCAAAGAATGACATGCTGGTAGGCAGTATGACTTATATCGTCCACAACTCACTTGTGTTCTACTCGTGCATATAACATCAACGCATAAAACCTAGGCTCTGATGCCACTGTTGGGGAACGTAGTAATTTCAAAAAATTCCTACGCACACGCAAGATCATGGTGATGATATAGCAACGAGAGGGGAGAGTGTTCGTCCACGTACCCTCGTAGATCGTAAGCAGAAGCGTTAGCACAACGCGGTTGATGTAGTCGTACGTCTTCACGATCCGACCGATCCAAGCACCGAACGTACGGAGCCTCCGAGTTCAGCACACGTTCAGCTCGATGACGTCCCTCGAACTCCGATCCAGCCGAGTGTCGAGGGAGAGTTTCGTCAGCACGACGGCGTGGTGACGATCTTGATGTTCTACCGGCGCAGGGCTTCGCCTAAGCTTCGCGACGATATGACCGAGGTGGAATATGGTGGAAGGGGGCACCGACACGGCTAAGGAATGATCCGTAGATCAACTAGTGTGTCTATGGGGTGCCCCCCGCCCCCGTATATAAAGGAGCCAGGGGAGGAGGCCGGCCTGAAGGGGCGCCAGGGGGGAGTCCTACTCCCACCGGAGTAGGACTCCCTTTCCAAGCCGGAGTAGGAGAGAAGGGGAAGAGGAGGAGGAGGAGAAGGAAAGGGGCGCCGCCCTTCCCTTGTCCTATTCGGACTAGGAGGGGAGGCGCGGCCCCTCCTTGCTCCTTCCTCTTCTCCCTCTTGGCCCATGTAGGCCCATTAACCCCTCGGGGGTTCGGTAACCTCCGGTACTCGGTAAAATGCCGATTTCACCGGAACCATTCCGGCGTCCAAACATAGGCTTCCAATATATCAATCTTTATGTCTCGACCATTCCGAGACTCCTCGTCATGTCCGTGATCACATCCGGGACTCGAACAAACCGGTACATCAAAACTTATAAACTCATAATAAAACTGTCATCGAAGCGTTAAGCGTGCGGACCCTACGGGTTCGAGAACTATGTAGACATGATCTAAAACCATTCTCGGTCAATAACCAACAGAGGGACCTGGATGCCCATATTGGTTCCTACATATTCTACGAAGATCTTTATCGGTCAAACCGCATAACAACATACTTTGTTCCTTTGTCATCGGTATGTTACTTGCCCAAGATTTGATCGCGGTATCCAATACCTGGTTCAATCTCGTTACCGGCAAGTCTCTTTACTCGTCCGTAATGTCGTCATCTTATAACTAACTCATTAGGCACATGCTTGCAAGGCTTAGGTGATGAGTATTACCGAGAGGGCCCAGAGATACCTCTCCGACAATCGGAGTGACAAATCCTAATCTCGAATTATGCCAACCCAACATGTACCTTCGGAAACACCTGTAGAGCACCTTTATAATCACCCAGTTACGTTGTGATGTTTGGTAGCACACAAAGTGTTCTTACGGTAAACGGGAGTTGCACAATCTCATAGTTGCAGGAACTTTGTATAAGTCATGAAGAAAGCAATAGCAGTATACTAAACGATCAAGTGCTAGGCTAACAGAATGGGTCATGTCAATCACATCATTCTTCTAATGATGTGATCCCACTAATCAAATGACAACACATGTCTATGGTTAGGAAACATAACCATCTTTGATTAATGAGCTAGTCAAGTAGAGGCATACTAGTGACTATAGATTTGTCTATGTATTCACACATGTATCATGTTTCCAGTTAATACAATTCTAGCATGAATAATAAACATTTATCATGATATGAGGAAATAAATAATAACTTTATTATTGCCTCTAGGGCATATTTCCTTCAAAGAATCATTCTTGTTAGATATCCATAGCAGCCACGTAAAACATGCAACAACATATTAGAGGACATCTAACTTGTTTTAGCAGGGTATGTTGTGATGTGATATGGGCGAAGCCATCATGAAATATATTTGATGTATGAGATGATCATGTTTGAAATAGTTTGTGTTGACTTTCATGTCGATGAATACGGCAACCTGCAGGAGCCATAGGGTTGTCTTCAATTATTGTATGACCTGCGTGTCAATCGTTAAGCGCTATGTAATGCTTTACTTTATTTCTAAACAGTAGCAATAGTAGTAGAAGCATGGTTGGCGTGACAACCTCGATGGCAACACGATGATGGAGATCATGATGATGGAAATCATGGTGTGACGCCGGCGATGATGGAGATCATGCTGGTGCTTGGGAGATGGAGATCAAAAGCACAAGGTAATGGTCATATCATGTCACTTATGATTTGCATGTGATTTTAATCCTTTTATGCATCTTATTTTGCTTAGGACGATGGTAGCATTATAAGGTGATCCCCCACTAAAATTTCAAGATAAAAGTGTGTTCTCCCCGAGTGTGCGCCGTTGCGAAAGTTTGTCGTTTCGAAGCACCACGTGATGATTGGGTGTGATAGACTCTACATTCACATACAACTGGTGCAAGCCAGTTTTGCACATGTGAAACACTCAGGTTAAACTTGACGAGCACAGACATGGCCTCGGAACACAAGAGACCGAAAGGTCGAACATGAGCCATATAGTCGATATGATCAACATGGAGATGTTCACCATTGAAACCACCTCATCTTACATGATGATCGGACTTGGGTTGGTGAATTTGGATCATGTTACACTCGGATGACCAGAGGGATGTCAATTTGAGTGGGAATTTTAAGTAATATGATTATTTGAACTCGTTTGTCATGAACAATAGTCTAAGTTGACTTTGAAAATTTATATTATAGATCAATGGCTCGCGCAGTAGCTTCCCTAAATTTCAATGCGTTCCTAGAGAAAGCCAAGCTGAAAGATGATGGAAGTAACTTTGTAGACTGGGCCCGTAATCTGAGGATTATCCTTCACGGCTGCCCAGAAGGCTTATGTCCTTGTTGCATCGCTTGGTGTGCAACCCCCTCCGGCGTCTATGGACATTATGAACGCCTGGCAGGTGCATGTGGATGACTACTCAGTAGTTCATTGTGCTATGTTGTATGGCTTAGAACTGGGACTTCAAAGACGTTTTGAAAGTCATGGAGCATATGAGATGTTCCAGGAGTTGAAGTTCATTTTTGCAAAAAATGTCCAGATCGAGAGGTATGAGACCGCCGATAAGTTATTTGCCTGCAAGATGGAGGAGAACAGTTCTGTCATTGAACACATACTTAGAATATCTTGGTATTACAACCGTCTGGCTGAGTTGGGAGTTTTGCTCCCGCCAGAGGCAATCACCAACAAAGTTCTTCAATCACTACCACCTAGCTACACGAGCTTTGTGCTGAACTATAACACGCAAGGATGAACAAGTCAGTCTCCGAGCTGTTTGTTTGCAATGCTGAAAGTCGCTGAGTTAGACATCCAGAAAGAGCATCAAGTGTTGATGGTCAATAAAACCACTAGTTTCAAGAAGAATGGCAAGGGCAAGAAGGGTAACTCCAAGAAGAGTGGCAAAGCAGTTGCCCCTCCCGTGAAGAAACCCAAGGCTGGGCCCAAGCCGTTGAGTGCTTCTACTGCAAGGGGGCTGGCCACTGGAAGCGGAATTGCCCCAAGTACCTAGCCGACAAGAAGGGGGCCAACGCCAAACAAGATATATATGATATATATGTTATTGATGTGTACCTTACCAACTCTTGTTGTAGTGCCTGGGTATTTGATACTGGTTCGGTTGCTCACATTTGCAACTCAAAGCAGGAACTATGAAATAGACGGAGGCTGGCGAAGGACGAAGTGACGATGCACGTGGGAAATGGTTCCAAGGTCGATCTGATCGCCGTCGGCACGCTCGCTCTTCGACTACCATCAGGATTAGTGATGAACCTGAATAATTGTTATTTAGTGCCTGCGTTGAGCATGAACATTATATCTGGATCTTGTTTAATGCGAGACGGTTACTCATTGAAATTAGAGAATAATGGTTGTTATATTTATCTATATCTAGACCTATACTAATTACAGACTCCCTAGAAATTCCCACGTTAATTAGTAATTAGGAGCCGTTAATCTGGTGGCCCCAAATTATTATGGTGTAGATCGATCCTAAAATCCCATGTTAATTCTATATTAATTACAGACTCCCTAGAAATTTCCATGTTAATTAGTAATTAGGAGCCGTTAATCTGGTGGGGCGAAATTATTATGGTGTAGATCGATCCTAAAATCCCATGTTAATTCAAAATACCATAGAAATTATGAGGCATCAGATGAGCAGATCTGAACTCATTAAAAAAAACTAATCTGAATATAAGGACCTGGGTTGCCTCTGTCCCAGTCTGTCACGACTCCTTCTCTCATCAAGGATTAAACGAAGACTCCATATATTTTTTAAAGGCGACTACTAGGCGCCGGTGCGCCGGCCGAAACTTTCGGCCGGTCTGCCCACAGCCGCCCGATTCAGCCGCGAACATCCGTTGGATTTGGTCCATCGCTGTGTCTTCTTGCTCCCTCGTTCGCTCCGCCCTGCCTCCACGTTGGATTTGGCCCCCCGGCAGCGCCGTCCCCGCCACAGCTCGCCGCAGGAAAAAAAGGGCCGCCGTCCGCTGGCGCCGGAAAGGCCGTGCGTCGTCTGGCGATCGTGGGTGACGATATGCAGAACCCCGCGCCCTCTGCCGTAACCCGCATCTAGAGGTGTTGGTTCCAGCAAAATCAAATGTTAATTGTAGCAAAAACAAATCCCCAATGCCAAGCAACAAAAACAACATCAAAAACTCACGGATCCAACTTTTGTTGCTGTCGGTGCTTGCGCAGGGAGGCCGCCGGGGGTCTCTGCTACTGTGTTTGCCGTTTCCAGCAAACATGAATGCCGGTTCTAGCTTGTTTTTGGCGGTTGCAACATAGCATCCGGTGACCACGGCTCCAGCTCCTGGTGACCATGGATGTAACATCCGATGACCACGGCTCCAGCTCGTGGTGAGCATGGATGTAGCATTCGGTGACAACGGTTCCAGCTTGTGGTGACCATGGATGTAGAATCAGAGCTTTAGATGAAATTGCTACAACCGGTCAAAAAAGAAGCTGGAACCGACAAACTACAAAGCTGCAACCGGCTAAATCAGAAACAAAAGGTATGCAGGAGCTCACAAAAAATTCGCCGGTTGCCAGCACTCGTCTCTGCTAGTTCCAACAATTGGTAGTAGCGAAAATCGACAATGGTTGCAGCAAGAAAAATATAGTCACAATCCTCGGTATCCTCATGAAAAAGGATGTAGCAAATGAGAGCGTCGGTAGTAGCAAAACGCAAAACTATTGTAACAAAAAGTGGTACACAAGGTTCCAGCAAAACAAGCAAAGCAACAAAAAAATTGGTTAGTTCCAGCAAAAAACGAAGATGGTGGTAACAAATTGCTATACTAGTTCCAGCAAAAAAAAAAACAAACGTAGTAGCAACATCTGGGTTGATTCCAACAAAAAAAAATCAAATACAATGGTAGCAAAAATTAGAGCTGGTTCCAGCAAAAAGCCTTCGTGCTTCCAGCAAAAACACTCGCCGGATCTCCAGCACTTGTCGCTGCCTCCACCTCCGCAGCTGCTGGTTGTAGCAACCATGGCTGCTGGTTCCAGCATCGTCGGACTCTGCTCCAGCACCACGGCCCGCCCCCTGATGCGGCAGCCGTCGTCTTGAGCAGTTGCGGATGCAGCTGAGAGAGAGAAAACGAGGGCATGGTGCTGGGTCGATGGTTGACTTTGTGGTACTCATGGGAGGAGAAGATGGGCGAGAGAGACAGAGAAAAGTAGGAGATAGCTCAGGCAAACAGAGGAAGAAGAAAATTTGAGTGGACGAGAGTGATTTGCGGGAGAAGATAAGGCAGAAGGAGGAGCGGTTGCTGGACCCACAAAAAAGCAGTGCGTTTCGTTCGTGTACAGACGTGCGATCTGTTTTGATCGAACGCACGCCGCGGGACCGGCCGAACGCTCGACCGGCGCGCCGGCAGCAAACGTTTCCCTTTTTTAAAAGAACAGTCCATGTGAACATATGCACTTCCGTGTAGTTCGCTGCATGCACGTCATACAAGCTAAATCCTGAGATCACCCCATCACTTTTCTCTCTAGCCGTTGATTTCCCATTTGATCTCATGCTAAGCCGAAAGTTACATGTAGTCTACGGCCTCTCGACATGAACACAACAATCTCCCACAATCTCATCCATGGTCACCTCTGTGTTGTCTACTCGGCGGTACCAATTTCTGAATATAGATTAGTGGACATGGAAGAGAGCAAAGAGCTGCTTAAATCGTCGTTGTTGTGAACTCAGGCTAAAGCAGGATCGGCCAAGAGAAGCTTCAGTTCGACTTTATCAAGAGAACGGCTGGCATGTCCGGCAACATGGTGAGACATAAACAAGGCGCATGCCCTGCATGCAGCTAGACCCTTTTTCCATAGCGACCTCTATGATTACCAGATTTACCTTGAGCTCGGCTGCCCTGCCTAGCCAATAGCACCTTTTCTTCTCTCAGTCCAATACTTACACCTTCGTCTCTTCACTTTCTTCAGGTAGGCAAAGGACTAAATGTTTTAATTGAATTATTTGACTTCCTATATATCAATCCTGACAGATTTTCCGGAAAATGTGTGATCAACTTTTTTTAGTTTAAGTGGTTATCGATAGAACATAATAGATATAGGAACCTTGACTTCATATCAAGAGGCAATCCAATTTTTCTAATGTGCTAATTTAAAGACTTCCTTCTATCACTGCAACTCTGTTCTCATCAGCTAATATAATGCATGCCTAATTTTTTCTTATCTTTGATGTGAAAATTAATTGCTCACAACAATTCATTTTTGGTATCTTTCCGTAGTGCCTGATCTGGTGTCAACCTCATTTCCAATGAAGCTAGCAGGTAGGAGAATATGATTCTCGCTGCCACCGTCAGCATGCAGTCTCCACCACTGTCGGAGTGACCATTGCTCATATCATCCCTGCCGCTGATTCCAGCACCGGCCGTGATTACCCGAGTTCAAGGAGCCTAGGGGTACATGAAGCAGAAGTTCCAACACAAGGAGCCTTGGTTCAAATCAGCAGCAGCTGACCCAGCATGCAAAGTTTCTGTACCTGCAAGCTGCAACGCTTCACCCCTTTTACCTTGCCCTCTTAATTAAGTTACTGTTAAGTGTGCAATTACAATACAGATTGGTACGATATATATATTGATAAATAGGTTGTTAACAAGATATGGGTTCGTGTCATGCAGCAGTCTCACAACCATATATATATGGTGGCATATAAGACTATCAGAATGTGTTGCAGTCAGGAGATGCAAGAGTGATTCGTAGCTTGGATTGGCATCTCTCTCTTTGCGTTTCATTTCTTAGTTATGTTCGGATGGTCGTTTTGTTGATGTGGTTTCCAAATTTTAATTAGTGGAAGGTTTGAAGACTGAAGAGATGTCCCATAAATGGAGGATGAAGTGGATTTTTAAAGCTCAGGTTTCTGGACACCCCTTATCCTCACCCTCCAACATTGCTTTGAGATCCGTGCTAGACAACTAACTTTGTACATCAGATTTTCTCTTTTTTGTTTCTTCAAAATAAAACAACATATGAACTTCAAACTTTGCAAGACACTAATACGTTCTAATTAGAATGCGAGAAAAAACTTTCAGATTTTTTTGTCAAACATAAATATACGAAATGAGATTTTTTGTATTAAAAAAATGGACTTTTTAGTATTTATATTGCACGAAAAATTCCGAAAGTTTTTTCCCACATTCTAGTAAGAATGTTTTGTTGAGCTGCCAAGTTTGAAGTTCATATGTTGTTCTATATGGGAGAAACAAAAAAGACAAATGTACTCGCACGAATCGCGATGTAAAAATGAGTGGCTAGATAAGGGGGTGTCCCAAAACCTATGCTCTACAAAATGTTTACCCATAAATAGAATATACTGACGGGTTTCTTGCAATACATTGTTAAATTTCTGTTTGGAGTCTCGACCAATATATGTTACATGAGGCAGTTTTCTCTCAGAGGGAAGGCAGTAGTGCTTTCACTCAGACTATTATCCGATTCAGAGGACTTCTTCTGCTTCTACTGAAACTCAAGCGTTCAGCTTCCCTGCGATCAGGGAACAATGAAAAGATTGAAATACGTGGAGTGCATGCAAGGAAGTATGTGGATGGAGATGGATAAATAGATACAATGGACCACAATGACTGTGGTGCACCTTAACGAGGTAATCTTTGTATATGCATGATTATTTTACAGCAATGAACTAAGTATTTTCATTGTTATGTTCTTACAGATCAATTTAAGTCAGAGATACTCGGCACGCAGCCCCAGGTAGTATGTGCATGCCTGAACGTATTCAGATCCTACTTTTTTTTAAGAGTGATGGTGATTAAGTAACACCAGATCGTAGGAAAGCAAATTGTATAACATGTAACCATGGAGTCCACGTACCAGAATAAAATATAGTATCGTGAATTCATGATTTGAATTTAGAGTTATAATATGTTTTTGCAATAAATTTTTTTTATCACGTATAGGATGGGCTCTGAACATGATCGGCAATAGACATGAAGTTAAGAATCTCGAATTTGTAGTTTATGGCAAACAAATTGTTTGTGTCATTAGTATATACTATATATGCATAGTTTTCAAAAAAAAAACATAACATTGGAAGCTTGAAGTTTATTTTTGGAGAAATGACATAACATTGAAACCTTACAGTTTCAAATAAAATCATTCCTTATGCTTTTGAAGTAAATATTGTTTAGGCAATTGCATATTATATTTACTTCTAGCTACACATTATTTAACTACAAATGATATAGATAACATGTTAATTTAACTTCGAGTTGAAACTTCAAAATAATAATTAAGAGGTAAATAGCCAACACTTTTGAGATAACTTACCACTACAAACGAATGTTAGGTATATAGCTTACATTTACACAAAGGAAGTAGAATTGCTCAACCACTACAAACGAGTATTGTGTTCTTGAATACTCCCTCCGTCCAAAAATAAGTGTCTCAACCTAGTACAACTTTGTATTAAACTTAGTACAAAGTTGAGAACACTTATTTTGGGACGGAGGGAGTAGATTATATGAATTATACATGATGGATTTCAAAAGGGTTTGGCCATAGCCATATATTATTCATATCGGTATATTAAGCACCTCTATATCTTTTCTTTTTAGTTGTAGAAACTCGAGCACTTCCTACATGCATGACAAAGTTTCGAATTTCAGAACATATACGTATTGCAGTGGAATTTTTTGAATTCAAAAGAAATCTTCCATAATTTTGCACATAGGCGGTTCCTTGGTTTTGTCCAATCATTAATAACCTGGCACATGGATTAGGAAAAATTCATGATATTTGTTGGCATAATTATGATAAAAGTCTCAATCATTACCATAATCACAATCATATTTTTATCTTTCTAATAACAGTATTTCTTTCTAATAGACGTTATCTCTCCTAGATTTTTAAAACTTTATATATATCATGACATCCTGAAAAGAATCTAATTGTGGTGTATCTAAGATCTATCAGGATAAAATATAACTATCATATACAGGAAAAACGAACTAAAACAAAAGTGTATACACTATTTTACTTAATTAAAGACATCACAAAATTCATCAAATCAATAGACCTGTGTAGGTGCACGAGTCAAGTCAAAGAGGGGAGACGCCTGCATCCGCCGCAAGAGCACAAGCTGCTTTGTATAATTGGCAGCTACCAAGCAGAGCAACAAGCTAACCAAAACATGCGAAGTAAAAAGTTCACCATGAAAGATGGATACAACAACTGGCTACAAAAAACAAGATGAGTAAGGGATATATAAAACACTGATCTTGACCCTCCGCCCAACCTCTATGTGGAAAAAACAAGTAATCGCCCCACGAAAAAGAGACTATTGTCTTGAAGATGCACAAAGTTAGCATCTTATATGTCCTAGATTGATGCCACCAAAGAATATTTAAAACACAATTTCCAAAATTTGACAACATACTTTTACATGTCTTTAAATCCATTCATATCAGTGTAGACAATAAGAGGCAACACAAGAAACCATGTCGTGCATTTCCTGATTAAGTAACCACAAAATCATTGCAAATAATAACAACTTACCGAGAATATTTGATTTGAATTGTACAAAGTTAACATTCTCAATATTCTAGCCCGTGCGATTGCACGGGTTGACGACTAGTATGGGTAATATCTTTTGTGGTCATGCACCAATTGTGAGGGGTTTATTCTTATTGAATCTCGATAGTGATGATACACATGCTCATGTGATTGATGCCAAAAGATGTAGAATTGATAATGATAGTACCACTTTCTCGTGGCACTGCCGCTTAGGTCATATTGGTGTAAAACGCATCAAGAAACTCCATGTCAATGGACTTTTGGAGTCACTTGATTTTGAATCACTCGACACATGCGAACCATGCCTCATGGGCAAGTTGACCAAGACCCCGTTTTCAGGAAAAAATGGAACGGGCAAGTGACTTGTTGGAAATCATACATACTGATGCGTGCGGTCCGATGAGCATTGAGGCGCGCAGTGGATATCGTTACTTTCTCACCTTCACCGAGAATTTGAGTAGATATGGGTATATTTACTTAAAGAAACACAAGTCTGAAACGTTTGAAAAGTTCAAGCAATTTCAGAGTGAATTTGAGAATCATCGTAACAAGAATATCAAGTTCCTATGATCTGATCGAGGGGGGAGAATATCAGAGTTATGAGTTTAGCAATCACTTAAGACAATGTGGAATTGTTTGACAGTTGACGCCACCTGGAACACCACAGCGTAATCGTGTGTCTGAACATCATAATCGAACCTTATTGAATATGGTGCGTTCTATGATGTCTATTACTGATTTGCCACTATCATTTTGGGGTTATGCGTTAGAGATAGCTACATTCACTCTAAATAAGGCACCACCTAAGTCCATTTAGACGCCGTCGTATGAACTGTGGTTTGGCAAGAAACCAAAGTTGTCGTTTCTTAAAGTTTGGGGATGTGATGCTTATATCAAAAGGTTTCAGCCGGAAACGCTCGAACCCAAGGCGAACAAATGCGTATTCATAGGACACCCAAAAGAGACGGTTGGATATACCTTCTTTCTCAGTTCTGAAGGCAAAGTGTTCGTCGCTAAGAACAGGTCCTTTCTCGAGAAAGAGTTTCTCTCGAAAGAATTGAGTGGGAGGAAGATATAACTTGATGAGGTTGTTGAACCTTTACTTCAACCAGAGAGTTGTACAGCGCAGAAAGATGTTTTTGTGGAACCTACATCAGTTGAAGAGGAAGCCGATGATCATGATCATGAAGCTTCAGATCAAGTTACTATCGAATCTCGTAGGTTGACAAGGATACGTACTGCTCCTGAGTGGTACGGTAACCCTGTCTTAGAGGTCATGTTGTTGGACAACGATGAACCTACGAGAAGCAATGGTGGGCCCAGATTCCGACAAATGGTTAGAGATCATGAAATCCGAGATGAGATCCATGTATGAAAACAAAGTATGGACTTTGGAAGTATTACCTAAAGGGAAAAAGGCTATTCAGAATAAATGGATCTTCAAGAAGAAGCTGGACGCAGATGGTAATGTCACCATATATAAAGCTCGACTTGTGGCAAAGGGTTTTTCACAAGTCCAAGGAGTTGACTACGATGAGACTTTCTCACTCGTAGCAATGCTTAAGTCTGTCAGAATCATGTTAAAATAGCTGCATTTTTCGATTATGAAATTTGGATAATGGATGTCAAAACAGCGTTCCTTAACGGTTTCGTTTAGGAAGAGTTGTATATGATGCAACCAGAAGGTTTTGTCGATCCAGAGAATGTTGACAAAGTTTGAAAGCTCCAGCGATCCATTTATGGGCTAGTGCAAGCATCTCGGACTTGGAATCTTCTCTTTGATGAGGTGATCAAAGCCTTTGGGTTTATAAAAGTTTACGGAGAAGCTTGTATTTACAAGAAAGTGAGTGGGAGCTCTATAGTGTTTCTATTATTATATGTGGATGACATATTGCTGATTGGAAACAATATAGACCTTTTGGAAAGTGTGAAGGAATATTTGATTCAGAGTTTTTCAATGAAGGACCTAGGAGAAGCTGCTTTCATATTAGGAATCAAGATCTATAGAGATAGATCGAGATGCTTAATAGGACTTGATAAAGTTTTGAAGAAGTTCAAAATGGATCAGTCCAAGAAGGCGTTCTTGACTGTTTTGCAAGGTGTGAAGTTGAGTAAGACTCAGTGCCCAGTGACTGCAGAGGATAGAGAAAAGATGACTGTCGTCCCCTATGCTTCTGCCATAGGCTCTATCATGTATGCAATGTTGTGCACAAGACCAGATGTCAGCCTTTCCATAAGTATGGCCGGAAGGTGTCGAAGTGATCCAGAGTGGAACACTGGACGGCGGTCAAGAATATCCTTAAGTACCTGAATAGGACTAAGAAAATGTTTCTCGTTTATGGAGGTCATCAAGAGCTCATTGTAAAGGGTTACGTTGATGCAAGATTTGACACTGATCCGGATGACTCTAAGTCTCAAACCGGATACATATATATTCTTAATGGGGGAGCAGTAAGCTGGTGCAGTTCCAAGCAAAGTGTGGTGGCTGATTCTACATGTGAAGCAGAGTACATAGCTTCCTCGGAGGCTGTGAAGGAAGGTGTCTCGATGAAGCAGTTCATGACAGATCTATGAGTTGTGCCCAGTGCACTTGACCCAATGGCTCTGTTCTGTGAAAACACTGGTGCCATTGCTCTAGCCAAGGAACCAAGGTTTCACGAGAGGACCAGACACATAAAGTGACACTTCAATCACATCCATGATGTGATCAAGGAGGAGGATATAAACATTTGCAAAGTGCACACAGACCTGAATGTTGCAGATCCATTGACTAATCCCCTTCCAAGGGCAAAACATGATCAACACCAGAACTCTATGTGTGTTAGATTCATAACCATGTAATGCTAGATTATTGGCTCTAGTGCAAGTGGGAGACTGCTGGAAATATGCCCTAGAGGCAATAATAAAATTGTTATTATTATATTTCCTTGTTCATGATAATCGTTTATTATCCATGCTATAATTGTATTGTTTGGAAACTCAAATACATGTTGGGTACATACACAAACAACGTGTCCCTAGTGAGCCTCTACCAGACTAGCTCGTTGATCAAAGATGGTCATGGTTTCCGGGTCAGTTGTCATTTGATAACGGGATCACATCATTAGGAGAACGATGTGATGGACAATACCCAAACTATGAACGTAGTGTAACACCCTGGTTTTTGCTCCTTTTTTCCCTTCGCGGGATTTGACTCCCGTCTTTTTTTCTCGGTGTGATCGGATTTTCTCTAGCTCTTGGGTATATGAAGATGGTCATCTAGCCATGCCTTTCCTGTCCAACCAGACATTCTCTTTAGTCAAACCTTGCCTCCCAAGATATACTCTCAGGACTTTTCCACTGAAACCCTACCTTCCGAGTGGCCAAAAGGGAAACCCTAATCTCTTCCGTTACAAAGGAACCCCAATTTCCTTTGATCTACTGCCACCCAAACTTCTCCAAGTGATCATACTATCCTTGTAAACCCTGGATATGAAAAAATATTGCCAAGTCATTTGTAATATTTTTCATCTATAATTAATTCCTTTTTGCCGGCCAATTAAAGGGATTAAATCCAGGAAAAAATCTATCCATCTCCAAAGTTCATGAAAACTTGTGGAGATATTCTTTGTGATCATATTGAGCTCCCATAAAAATATTGGCCATAATTAAATCGTGTAAATTGCATTTTCCTATTTAAGGCCAATATTGCATTTTGGGCAGTTTCCAAAGGAACTACCATTTTGGTAGCTAGGAAAAATTACAAATAAATTTTGGATCTTCTCCTATCCATATCTTCACCATTTCCATCAAGAACCAAAGTTCCATAGTTCAAATTTTGAGCACAACATCAATTTGCAAATTCTATCCATATGGGCAAATTGCAAAGGAAGTGCTTGAACCCTTGAGCTATTTGAGCTGAAATTTTCATGGTGATTAACATTGATAAATATCTCATGGAAACCAAAAACTAGCTCAATCCATCTATCCATTTTCCACAGAAATTTTCCTAAGTTTGTGTCCATTTGAAAGCTCTATGAAGGAAGTACCACTTTGGCATTTCCAAATGAGCTGAATCTTTTTCCGGTATCTCCATATATCCAAATATCTGCAAAAAAAAATTCAACGTAATCCATTCAGCTATTTGAGCACAGCTTCAAAATCGAGTTTCTGGACCAACTTTTGCGTTGTGAAGGAAGTATATGCAAATGAGATCCATGTGCCTTCAAATTCTATCAACACTTAGTCCTTCATACCTATTTCATTGTGACAAAGATTCAGCTCCCCGCTCTCATTCATTTTCCACAAAAGTCCACCCGAGTTTTCTGTCAGAAACTTCTTCTGCAAGTTTTACCCTCCTCATAAGCTCCCAGATGATTCCCTCCACATAGCTCCTCTATTTGAGCAGTGAGACATCTTGTTGACATGAGCTAATCGCCAGGAAAAGCCCAGGACATGATTTGGCAGTGGTGACCACGAGTAGAACCTATGTGAACATAGCATTAATGTTGTTATTGCAACTATAAAGAATGTGACTTAATAATGATAACCTCCCCCATCGGCTGGATCGAGTCATAGTGCCACTGAACCGAGCTCATTGAGTGCAACCACATTTGCCGGTATGGGACGGCCTTGACTTGGTTTGACCGTGTGCTCTTTTATTGGTACCACCAAAGTGGGAAGGTTATGCTTGCTTGCTACCCTGGCCGGTAGGTGGAGATATCCTTGAGCCCAGTTGGTTGTTTAACCCGGGAGTCCCCATTTTGGACAGTTTAGTTTGGCCAGGACGGTGACACAGGGGCCACCCAAGGTAGGACCCCGGGGAGGATGATTGTCGGTGGTACGATGGAGTCACGGGTTAGGCAAGTTTTGTTGGAGTAGCACCGGTCCACCCGAATTGGAACATGTACTAAGTACGAGTCCGGGAGCTCCATGGTGTGGGTAAAGTGTGCAACCTCTGCAGAGTGTAAGAATCTATTCGAATAGTCGCGTCCATGGTATTGGGCAGATCGTACTAGGTCACACTATTTGGTCTGCATCGAGTCTGGAGGAATAAACCTTATAATTAATGTTATTATAACAATGAAACAAAGAAGAGTAAGTTTATCAGACTTACAGAGGAGATGCATAGACATCGGATGATGTCAGGAATATGATATGTTAGCCACGGGATGGCTATGAAAGGGATGGTCGGATGACCAAAAGACTTGGATTGGATTTTGTTCAATGTCGGATAGGATCATGAGAATGTTCGAAGTACAGATTATTTACTTGATATGCTTCACTTTGCTGTATTTTACTTTAGTAGTCATCTTGCTGGATATCCCTGTTATGACATGATACTTAATATTGCTAGATAGGTATGCTATGCCATGATAATTAATGTTGCTCTAATAACAAATACATGCTTGAATGCCATGGATTGCTTTCCTTGGTGTATATATTAGTTTGGTTTGCTTGCGAGTAAGTTCAAAAGTACTCAGCGGCGCCCTTTGACGTGCCCAGGTTCACATAAGGATCCGTCGTCCACTTTCGAGGAGCCGGAGCGTTCGCGAGCTAGAAGAGTTACCCAGTCAGATTCCTATGGATTGGAGCCGCACCAAGACCGTGCTGCCTTAGATAGAGCTTTTCCGCTGCCATCACTCTTGTAAGATATCATGTAAGACATATATATATATATATATATATATATATATATATATATATATATATATATATATATATATATATATATAGTGTTACTATTCATCACCCAGGTGCAGAATAAGTTATTCTTCACCGAGGTAATCTTACGATCATTTCATAATTAAATTACGTTTGGAATTCAAATAGTTACATTCCTATCGATTCACGACGTAAAATTTGACATAAGAAAATAAAATATAAGTCATAAGACAAGAAAATTTACAGTTTATGTGTATTTTACACTATGTTTTTAAATTTGTAATTTTACATAACATAAAATATTTTTTCCGACGATTATATATTTTCTTACGGTCTCTTTTTACTTCAGAAATAAGGCAAAATTTACGGAACGTAAAATTATGGTCCATTGATAGTAAAATAGAGGGGGGTGAAGAATAACTATTCCTCACCCAGGGTGACGAATAGTCAATCCCTATATATATATATATATATATATATATATATATATATATATATATATATATATATATATATATATATATATATATATCCATTAATAGAAATGCCTGTGTTCATGATACTTGTTGTAAACGCGCATGCCAGAGTGATTTCCTGGGCTGGTATGTGCGGCGACCGTCTGGCTATAGTGGTAATCAGGCGGGGCGCCCCACGTAGCATATGATAGTGTCAAGTTTATTGCTATCATTTTCTGCATGTCAAGTATCTGTTCCTATAACCATGAGATCATGCAACTCACTGACACCGGAGGAGTGCCTTGTGTGTATGGTACAGATGCAGAATTGCCATGAACTTTTCATTTTTTGCCATTAGTCCACATTGCTTGTCATCATGCACATAATTTTGCCACTATGTATAGTTGCGAATTGCCATGAATTTTTCCTTTTTGTACCATTGGAAGAAAAGAAAATTTTGAACCACGGCATATTTTTTTTTCTGTTTCTAAAGATGATGACAACCCTTTTTTTCATGGTCTACTTGTAATTTTTTTTGTTTTTGAACCATGAATCCTTTTACTAAAATAATCCATGGTATATTTTTATTCATTCTCTATATGCTAATTTTATTTTCCCTTCATATTTGGGCCATGGAATTTTTTTCATAGCATGGCAAAAACATTGGGCTTTATTAGCCACAGCCAAAAAGGGCTTCTAAAGATTTATTTTTACGTTTTCATTATAGCAAAAAGGCATGTACGTTCTCTAGGGTGTTTGGGCTGGGAGGTTCTCTGATCGAACGGATTCGTTCGATAGATCTCCCCTTCAGTAGTGAAGTCGTTCGGTCTGGAGGTCTCCCAGACCGAATGTTCGGGAGATATCGACGTCATATAATTAGGTAGTCTTTTTGCGAAAAAGGACCTAGATCTTTTAGAAAGGTTTGTAAGAAGGGACAAACGTCCTATACATAATAATAATTACATCAAAGACACCACCTAAAGAAGGCTGCCACACTAGAACATGCCGCTGCCACTTCTCTCCTTCCAAAGCCAGATTGACTTCGTTAATGCAGCCTTGAAGTCTTCATGCACGTGTGCCTAAGGAGTGGCGTACTAGGGCCCCAATTATCGCCATTGAACCTCTGAATAAATTTAAAACACTTGACTCTAAAATCTCATCATCGCTCACACACAACCTCGCTGCCCCAAGGAGGCAACATGAATCTACACCGAAGCTCCGTCAAATCCATGCCAATGGATGAACTCAACGATAATCAAAGTCTGGAAGACCAGCTAAAAAATGAAGCACCGCTGTCCACCCAAATGCCGCACCTACGAGAAAAAAAAAACCATAACTAAACTACTAGTTGTAGTTGCGGCACCGAGATCCCCCTCCCACTACCAGCCGCCTGGGCGGCAGGTAGAGGGGAAGTGGAGCGAAATCTGGAGGGAATGAGTGCCCTAGCCGCCGCAGTCGCGAAAGGGAAAAAGAAACCCTAAGTTGGAGTGAAGCTTTGTGTATTTATCTTTGACCATTTATAGGTAGTAAAGTAGGTCATTCCGACAACAACAAGAGCAAGGAGAACAACTTCAGAAAAGAAAAACTTTTTAAAATTTCACTTCTTTAACAACATGGATGAGGATTTCAAACTCTCAATTATGATTAGATAGCTATACGTAGGTGATTTCAACGCCACAACAACATCAAGGAGAAAAACAATTGCATTTTTGCTTTTTTTTAATAAGCTTGTTGATAACAGACAGGCAGGCAGGTGGACAGTGAGTGTGAGAGTGAGGTTTCTCTGGCTGGAGACCCCTCACTCTCGTCCTGTCCTCCATGAGAGTGAGTGCTCAGCTCAACTGGCGATGCTCATTGCGTGAAGAGATAGCTCCTCCCGACTGACAACGACTTGTCCTAAACTTTTCTTATCTATTCGAGCATATCGTACCTGAATCTAGAATACAATCCAGTGGAACCAATGATGGAGATGTAATTGCGATTAACCTTTAGGAAGCTACATGAAGATGATGATGATCTCTCGTGTTTTCTGGCCGTGCCTGAAGCTTCGCTTTCCATCAAGCAAGAACAAGTGGCAGAGGGCGAAAGGAGGAAAAGGAGGAGAGGAAGATGTGTGTGTAGAGGATACGCAACACCTAAAGCCACAAACACAAAAACAATATGCTAGCTAGCTACCTGGTCCATGGCATATTGACATGACAACCCAGCTTATTTGCTGCAACCATTTCAAAGGACACAGTGGATATACTATACTCCCTTGGTTCCTAAATATAAGCCTTTTTAGAGATTTCAACACGGACTGCAGACATACGGAGCAAAATGAGTGGATCTACATTCTAAAACATGTCAATATACATTTGTATGTAGTCCGCATTGAAATCTCTAAAAAGACCTATATTTAGAAATGGAGGGATTACATTATATGCATGGATGAATATATTGTCGAGGATAACAAGAAAAAGAACACTTGCAAGAGTTACCAAGCAAGATCAGCTGCATATCAGTTTGTGCTCCTTAATTATAGCCAAGTGCATCGAAACGGCAGTATGGCTTTTGTTTTCTGCATGACGGAGACAGGTTCCCCGATTTAGTTAGGCCGATCTACGGTTTACACAATTCAGCCATACTCACTCCTAAAAATTCATCTATGAAACACTCTCTTTCCTGCCGGCTCCTTGCTTGATTAGCCTTTGTCTGCACCGATAAAATCGACGAGGATAAGAAGACACAAATATAAATTATCAAGCAAGTTCAACTCCTTTTGTTCCTGAATGCGTGATCCACCCCAGTGTATTCACATGCCTTTTGTTGACGCTATGATCGAGACATGTTTTTTCCATTCAGTTAGGCAGATCAACGTTTTTTAGCATACTATTAACTCCATGGATGCGGTTATTTAATTTTTAATTATGATTAGGTAGCTAAGTAGGTGATTTCAACATCAACAACTCCGGCAGCATCAATAGAGAGAACAACAACTTGAAGAAAGAAAACTTCTTACAATTCCACTTGTTTAATTCCATGCATGGGACTTTCTTTCCTTTTTTTAAGAAAATGAGGATTATGATTGGCTAGCTAGTTAGGTGATTTCAACACAGGATTAACAGCAAGGAGGAGGAGGGGAGTGATTTCACTTGTTTTTAATGGGCTTGTTGTTAACAGACAGGCAGGCAGGTTGGTGGACAGTGAAAGCGAGGTGTCTCTGGCTGGACAGCTCCCACTTTTTCCTCTGTGAGAGTGAGTGCTGAGTTCAATTTGCCACAAGGCAAGTGCTTAATTGTGTAGAGGATACGCAACTCCTAAAGCCACACACACACACACACACACACACACACACACACACACACACACACACACACACACACACACACACACACACACACAAAATGAACAGTACTACGCTAGCTAGCTGGTTGGTGACATGGACAATTCAATTGATTTGCTACAACCATTCGAATGACACAATGGACACACAAACATATATGAACAAATAGTTTCTCCAAGATAAGAAGAAAAAATCGTATACATACCGGTGTGTTCCTCTTTTGTTCATGCATGCATGTTGGATGGGCCAAGTGTATCAGCATATGGCTTTTGTTTGCTGCATGATGGCGACAGGCTCCCCCATTCTGTTAGGCAGATCTATGAACTTCACATTTCAAGCATGTGCTTAGTCCTAAATTCATTTATTTATCCTATCACGGATTATATGATAAAACGCTTGAGACAGGTTTCTGTACATGGATAAAAAGAACAAGGATACAAAAATCGAAAAAAGACACGGATATATGCTACCGTAAACATGGAGTTGTTACCACGCAAAATCCACTGTATGTCGCTCTCTTCCCCCTTTGTTCCTGGATGCACGACCCATCCAAGTCTGCTGACATCCCATTTCTTGACCAATGATTGGCACATGTTTTTCCATTCAGTCAAGCTGATTTATGGATTTCAGTATTTCAAACTACTGGAATAATTTCTTTCCTGTCGATTCCTTGCTTGGCTTTCCTCAGCAAGATGAAATCGATGAAACCCTTTCACTACCTTTGATCTGACCCATCTCTAGCTGTTCATGGGTGTTGGTCTCCGCGACGGCAAGGATTGCAAGGATGAGGAACGGTCCTCGTTGTCAACTGGTCTTGACTACTGCTACATGGCTTTTGATGTTTGTGTTGTGATTGTGTGGTGCCCAGCATTTTGGGGCGTGTTGTAATGGCTTTAGCCCGGTTTTCCGCTAATTGTCATGACAATTCTCTTCTTAATTAATGGATATCTCACTAAAGATTCAGAAAAAAAATTTGATGTCACACTCTCATTTATGGCCGCCATGGCATTATCGCTTCCTTTCTTTGCATTTGCAATTGATTTCGTGTTTTTTTTCCGGCGCATTGAGCAGTGGACATGCAAATGCTAAGTTTGAACTCAGTGTGTTGTACCACCTTTGATGCGAAAATTGCATGAAATTCCATTCACCAAAAAATCTTTTCATTTTGTGTTCCTAAATGTTTTGGATGCTTCTGAAATGGATCGTTTTGTATGATCTGTTAGGTTGCACTACCCACAAGTTTAATATGGGGTTGATCATCAAAGTTGCTTGACTAGTTTTGCAAAAGATCATATGAGTGTCAGGACAGCATGGTAGTTGATATATGGTACGCGCCCTACTTTTTGTGGGGAAAATGACTTGCCTTTTTCACTTTACATGTCAAACCCAAGGTTTTTATTCTTTATTGCGGCCAAGGTTTGGAACTTTATTGTGTAGAGCTAAGTATGTGATCTTCTTTTTTTGCAGGGTAAGTATGTGATCTTCTGTGGCTTCAGATAGACAAGATTAATAAAGCTTGAGTTTTTTTCTGGAACCAACTTTGTTGTATTTTCTAAGGTGATAAGACGAAGCGGCATTGGTAGAGCATGATACACGACTCGTCAAATTTGCTCTACACGTCAAGATTCTAATCCAACAAGAAGAAGTTGGAACCATTTCACTTATTGTTATTGAGTTTGCTGATGACAGACATGCAGAGACGGTGAGAGTGAGTGAGTGGTAACTTTTCTCCTATGTGTGAGTGAGTGGTAACTGGTGAGGTCAACCAGCAGGCAAATTCTCGATGCTCTCTTTTCTAATGAAGGTTGTTCTTAAGTAATTCTGATTTACAAGGAGGATCGGCTGCCCGCCTTTGATTAATCCATGCATGCATCTGAATTGTCCAAATTCGTCAAGAAATCCTAAATATATCCAACCTGAATATTGAACATGGTGAAGTGGGGGAACATAGGAGCTGTAAATGTAATTAGCATGCACTGGTCAACTAGGTTATTCGGGCATCCGTTGTTGAACTAGCTAGCCAGAGCCATAAGGAGGAGGATGTGAAGATGACACGTATCGAGTCTCAAGTTTTTGGGTTTGTACTCATATTTTTGAAGAGAAAAATTGTGGTATAGGATGACAGAATGAAAATAACAAAAAACAATATATGGAATTACGGATGCAACAATTAAGGTCATATACCCACCACACGAATTGTCTGTGTGTTATAGCTAGTTCAGGAGATGACAGTACTGCCAGCTTCTCCTTTGTTCTAGCTAGGACAAAAAATTGAGGCATTGAATTGCCGCAACTCCCCAAAGGACATACGGACAAGGAGAAGAAATAAATAAAGTTGCAAAGCAAAATTACCGAAAAAATATGTTCCCAGAGATACACAGTAATGTTGTCATTAAAATCTCAAGAATATTAATTTCACATGATCCACCAGGTAACATATCCCAGTCAGCAATGATTGAGGGCAGGCAAACTAATTAACAAGCAGCAATAACCAAACAGACAGAAGAGCAAAATAAACAGCTAGAACAGGATGAAGCAGAGTATTCTACTACTCAATTACTCATGATGAGGAGCCGAACTCGATGTGGACGCCAACCGCTACGAGGAAGAAGGCATCGAGGGCGAAGAAGATGATGGTGTGGATGAGGATGGAGACGATGCTCGTGTGGAAGCATGACATCCAATGTGATTAACAGGAGTTTCAATTATAATTAGCCTCCACGAAGCTGCATGGAGCAGGATGTAATCGTGTTGTGTGCCCTTGTCGGAAACTTCGCTTGCCATCAATCTGAAAATAAGTGGTAGAGGGTAAAAGAATGAAAAAATGAACATATGTAGAGGATTCGCAACACCTAAAGCCACACACACAAAAACATCAGTATGCTAGCTGGTCCATGACATTGACAAGTGAATTGATTTGATGCAACCATATGTATGAATAATATCGCCAAGGATAAGAGAAGGAAAAAAATAGAAATATACTGATAGGCTCTTCTTTTGTTCACGTGTGCATGTTGCACGAGCCAAGTGTATCGTCATTATGGCTTGTGTTTGCTGCATTATGTCGACAGGATTAAATTTATTTATTCACGTATCGTGTAGAAGGAGAACTAATTTCATTTTTTTGGTAGGTTCCTTTCTTACAAGAAAATAGAAAAAATACACTTATATAATTACTAGACAAAATCAACTGTATATCGCTCTGTCTTCCCTTTTTGTTCTGTATCAGTATCAACAATCATAGTACTAATAGCTTCCTATACTGGTGGTAATAAGTTCAATAAAAGAAACCTGGAAACTATCTGAACAATTTGAAACAATATGTACAAACTTAGATTAACTAACGAATGAAAAACAAAAGAAACGTTCATGTCTACGTGGAGCGAATCCATCAAGCCACGCAAAGCCCTAATAATTTGTTTTGTATTAGTAACTCATATGACAATACAACCGCTCCATACGAAAAGGTAATATGATGAGTCATGTATGCTTATCCATCATACAAATATATTGTGCAAAAAATATAAAGTTAGTTCAGAAAAAGTAGTGTCCGGAACAATCTTCACATTAATAGTGTAATCTATCTCAATGACTCACACAAGATTACAAACTTTGATCCCTTAAGTATACCAATCTGGATACGCCTAACAACATGTAGAACATGACAAACTAAATCGGAGCGACGGACATAATCTAGATCAATGTTTGAAGTGTAAAGTGAATACATTGAGTCATTTGTCGTTATCAAGCATCCCATACACCTAGATGATATGTCCAAGAACAATCAATTACGAAGAACAATCCAAAATCACACTAGTAAGTAGTGCCATGAAACACAACATACCAAATTATTAGGTAATTGATAAGCTTGAGAACACTTTTTCAAGAAGCGAGTGTGAAGATTACAAACTTAGTTCCCTTAAGTTATGCCAATCTGGATACACCTAACAACATGCAGAACATCACAAGCTAAATCAGAAGAACGGACAAAATATAGATCAATGTTTGAAGTGTAAAGTGAATACGATGAGTCATTCATCGTTATCAAGAATTCGATACACCCAGATGATATGAGCGAGAATGGTCAACTATGATGAACAATCCAAAATCACGCTAGTATGTAGTGCCATCAAACACAACATACCAAATTATTAGGTCGATAAGCTTAAGAGCACTTTTTCAAGAAAAGAGTGTGAAGATGAAAAGAAAATGTGTGATGCCAGCTATAAATGCGACTACACCATGTGGGTCTCTTCCATCATCCAACCTTCAAGCACCTAGAGCTGAAACACCATAGCCAAGTAAGCAATAGTAAACACAAATCAAACATGAAGACCTTCATCATATTTGTCCTCCTTGCCATGGCGATGAACATCGCCAGTGCCACTAGGCAACTAAGCCCTAGAGGCAAGGAATTGCATACACCACAAGAACAATTCTCCCAACCACAACAAATCCTCCAACAACAATTCCACCAACAACAACAAATCCCCCAGCAACCACAACAATTCCCCCAACAACAGCAATTCCCTCAACAACAAATCCCACAACCACAACAATTCCCCCAGCAACTATTGCCCCAACAACAACAATTCCCCCAACAACAACAATTCCCCCAACAGGAATTCCCACAACAACAACAATTCCCGCAACAACAAATCCCCCAGCAACCACACCAACTCCCCCAACAACAACAAATCCCCCAGCAACCACAACGATTTCCACAACAACAACAATTCCCCCAACAACAATCCCCCCAACAACAGCAATTTCCCCAACAGCAATTCCCACAACAACAACAATTCCCCCAACAACAACAATTGCCGCAACAACAATTTCCCCAACCACAACAAATCCCCCAACAACAACAAATCCCCCAGCAACCACAACAATTTCCCCAGCAACAATTCCCCCAACAACAACAATTTCCCAAACAACAACAATCCCCCCAACAACGATTCCCGCAACAACAATTCCCCCAACAGCAATTCCCGCAACACATCCCACAGCAACCACAACAATTTCCCCAACAACAACAATTCCCCCAGCAACAATTCCCCCAACAACAATTTCCCCAACAACAACAATTCCCCCAGCAACAATTCCCCCAACAACAACAATTTCCCCAACAACAATTCCCCCAACAACAACAATTACCGCAACAACAATTCCCCCAACAACAATTCCCTCAACAGCAATTCCCGCAACAACAATTCCCCCAACAACAATTCCCGCAACAACAATTCCCCCAACAACAACACTTCCCCCAACAACAACAATTACCGCAACAACAATTCCCCCGGCCACAACAATTCCCCGAACAACAACAATTCCCCCAACAACAATTCCCCCAGCAACCACCACAACAATTTCCCCAACAACAATTTCCAATACCATACCCACCCCAGCAATCACAAGAACCTTCCCCATACCAACAATATCCACAACAACAACCATCTGGGAGCGACGTTATAAGTATCAATGTCATATGAAATGAAGAGATGTAATACTAGACGGATGAATCATCGTTGTTAGTCAATGGAGCATAATGTAACGATGATAAATAAAGTGATGTGCACCATCATGTGTAACCTCGACTTGTACTAGTTCAAACATGGGAATAAAAGACAAATAAGTTATTTCCCGAAGCACATTGCTGGCAATTGTTACATTCATGCCATATTTCGATTTCCATCCCTAACTACAATCTCAATGTTATGCGATTTCTACTTATTTATGAAGTGTAGTATTATGAACGTAACATAATTAATGTGTGTGAAACTTGGTTCAAATTGAAGTCCTATTAATTAGGGAGTAAGGAGTAATTACAATTTAACATTTCAATGGAGAGTGCTACTTGTAGACTGTGTTGTTAATTCCTCGAAGAGGAGAGGATGATGCAGTATAGTACAAATAAGTATTTCCCTAAGTTAAGAATCAAGGTTATCAATCCAGTAGGTGAACCACACAAAACCTCGTTAGCAGCACCTGCACACACAAAAGCAAACACTTGCACCCAAAGCAAATAAGAGGCTTGTCAATCCACGTAGTGGATATTTGCAATGATTAATTCTGATAGTGATAGATAGATAAAGTAAAATATAAAATAAAAGTAAATAAATTGCAGCTAGGTGTTTTTGTGTTTTTTATATATGATAAAACTACACCCAGGGGCCATAGGTTTCACTAGATGCTTCTCTCTTGATCACAGAACATATGATGGGTAAACAAATTACTCTTGGGAAATTGATAGAAAAGCAAATAATTATGACGGATTAATGGCAATGATCATGTATATAGGCATCACATTCGATACAAGTAGACCGACTGCTACCTGCATCTAATACTATTACTTCACCCATCGACCGCTATCCAGCATGCATCTAGAGTATTAGGTATAAAATAGAGTAACGCCTTAATCAAGATAATATGATGTAGACAAAGTAAATTCAAGCAATATGATTAACCCCATATTTTTATCCTTAATGTCAACAATACAAATATGTGCCATGTCTGTTTTTGTCACTGGGATTGAGCAAGGCAGGATTGAACCCATCACAAAGCACCTCTCCCACTGCAAGATAAACCGATCTAGTTGGCCAAACCAAATCGATAGATCGGAGAGAAATACAAAGCTAAAATTATAACACATAAAAGAGTTCATAGAAGACTTAAATATTTCTCATGAATCATCTGATCATAAACTAAAAACTCATTAGATCCCAACAAACACACCGCAAAAGAAGATTACATTGGATATAACTCCAAGAACATCGAGAAGGACTTTGTATTGAAGATCAAAGAGAGAGAAGAAGCCATCTAGATTCTAGCGATGGACCCGAAGGTCCGTCGTAAACTACTCACACATCATCGGAAGTGTTGGAAATATGCCCTAGAGGCAATAATAAAATGGTTATTATTATATTTCCTTGTTCATGATAATCGTTTATTATCCATGCTATAATTGTATTGATTGGAAACTCAAATACATGTGTGGGTACATAGACAAACAACGTGTCCCTAGTGAGCCTATATCGGACTAGCTCGTTTATCAAAGATGGCCATGGTTTCTAGGTCATGGCATTGAAATGTCATTTGATAACATGATCACATCATTAGGAGAATGGTGTGATTGACAAGACCCAAACTATGAACATAGCATATGATTGTGTCAAGTTTATCGCTAGTGTTTTTTGCATGTCAAGTATCTGTTCCTATGACCATGAGATCATGCAAATCACCAACACCGGAGGAGTGCCTTGTGTGTGTCAAACATGCAACGTAACTGAGTGACTATAAAGATGCTCTAAAGGTGTCTCCAAGGGTGTCTGTTGAGTTGGCACAGATCGAGACTGGGATTTGTCACTCTGTATGATAGAGAGGTATCTCAGGGCCCACTTGGTAATACAAATCGCAATAAGCTTGCAAGCAATGTGACTAAGAAGTTAACCACGGGATCTTGTATTACAGAATGAGTAAAGAGACTTGTGGGTAACGAGATTGAACTTGGTATGGAGATACCGACAATCGAATCTCGCGCAAGTAACATACCGATGGACAAAGGGAACTTCATACGGGATTGAATGAATCCTTGACATCGAGGTTCGACTGATAAAGATCTTGGTAGAATATGTAGTAACCAATATGGGCATCCAGGTCACGTTGTTGGTCATTGACCTTAGAGGAGTATCGGTCATGTATACATAGTTCTCGATCCCGCAGGGTCTACACACTTCACGTTTTGTGATAATATAATTATAGTTGAGTCATTATGGTGGTTATCGAAGGTTGCTTGGAGTCCTGGATGAGTACACCAACATGACAAGGAACTCCAGATTGGTCTGGAGGTGAAGATTGATATATAGGACAAAGGGTATCAGAGTCCGGAAGTGTTCCAGGGGTACGGGGGAATCGACGACCTACCAACAGGGGTTTCGGGGGGGCGACAAGTGTTGGGGGGCCTCATGGGCCAAGGGGAGGGAGCACACCGGCCCACTAAGGGGCTGTGCGCCCCCCACACAAAATCCCATGATCACAGAAAGGTTGGGGCAACCCCCTAGGGATGGCTCCACCTGGCTTGGGGGGCAAGCCACCCTAGGGTTTCCCTAGGGCACCCCCATTTATGGTGGCCGCTGCCCCCCTAGGGGAATCCATAGGGCGGCCCCACCTCCTCCCTTCCCCCTATATATATAGGGATGGAGGGCGGGTAGACACACCCATCTGTGTTGTGGCGCTGCCTCTCCTCTCCCTCGTAGTCCTTCTTCCGCGTAGTGCTTAGCGAAGCTCTGCTGAAATTCCTCCACCACCAACGCCGCCACACTGTCGTGCTGCCGGAGGACTCGAACTACTACTTCACCATCACTCGCTGGATCAAGGAGGTGAAGGCATCATCAAGCCGCACGTGTGTTGGACGCAGTGGTGTCATCCGTTTGGCAGTAGATCAGGAGTTTGCGGGACGGATCGTGATTGGATTGCGAAGACATTTGACTACATCAACCATGTTTCTTAACGCTTCCTCTTAGCGATCTAAAAGGGTATGTAGATGCAATCTCTCCTCTCATAGATGTTCATCTCCTGGATTGATCTTGGTGAGTGTAGGAAATTTTCTATTTCCCATGCAACGTTCAACAACAATGGTACCAGAGCTAGGTCTATGCGTTGATGACATCACGAGTAGAACACAAAGGAGTTTGTGGGCGTTGATATTCAGATTGCGTCCTTCCTTGGTCTTTTCTTGATTCAGCGGTATTGTGGGATGAAGCGGCCCGGACCAACTTTACATGTCCACGTACATGAGACTGGTTCCATCGACAGACATGTGACTTTGTTGCATAAGATTGTTGGCGGGTGTCTGTCTCTTGCACCTTAGTTGAATCGAGTTCAATGAAGGAGGTCCTTGTAGATGGTTAAATAGCAACTTCCATATCACTGTTGTGGTTTTGCGTAGGTAAGAATCGTTCTTGTTAGATATCCATAGCAGCCACTTAAAACGCAACAACAAATTAGAGGACGTCTAACTTGTTTTTGCAGGGTATGTTGTGATGTGATATGGCCAAAGACATGATGAAATATATTTGATGTATGAGATGATCATGTTTGTAATAGTTTGTGTTGACTTGCATGTCGATGAATACGACAACCGGCAGGAGCCATAGGGTTGTCTTCAATTATAGTATGACCTGCGTGTCAATCATTAAGCGCTATGTAATGCTTTACTTTATCGCTAAACAGTAGCAATAGTAGTAGAAGCATGGTTGGCGTGACAACCTCGATAGCAACACGATGATGGAGATCATGATGATGGAAATCATGGTGTGATTCTGGTGACGATGGAGATCATCCGGTGCTTTGGAGATGGAGATCAAAAGCACAAGTTGATGGTCATATCATGTCACTTATGATTTGCATGTGACGTTAATACTTTTATGCATCTTATTTTGCTTAGGACGATGGTAGCATTATAAGGTGATCCCTCACTGAAATTTCAAGATAAAAGTGTGTTCTCCCCGAGTGTGCGCCGTTGCGAAAGTTTGTCGTTTCGAAGCACCATGTGATGATTGTGTGTGATAGACTCTACATTCACATACAACTGGTGCAAGCCAGTTTTGCACATGTGAAACACTCAGGTTAAACTTGAAGAGCCTAGCATGTACAAACATGGCCTCGGAACACAAGAGGCCGAAAGGTCGAACATGAGCCATATAGTCGATATGATCAACATGGAGATGTTCACCATTGAAACCACCTCATCTCACATGATGATCGGACTTGGGTTGGTGAATTTGGATCATGTTACACTCGGATGACCAGAGGGATGTCAATTTGAGTGGGAGTTTTAAGTAATATGATTATTTGAACTCGTTTGTCATGAACAATAGTCTAAGTTGACTTCAAATTTTTTTTGTTGTAGATCAATGGCTCGCGCAGTAGCTTCCCTGAATTTCAATGTGTTCCTAGAGAAAGCCAAGCTGAAAGATGATGGAAGTAACTTTGTAGACTGGGCCCGTAATCCGAGGATTATCCTTCACGGCTGCCCAAAAGGCTTATGTCCTTGATGCATCGCTTGGTGTGCAACCCTCTCCGGCGTCTATGGACGTTATCAACGCCTGGCTGGTGCATGTGGATGACTACTCAGTAGTTCATTGTGCTATGTTGTATGGCTTATAACTGGGACTTCAAAGACGTTTTCAAAGTCATGGAGCATATGAGAGTTCTAGGAGTTGAAGTTCATTTTTGAAAAGAATGCCCAGATCGAGAGGTATGAGACCTTCGATAAGTTATTTGCCTGCAAGATGGAGGAGAACGGGTCTGTAAGTGAACACATACTTAGAATGTCTTGGTATTACAACCGTCTGGCTGAGTTGGGAGTTTTGCTCCCGCCAGAGGCAATCACTGACAAAGTTCTTCAATCACTACCACCTAGCTACACGAGCTTTGTGCTGAACTATAACATGAAAGGGATGAACAAGTCAGTCTTCGAGCTGTTTGCGATGCTGAAAGGCGCTGAGTTAGACATCCAGAAAGAGCATCAAGTGTTGATGGTCAATAAAACCACTAGTTTCAAGAAGAATGGCAAGGGCAAGAAGGGTAACTCCAAGAAGAGTGGCAAAGCAGTTGCCCCTCCCGTGAAGAAACCCAAGGCTGGGCCCAAGCGGCTGAGTGATTCTACTGCAAGGGGGCTGGCCACTGGAAGCGGAATTGCCCCAAGTACCTAGCCGACAAGAAGGGGGCCAACGCCAATCAAGATATATATGATATATATGTTATTGATGTGTACCTTACCAACTCTTGTTGTAGTGCCTGGGTATTTGATACCGGTTCGGTTGCTCACATTTGCAACTCAAAGCAGGAATTACGAAATAGATGGAGGTTGGCTAAGGACGAAGTGACGATGCACGTGGGAAATGGTTCCAAGGTCGATGTGATCGCTGTCGGCACGCTCGCTCTTCGGTTACCATCGGGATTAGTGTTGAACCTGAGTAATTGTTATTTAGTGCCTGCGTTGAGCATGAACATTACATTTGGATCTTGTTTATTGCGAGACGGTTACTCATTTAAATTAGATAATAATGGTTATTCTATTTATATGGGTAATATCTTTTGTGGTCATGCACCAATTGTGAGGGGTTTATTCTTATTGAATCTCGATAGTGGTGATACACATGCTCATAAGATTGATGGCAAAAGATGTAGAATTGATAATGATAGTACCATTTTCTCGTGGCACTGCCGCTTAGGTCATATTGGTGTAAAAAGTGACTTGTTGGAAATCATACATACTAATGCGTGTGGTCCGATGAGCATTGAGGCACGCAGTGGATATCGTTACTTTCTGAACTTCACTAACAATTTGAGTAGATATGAGTATATTTACTTAAAGAAACACAAGTCTGAAACGTTTGAAAAGTTCATGAAATTTTAGAGTGAAGTTGAGAATCATCATAACAAGAAGATCAAGTTCCTACGATCTGATCGAGGGGGAGAATACCTGAGTTATGAGTTTAACAATCACTTAAGACAATGTGGAATTGTTTGACAGTTGACGCCACCTGGAACACCACAACATAATCGTGTGTCCGAACATCATAATCTAACCTTATTGAATATGGTGCGTTCTATGATGTCTATTGCCGATTTGCCACTATCATTTTGGGGTTATGCGTTAGAGATATCTACATTCAATTTAAATAGGGAACCACCAAAGTCGGTTTAGACTAGGGCTGGAATTCGAGCCAAGTCGAGCCAGCTCGGCTCGACTCGCTACAGCTCGTTTCGTTAACGAGTTAGCTCGACTCGACTCGTTACTATAACAAGCTCAAACCCAAGATTGGCTCGACTCGTATAACTCGCGAGCTGACTTGTTTAGCTTGTTAAGCTCATTTAAGATATAAACATAAACCCCGCATATATGATAAAAATGATTATGTATATATTAAATATATATATCACTAAACAAGTGTAATTTTCTTGTAACACATGAGTCTCCTAGGAGGCTAGGCCTTCAACTTCTCGGCCTTGGGTTGTGCGCCTGGGACGTAGGTTGTTTAGTGGCTGATCTATCTTTGTATTGGGAGTGGCTGATCTATTATATCTAGCCTAACGAGTTACACGAGTACTCGTGAGATTGGCTCGTTTAACTTGGTCTATAAACGATCTTAAACTAAAGCTCGGCTCGACTCGTTATTCTTCGAGTTCGAGTCGATTCGAGCCGAGTCACGAGCTACTTGTTTAGCTCGCGAGCTTCGAGCTTTTTTTCCAGCCCTAGTTTAGACGCCGCCGTATGAACTGTGGTTTGGCAACAAACCAAAGTTCTCGTTTCTTAAAGTTTGGGGATGTGATGCTTATATCAAAAGGTTTCAGCCGGAAAAGCTCAAACATAAAGCGGACAAATGCATCTTAATAGGACACCCAAAAGAGACGATTGGATATACCTTCTATCTCAGATCCAAAGGCAAAGTGTTCGTCGCTAAGAACAGGTCCTTTCTCGAGAAAGAGTTTCCCTCGAAAGAATTGAGTGGGAGGAAGATATAACTTGATGAAGTTGTTGAACCTTTACTTCAACCAGAGAGTTGTACAGCGCAGAAAGATGTTCTTGTGGAACCAACGTCAGTTGAAGAGGAAGCCGATGATGATGATCATGAAGCTTCACATCAAGTTACTATCGAATCTCATACGTTGACAAGGATACGTACTGCTCCTTAGTGGTACAATAACCATGTCTTAGAGGTCATGTTGTTGGACAACGATGAACCTACGAGCTATGGAGAAGCAATGGTGGGCCCAAATTCCGACAAATGGTTAGAGGCCATGAAATCTGAGATGGGATCCATGTATGAAAACAATGTATGGACTTTGGAAGGATTACCTGAAGGGCAAAGGCTATTCAGAATCAGTGGATCTTCAAAAAGCATATGGACGCAGATGGTAATGTCACCGTCTATAAAGCTTGACTTGTGGCAAAGCGTTTTTTATAAGTCCAAGGAGTTGACTATGATGAGACTTTCTCACTCGTAGCAATGCTTAAGTCTGTCAGAATCATGTTAACAATAGCTGCATTTTTCGATTATGAAATTTGGATGATGGATGTCAAAACAGGGTTCCTTAATGGTTTCCTTAAGGAAGAGTTGTATATGATGAATCCAGAAGGTTTTGTCGATCCAGAGAATGCTGACAAAGTTTGAAAGCTCCAGTGATCCATTTATGGGCTAGTCCAAGCATCTCGGAGATGGAATCTTCTCTTTGATGAGGTGATCAAAGCCTTTGGGTTTATACAAGTTTACGGAGAATCTTGTATTTACAAGAAAGTGAGTGGGAGCTCTATAGCGTTTCTATTATTATATGTGGATGACATATTGCTGATTGGAAACAATATAGACCTTTTGGAAAGCATGAAGGCATATTTGAATAAGAGTTTTTCAATGAAGGACCTAGGAGAAGTTGCTTTCATATTAGGAATCGAGATCTAAAGAGATAGATCGAGATGCTTAATAGCACTTGATAAAGTTTTAAAGAAGTTCAAAATGGATCAGTCCAAGAAGGGGTTCTTGACTGTTTTGCAAGGTGCGAAGTTGAGTAAGACTCAATGCCCAGCGACTACTGAGGATAGAGAAAAGATGAGTGTCGTCCCCTATGTGCTTCTACCATAGGCTCTATCATGTATGCAATGCTGTGAACAAGATCAGATGTCAGCCTTTCCATAAGTATGGCCAGAAGGTTTCAAAGTGATCCAGAGTAGAACACTGGACGACGGTCAAGAATATCCTGAAGTACCTGAAGAGGACTAAGAAAATGTTTCTCGTTTATGGAGGTCATCAAGAGCTCATCGTAAAGGGTTACGTTGATGCAAGATTTGACACTGATCCGGATGACTCTAAGTCTCAAACCGGATACATATATATTCTTAATGGGGGAGCAGTAAGCTGGTGCAGTTCCAAGCAAAGTGTGGTAGCTGATTCTACATGTGAAGCGGAGTACATAGCTTCCTCGGAGGCTATGAAGGAAGGTGTCTGGATGAAGCAGTTCATGACAGATCTATGAGTTGTGCCTAGTGCACTGGACCCAATGGCTTTGTTCTATGAAAAGACTGGTGCCGTTGCTCTAGCCAAGGAACCAAGGTTTCACAAGAGGACCAGACACATAAAATGGCACTTCAATGCCATCCGCGATGTGATCAAGGAGGAGGATATAAACATTTGCAAAGTGCACACGGACCTAAATGTTGCAGATCCATTGACTAATCCTCTTCCAAGGTCAAAACATGATCAACACCATAACTCTATGGGTGTTAGATTCATAACCATGTAATGCTAGATTATTGACTCTAGTGCAAGTGGGAGACTGTTGGAAATATGCCCTAGAGGCAATAATAAAATTGTTATTATTATATTTCCTTGTTGATGATAATCATTTACTATCCATGCTACAATTGTATTGATTGGAAACTCAAATACATGTGTGGGTACATAGACAAACAACGTGTCCCTAGTGAGCCTCTACCGGACTAGCTAGCTTGTTGATCAAAGATGGTCATGGTTTCCGGGTCATGGACATGAGTTGTCATTTGATAACGGGATCACATCATTAGGAGAACGATGTGATGGAAAATACACAAAGTATGAACGTAGTGTAACACCCTAGTTTTCGCTCCTTTTTTCCCTTCGCGGGATTTGACTCCTATCTTTTTTTCTCGGTGTGGTCGGATTTTTCTCTAGCTCTTGGGTATATGAAGATGGTCATCTACCTTGCCTTTCCTATCCAACCAGACATTCTCTTCAGTCCAACCTTGCCACCCAAGATATACTCTCTGGACTTTTCCACTAAAACCCTACCTTTCAACTGGCCGGAAGGGAAACCCTAATCTCTTCCGTTACAAAGGAACCCGAATTTCCTTTGATCTATTGCCTCACAAATTTCTCCAAGTGATCATACTATCCTTGTAAAGCCTGGATATGAAAAAATATTTTAAAGTCATTTGTAATATTTTTCATCTATAATTAATTCCTTTTTTGCCAGTTAAAGGGATTAAATCCAGGAAAAAATCTATCCATCTCCAAAGTTCATGAAAGCTTGTGGAGATATTCTTTGATCATATTGAGCTCCCATAAAAATATTGGTCATAATTAAATAGTGTAAATTGCATTTTCTTATTTAAGGCCAATATTGCATTTTAGGCTGTTTCCAAAGGAACTACCATTTTGGTAGGTAGGAAATATTCCAAATAAATTTTGGAGCTTCTCCTATCCATATCTTCACCATTTCCATTAAGAACCAAAGTTCCATAGTTCAAATTTTGATCACAACATCAATTTGCAAATTCTATCCATATGGGCAAATTGCAAAGGAAGTGCTTGAACCCTTGAGCTTTTTGAGCTGAAATTTTCATGGTCCAGAAACCTAAAACTAGCTCAATCCGTCTATCCATTTTCCATAGAAATTTTCCTAAGTTTGTGTCCATTCGAAAGCTCTGTGAAAGAAGTACCACTTTGGCATTTCCAAATGAGCTGAATATTTTTCCAGTATCTCCTTATATCCAAATATCTCCAAAAAAATTCAACCCAATCCATTCAGCTATTTGAGCACAGCTTCAAAATCGAGTTTCTGGACCAACTTTTGCGTTGTGGAGGAAGTATATGCAAATGAGATCCACGTGCCTTCAAATTCTATCAACACCTAGTCCTTCATACCTATTTCATTGTGACAAAGATTCAGCTCCCCACTCATTCATTTTCCACAAAAGTCCACTCGAGTTTTTTGTCAAAAACTTCTTCTGCATGTTTTACCCTCCTCACAAGCTCCTAGATGATTCCCTCCACATAGCTCCTCTATTTGAGCAGTGAGACATCTTGTTGACATGAGTTAATCGCCAAGAAAAGCCCATGACATGCTTTGGCAGTGGTGACCATGAGTAGAACCTATGTGAACATAGCATTAATGTTGTTATTGCAACTATAAAGAATGTGACTTAATAATGACAACCTCCTCCGTCGACTGGATCGGGTCATAGTGCCACTGAACCGAGCTCATTGAGTGCAACCACATTTGTCGGTATGGGACGGCCTTGACTTGGTTTGACCATGTGCTCTTTTATTGGTACCACCAAAGTGGGAAGGTTATGCGTGCGTGCTACCCTGGCTGGTAGGTGGCGATAACCTTGAGCCCAGTTGATTGTTTAACCCAGGAGTCCCCATTTTGGACAATTTAGTTTGGCTAGGACGGTGACACAAGGGCCACCCAAGGTAGGACTCCAGGGAGGATGATTGTCGATGGTACGATGGAGGAGTCACGGGTTAGGCAAGTTTCGTTGGAGTAGCACCGGTCCACCCGAATTGGAACATGTACTAAGTATGAGTCCAGGAGCTCCATGGTGTGGGTAAAGTGTGCAATCTCTGCAGAGTGTAAGAATCTATTCGAATAGTCACGTCCATGGTATTGGGCAGATCGTACTAGGTCACACTATTTGGTCTGCATCGAGTCTGGAGGAATAAACCTTATAATTAATGTCAATAGTGATAATGAAACAAAGAAGAGTAAGTTTATCAGACTTACAGAGGATTGACTCTGTCTTGTTTGTCAGGCAATTATGGGGATTGACTCTGTCTTGTTTGTCAGGCAATTATCAAGCAATTACGGGGATTGACTATGTCTTGTTTGTCGATGGACCGAGAGGAATTACTGGACAGGTGGTTCACGTTACTCCTCCTTCATCGCCGTTGCCTAGGCTGGAGGTGACGGCTTCGCTGGACGGCTCGACGGATTTGGGCGGGCGTGAGGTCCGGCCCTCCCGCGCTCTTGCGGCACCTGTTTCGAGGGGATATACATATGTATACCTCATAGTGCATTTCCTGCCTCTTCTTTACTTTCGCGACGCCTTTCCTGCTTTTCTAAAACTCGCTTGATCCATGATAAACATGAACTCTTGTGAAACTTGTTTCACCGATTTCTTCCGAAACTAAGATTAGGCGGTTTCACTCACCATAGAAACAAAATTGCTAAACCGCATCGCACACCATTAGTCCCTGTGTTGAACCGCCAACATATATCCGACACCATATCGATCGAATCGATTCATCGGATCATCCTCCGTTTGTCATATCTTGGATCAATTACTCAGAATGAGTATTTTCTTAAACCGGATTCTTCTCCTTGTAGACCTATGATGGCCAAACAGGTGTATGAATGCAATCGGGTCCCTTCTCGCCTCTCGAGACACAACTGAATGAGTTAGTGTCCATTGGCGATTTGATAACCAAAACACCATCCATTGAGGGTTCCGTGAGGAATGTCCTCCCACTCCCGTGAAGGTGAAGTTGTAGTTTTCGCAGATCACTTGTTCCGGTTTCAAACCGCCTGGTCAAAGTTTTATCGGGACGAATGGCCAACTTTCAACTCCGCCCCAAGATATCGGCCCCAATTCTGTTACTAACTTGTGTCATTTTCGCGTCTTGTCTGCTTATCTCGCAAGAAGAGCCTTCCGCTGAGCTGTTCCGGATCTCTTCCACCTAAACCGCTGCATCGATTCACCGATGGCCCCAATACTGAATTGGGCGGTATGGCTATCCGAAGAGAAAAGAGATCACTTATCCCCACGTGAAGCTCCACTCATCCCAAAGAATGGAACGCAACGTGGTTCTATCGCCGAGACACTTCTCAAGGTGAAAATCCTTTACCGGTTTCCGCCAGAGCTGCTCAGAACACACATCCCTTTCCACAACGACGACCGCGAAAGAGAGAAGCAATACGCCCCTAACTATCCAAGCTCCGGCCTTTATGGCCAACGGTTTGACTGAATCGATCCGCACGCTGCTGGTTATCTTGGGGCATACCGCCTCGAGCCGGCGCTCGGTTTGATGTGCCAAGATACCGCAGTGTTGATGATCCACTCCGACACACCAAATTAGAATTGTCTCAAGATGAAGTCACGATTCAAGGAGGAAGATGTCGAACGAACCGAGCACCTCGCGCCCAAACCGCTTGGCTCCTCATCGCACTTTCAACGCACCTCCCGCGGTAAGCCTCTCGATCGCGCCATCATTAACTTTTATCATTACTTTATACTTGCAATTCTCAATTATTTCCGATCCAGGTGATGACCCGCTTTGGAGCAAGAAACTCGCAAGACAAAGCGATAAGGCTGGGCGGCAAACCGCCCAAAACGAAGTTGTCAAGAACTACCACAAGAGGAAAACCACGGCTTCGTTCGATCCGCCATCGATGATGATGTGGGTAATCCGAACTTGATTCTCTTGGCTTGTTTTTACGCGCCTTATTGATGACGATGCTTGTCGATGACGCTGAAGCCAAGAACGCTGGATTTGCCGAGGTAACCATTCTCTTCCGATTCAACAAGCTTACCTTCACTAAAATTTCGCCGCAAACCGGAAAGTTAACTTTTCTCATCCTCTTGCTCACTTGGATCCCAAACTTATGAAGACGCAGCAGCACGAGGCCCGCCGCACAACCCGCACAAAGGATGTAGTTACTCGCCGGTTTACTAAACAGCCCGCTCGAAGCGCCGCACCGAGGTTTCCAACCATTTTATTACCTTGAATTCCAAAGCGGTTTATTCCACAACCTCTTAATCCGTCCGACCATTATCGGTCACCTCTCATTCATCCTCCGCGAATCGTCACCACTCACCGCCACCACCAAGATAGCTGTCGGGTAAGTGAATATGACCACATGCTTGTCAATTTCTTCTGTAATGTACGTGCCTTATTTCTGTTTCTTCAGGACCAAACCGAAACCTAGCAAGAAAGCTCGTTTGGAGAAAACCACTGAGGAGGCCGCCGCTTCAGATCATGAGCAGGCGCTGGATCATGAAAATGTTGCTTTTGAAGATACTCCGAGCAATCCCCCGGTTCAAGAAGATGTGACTCCAGAGGAGAGGCCTACGGATGTTTCAATGTCTGTTGATCAGCCTGCCAAGACCATCCAAATTCAAAAGCCTCACAGCCCTGCCAAAACTATCGTGCCCATTCAATCCGTTAATCGAAGATGACGATGTGGTAATTACTGGAACAGGCCACTCTGAACCGGGAAATGCCGCGACTCTAACCCGGCACACTGTAAAAGAGGACTCTTCCGCTTTTAAGAAAGGAAAATGGAATGTAGAGCTGGAAACATACGCCGCTATGAGCGCCCAAGACCTTCATTCCGGATATCTGAACCGGCTTTACAGTAGCCGCGATTATGAAGCTGGCTTGGTAAAATTGATGAGAGATAAATTTGAGGTAACACTCCTTTCCTTATTACTGATATATTAATCCTTGTAGCCCCCAAGGGCCGGTTTACAATCTTTGATCAAACTGGCACTTGATAATTTTTGATAGACTTTGCAATCTTCCCTCACGACCACCAAGGCCGATTTAAGTATGTAAACCTAAACCGGTACTTCAAAAACTGCTTGCCAACACTTTAGTAACATCAAATAGCCATTAGCCCCCAAGTGCCGAGTTGAATATGCATATTGAACTTGGGACTTTTCCATGTATTAGGAGAAAAAAAAATTTAAGGTACATTAGCCCCCAAGTGTCAAGCATATAACGATGTTGTGTGGTTGAGACTTGCACTTTAATTGCTGGCTGATGATGCTGTCAATATGCAGGCTGAGGTAGCGATCAAGGATGATCGGATTGCCAATTACAGCAGCATTGGCACACCAGCGAGACCGAGATGCATAAGGCCAAGAAGGAGCTAACTATTGCCCCGATCGCTGCAGTAAAAAGCAAAGGATAACATAAAGAAGGAACAGCTGTCGGGCCATCGAAAAGGCCAACTTGCTCAAACGGGCGGAAAATGCTGAAGCCGCCCTTAAACCGGTGGTAGATGACCTGACAGCTGTGAAGCGGCAAGTGCATTCTATGACGGCAGCCATCTTCGGTAAGTCTTGAATATGTGTAATTTACCTTTCTTGTTGCGCCAGTATGCCGGTTTAAACTGTCCTGTTTATGAAATGCAGGTACACGCGTTGGGCATTTGGGGAACGACGTGCGGAAAAAACTGAAGGTTGTCTACACCTTAGTGGAGCAGCAGATACCGAGCCCAACGGTGATTACCACAATGTCACATAACAACCCGGCGCCGCCCCCGATCCAAGACACCTTGAATCGGCTATCCATCCTGCCTTCCCGGATTGAGGAGGTAAAGAAGTCTCCGCACGAACCGGAGCCATCAACGCTTTGATCCGCCAAAGCTCGGGTGCCGATTTTGATCCAAAGGAAGCAGCCTGTGGCTATCCCAAAGGTGAAGGAAGACAGCTCGACTTTAACGAAGAGGACTTGCGTAATAAACCGCGGCAAGACGCCCACTTGCTTGTCAATTGGCGGAAGAAGCCGATTTGGAGCACTACCAAGCCCAATACAACGATCGAACAAGCGGTGTCCGCTTCCAACTTTTGAGCCGGAAAACTTGATCCTCCAATCCGTAAGCACACTTACGCTCCTCGACATTGAGCCGCCCTCTTTGATTCATGAAGAAGCTGTTTTCGTTACCGATGGGCATCGATCGAACTTCGTGGATTTCACCAATGGGTAGAGAGGAGGATGTCAAGCGGTGGAGGATGAAGAATACCGTGAATCGGTAGCCGGTTTAGAAAACAATGATCATTTGGGCACTGTGTTGCCTTGTAATATCCTTAGTCAAACTTTGTTGCCTGGGTATGCCTTCGTGCATTGAGTAAACTTGTGTTTGATTCACAGTTCCTGCAATCAATAGATTGAAACTTCGGCGGCGGTGATACCGCCCGCCGGTTTATGGCATCCAGTATGTCTTTATGTATTGAAAATCAATTAATATGTGATACAAATACCTGCCATATCTGGGCATAAAGCTGGCGTAGCCAATCTTGAAGCGGAGGCTTTCTTGTTAAAAGCCATAACCGTCTGGGGAAACAATAACCCCCACATAGGCGTGCTGAATCAGCACAAGCCCCCAAGCTTCTCCATAAAGATGAACCGGAAGATGGCACTTCGGGTAATACCAAACCGTGCACTATCAGCTGGTTACTGACAGCTAAACCGGATAAAAATATTCATCATGTTGGAAACACAACAAAAAATCAAATACCAAATATGGCAACAAAGGCAATAACTCTTTGTAAAAAGGAGAGCTGCATGGAGCTGGTCAGATGGCATTACCATGGTCGATGCAACCAAGCCCTCAAGGTGTAGCGATGGTGCTAGTCAGCCAGTGTCCCTAAAAGACTCGTGGCGTAGTACGCCGCCAAGTGGCGGACATTGGTTCGGGTTCACCAAGCCCCTATGGCGCTGGCCCTATCGGGTCGACTCAAGAGGCGGACTGTTCAGACGTGACCGTGTCCCCAATGATCTAGTGGCTTTACTTATCAAGAGGTGTAGCATCGGTTCGGATACTACCAAGCCCCCAAGTGATAAATATAATGTCAAGGGTAAACCGGAGGCCGCTGAAAAAAAGAAACACTCCGTGTAACCACGCATGAAAAGAAAGACAGAGACCCCGCTTTGGTCGAGGCCCTGATTTTTATTATATCAAAAGATAATATATACATTGTTATGCTATGTACATAAACCGAGTCGATGACTCATGTGTAGTAAGGTCAAGATGAGCTATATTCCACGGCCTGCTGGTCTCCTCCTCCGATGTACGTGAGTCTTTATGCTCTCGAATATCAACCAGATAATAGGAGCCGCCAGCAGATTCTGCCGACCACAAAGGGCCCTTCCCAAGGTGGGGATAGCTTGTGCATGTCTGTCTCGGTCTTGATGAGACGAAGCACCAAATCGCCTTCCCGAAGGCTCGTTTTAACCCGGCGGCTGTGATAACGACGAAGGTCTTGTTGGTAAATCGCCAATCGAGCGGCTGCCATATCACGCCCTCATTCAGCAGGTCCAAAGCGCCCCGTCAGGTCGCTTCATTGTCCGCTTCAACATAAGCTGCTACACGGGCTAATCGTGCCGGATATCATCGGGGAGAATCGCTCCGCCCATAAACCATGAAGAAAGGCGATAGCCGTAGACCGGTTTGGCGAGTATTGATACTCCATAGCACCGATGGGAGCTCTTCAACCCAGCACCTCGGTGTCCTCTCGTAATGGGACCGTAAGTCGGGCTTGATGCCTCGCAAGATTTCGATTAGCACGCCGCCCGCCCGCTTGATCGGGGTGCGCCATCGATGATACATCGCCGGATATGCTCGCTCACAAAATTCTTTCATAGCTCCCTTGGACAGATTGGTACCATTGTCGCGATGATATTATGGGGAAAGCCAAACCGAAAATCACCTTTTGATGAACTGCATCACTGTTGCCGATCACACTTCATCGACGGGCTCCGCTTCAACCCACTTGGTGAACTTGTCCACCGCCACTAACAGTGGGTCTTCTTATCTTTGGATCTCTTAAAAGGCCCGACCATATCCAGCCCCCAAGTCGCAAACGCCACGTTATTGGGATCATCCTCAACTCTGTGTTTATATGGGCACGCTCGAGAATTTCTCGACACCCATCGCAGTTGTTCGACCAAGTCCTCCGATCAGATGAGCAGCTAACCAAGAGAATCCATGACGGAATGCCTTTGCCACTGTGGACTTTGAATCGGCATGATGCCCGCAATCCCTTCATGGATTTTCGTAAAATTTCGCCACCTTCCTCGTGGGAAACACAGCGCTGAAACGCCTCAAACGCCGCGATGATGCAACTCACCATTAATAATCGCTATGGACTTGGAGCGCCGGATTATCTGCCTGGCCAGAACCTCATTGTCTCGCAATTCTCCTCGAGTCATATACGCAAGATAAGGGACCGTCCAATCCGGAATAGCATGTAATGCTGCCACCAACTGGGCCTCCGGTCAGAATTGCCAAACCGCTTCACCAGGAGCCGAACCGACGGGTTGTGCAAGATGTCGAGGAAGACATTAGGGGAACCGTTTACGCTGGGAACCTAGACGGCTTAAAGCGCTCGCCGCTTCGTTCTTCCGCGATCCACATGATCCACTTGATATCCCTTGAAACACCTCGCTATATTATCCACCTCTCGCCGATATGCGCCATAAGGGGTCCTTAGAATCCCAAGTGCCGATACTTGCTGCGCCACCAGTCCGAAGTCACCAAAGCACTTAACCCGCTTAAGTTCATCTCCTTAGCTATCCGGAGACCATGGAGCAAGGCTTCATACTCAGCTGCATTATTAGTACAAGGGAACATTAGACGGAGAACGAATAAAACTTATCACCCGTGGGGAAGTTAACACGACTCAGCCCCCGAGCCTTCCAACCGCTCGATCCATCGGCGGATAGTCCAAAGATGTATGATCCGCTTTCTTCCGGCGCTTGTAACTCCGCCCAATCATTAATGAAATCAACGAGTGCTTGTGACTTCATGCTGGTGCGTGGTGTGTACTTGAGCCCATGCGCCCAAGTTCAATGGCCCATTTAGCAATCCGCCGCCGCCTCGCTTTTGTATGATATCACCCAAAGGAGCTGAACTAACCACCGTAATAGGATGCCCTTGGAAATACTGTTTCAGCTTCCGCCGCCATAAAACACCATAAACTAGCTTCGCCAATGCGGATACCGCTTGGACTCAATAAGTACTTCATCGATATAATAAACCGCCGCTGAACCGGATATTCTTTCCGCCTCCTTGCGCTTACCACAATAGCTACGCTTACCGCCGTGCATTGGTGCAACATATAATAACAAATGTTCTTTGTCAATCGGTGCCGCAAGGACAAAGCGGGTTGGCCAATTGCCGCTTTAGGTCCTCGAAAGCTTCACAAGAATGGACTCGCATTTAAATGATCTGCCTTCCTCAAAGATCTCGGTATAGAGGAATAGCCTTCTCCAAGGCGGCCGATAAACCGCTCAATGCCGCAATCCGCCCGCCAAGCGCTGAACATCGCTGATACACTCGTTTAGCCAAGGAGGTGATCGCTTAATTTTCTCCGGATTAGCTTCGATTCTCCGTTAGACACCAGAACCCCAATAGCTTACCAACCGAACACCAAAACACACTTGGCCGGATTAAGCATCATCTTATAAATGCGCAGTTGTCGAAGGTCTCCTTCAAATCGCCCACCTGCCTCCTTCTTCGCTTTGATTTCACCACAATGTCATCTACATAGGCATGCACATTGCGGCCGATCCGTATGCAAGCAATTCAGACACACCGATAAGTAGCTTGGGCGCCTTGAGCCCAAAAGGCATAGATACATAGCGTAAGGCTCCAAAGGGAGTTATAAACGCCGCTTTCTCCTGGTCCTGACCGCCATCTTGATCTGATGATATCCGAGTATGCGCATAAAAAGCTTAAACGCCACATCCCGCCGTGGCATCAATGATCCGATCAATGCGGGAGAGCAAAAGGATCTGCCGGACAAGCTTTGTTAAGATCTGTAGTCACACACATACGCCAAAGCCGTTTTCTTAAGGACCAGCACCGGATTAGCGAGCCACTCGATGAAATACCTCGATGATAAAACCAGCTGCCGTAAGCCTCGCTACTTTTCTCCAATGGCCTTGCGTTTTCTTTATTAAACCGCGAGGAACTGTTTCACCGGTTTATACTTAGGATCCACATTATGTGTGCTCAGCGAAGTTCCTCAGACACCCCGCATGTCAAGGCTTCCATGCAAAATGTCCTGTTCTCACGGATGAACTCGATGAGCGCGCTTCCTATTTGGGATCCAGTTGGCACCGACAAGGAATCGCTTGGACGAATCGCCCGCACGAAGTCAACAAGCTTGGTTTCAGCCACGATTTGAATTTCAGATCCGATTCATGCTCCGTAGTAGGCTTCTTCAGAGGGGTCATATCCGCCGGATCAACATTGTCCTTATAGAATTTCAACTCCTCTCGCTGCATGCACCGCTTCTCAGAAGCTGCGCCTCCTTCCTCACACTCCAAAGCGACTCGGCGGCTTCCATGCACCGTTATTGTTCCTTTGTAACCCGACATTTTGAGTTGTAAGTAGATATAACAAGGTCGTGCCATGAACTTAGCATAAGCCGTCCGTCCAAACAGGCATGATATGGGCTCCGGATTTTACCACTTCAAAGGTTAGCTTTTCGCATCGGAATCATGCTCATCTCCAAAGGCCACATCTAAGGCTATCTTGCCAACAGGATAAGCAGATTTGCCTGGTACTACACCATGGAACACCGTATTGGACGGTCTGAGATTTTTATCCGTGAGACCCATGCGACGGAAGGTGTCATAATACAATATATTGATGCTGCTTCCTCCATCCATAAGCACCTTAGTAAATTTATAGCCCCAACTTGGGGGTCGACCACCAAAGCCACCGACCCGGATTATCAACCCGGGGATGGTCCTCTCGGCCCATACGATAGGCTGCTCGACCAACGAAATACCGCGGGCACAGCCGGTTCAACAGAATTTATCGCCTGCTTGTGAAGCTTCCGATCCCGCTTGTCCGAATCTGGTTGTGAAAACATGATATCGCCCACCGCTCAACCGCTGGCTGGCTCGATAACTGATCGCTGCCGTCTGCCTGGTTACCTTGATTATTCTGGTTGTTGAAATTGCCCTGGTTGTGCCCTCAACCGAAGCTCCGCCCGACCCGCCCATGAAAACAGGATCCCGAACCGCCACCGATCCCTGGTCATATCCGAAAGCATCGAATTTTTGAACTCTTGCATAATAGAACAGTCTTTCCAAAGATGATTCGATGGGTTTTCTTTTCGTCCGTGTTTGGGGCAGGCTGATTCAACAAATAATTCAGACGGCTTGCACCAGCATTTGGACCCCGATTCGCCTTTGCCTCTACGCCGGGCCTCTGTCCCTGCATTAGTGTTGGCTACGAAATCATCGCCTTTATGCTTGCCCCTCGCTTCCATGACTCGCCGGTTTGAAATGCTGCTGCTTGAGTTGCCATTCTTCTTTCCTTCCTCGCTTCTTCATCATCTCGCTTCAGATCCTTGGTACTCGCTCTAATCGCATACTTTACCAAAGCGGTCGCGAGGGTTCCCGGATCATTGCGTAACCGCTTCATACGCCCCAGCTTAAGTTTCAGAGGCTCAAACCGCAGTTGCTTTCCAATGTGATGATCGCCGAGTCAAGATTGATCCGATCCGAGGAGTGCAAGATTTCGACACACGGCGCATCCAACGGGTTGTCGACTTCTTCTTCCTCAACACAAGCTGCCGTGTCTACTATGGACTTGGGCTGCTTACATGTATCCTTAAAATTTCGATAAACTGGGCCCTTAATCAATTCCACGAACCGATGGAGTTAGGCGGCAAGCTTTTCAACCAAGCACGGGCTGTGCCTCCATCATCATGGTGAAGTATTTTGCACACGCCGCTTCATCAACATCAAGCATCTCCATGGCCATCTCGTAACTCTCAACCCACGCCTCGTGGGATAGATCTGCAGTAATTTGGCACCTTCCGCGGCCTTTAAAACCTTAGGCAGACGCACATTGCGCAAAGCGGGGTTAAACAGGCACTCCCAAAGCGGAGGTGACTCTGGCCCGTGAAGGAGGTAGGGCGAACGGTGTGTGTTGACCAAGATCATCCTGCGCCACTAACTCGCCTCCTCGCGTTCCGGCCCGTCCACCACCTCGAGCATTACGAGCGCCGCTTATCCGGTGATTGCCTCGGCCGCTTTACGGTCTCGCTGCTGCTTGACAGGCCGGTTCATCCATGTGCCTGCAGAATTTCGCTTGACGGGCGAGAATGAATCCGATCACGGCTGTATGAATACGCCTCGCTGGATTAGTGCAGTCCGAGAAGCTCCTTAACCCGACGTGTCTCAACAGCTTGTGGGGAATCTCTTCGATCGATCGCTTCCAATCGTAAGCGGCAGCCGCAACAAGGTTGTCCATGGGTTAGAGTAATGGCCCGGGCGCTCAGACGGCGGGGAATCATCAGATTCCGCCGCGGGGCTCCATCGGGCGCGTTGGACCGCTGTTCTCGCTCCCCGTGCCTCAATCCGCTTATCTCCCCGTGGCTGTGGCGGGTTATCGTCCGCCCGGGTCTGAAAGAGGTTTCGGGTCGAGCCTGATGTCGACGCGACCGTATTTCCGCTTTAACACCTCCCCGCGACGCTGCTTTGTAGGTTCGGCATCCAAAGCGCCCGCTCGCGCCATGCGTTCCTTCTTCGCCGCTAGATCCGCTTTGGCTTGCGCGACCGCTCTCTCACCTTCGCACTTCGCGCTATGGGCTTCCTCGATCTGCTGGGTTATCCTCCGCCATGAGCGCCTGCTAGCGATCAAACAGATCCGACAAAACTTGAACCGGCGGTCGCACCGAGCCTCCCGCTGCCGCCGCCGCTGAACCGGAGAACATTGCTGCTGCGGTTGAAGAGAGGTTTGCGCCCGCGTGCCGCCATGAACACGCCGATCCGGTTTAGCTGGCTTGGGGGTCCGGAACATCGCTACCATCGAACAGCCTCGATCATACCATCCTCGCAGCTGGTATAATGACTCGGTCTCTCCGCTGAAGATTCATCGCCGGAGTAAACGACGGTCTCGCCGCCGCATCGAACCGCATCATACTCCTCCATGGGTAGCTCCAACGAAGACATGCTTCACGGCCGGTTTAGCCCGGACTGGTTGGCGCTGCTGAGCCGCTTTCGACGAGGTCGGTGCAGATGTCCGCCAGCCCTCCGATCTTCCGATGAAGACGTATGCCGCCAAGGGGACCCGCAACCATATTCGATTGAATCGCCTCGACCCCATCCAGCATTGTCGATGTAGATCCGCCACGACGACTCTTGGTCATCCGCCCACGACGTAGCCTTCGAGTCCTTTGAGCTGCCTCCAAGGTCGCCAAACCATCATGCGATAGCCCCACGGTGGGCGCCAACCGTCGTGGAATTGTCACGGCAGATGTCCCAGCATAAGGACTTAGTCGTGGAGCCATCGCAACGGGTTTACTTGTAGGGGTTAAAGCGACACAAAGACACGGGGTTTATACTAGTTCGCCCTTCGATGAAGGTAAAAGCCTACGCCTAGTTGTGATGGAATTGATGTGGTTTCGATGGCTAGGAGCAAATAAGCTTCGCTTAGGCTCGAGTTGTGGTTGTCTGTTTGAACCGCCGCCGGTCGCCCCTTATATACACGAAAGTGACGCCTGCCGGTTTAGTAGAGTCCCAACCGTTCATACTGTATCCCTGCTGGTATCTCCCTATTCCTAACTTACAATACAAGTCATACATCGGCCGATTACGGCTACAAGCTCTAAACCACCACGTGCCTTGGGCCTTTTCCATAACTACACCACTAGTAGAGCTAACCTGCCCAATCTTGGCCGGTTTACACCTAGTGGTAATATCCCCAACAGGGCCATGGCTCGTGGAGGTTATGGCCTCTCCGGGCCTGGGCGGCCTCGGTGGGACAAGCGACAGAGGCCTCGCACCACTCTCTCCCTCCATGGTATCTTCCGAGGCGGTGGCGTTTTCCGGGAGGGTCGGTCACTGGGCGCCACGGGCCGGCTGCGCTTCCCGCCGCACCGACTCGTGGGTGGGCGGCGCCCATCTCTCGCCACCACGCCGGTGGGTGTGGTGGCAGGTGGCCGCCGGCTCGCCGCTTCTGCTGTGGTGGGAGGGATGGGCGACGGCCAAGATTCTACTTCTCCCCGAGCATGCGCGTGGGTTGCCTCAACCCTGCTGCTAGCGGCTCGCCTGCGGATGTGCCGCAGCGACATCGCCACGTTGTTCTCCTGCCCGTGATCGCAACCCGGGCGCCGCTGTTGGGGGACGGGCAAGAGGCCTTTCCCCTAGCAGAGCTTCTCGCGAGGAGGTCATCGCCTTTGGAGGTATCCCGGATCCGGTCTCCCAAGGGAGGCGGATCAGCGGGAGGCTGCAGGAGCAGCCGGACGTTGATGACATACAACTGAGGTGTGCTTTGAGGGCTGCCAAGTTGCATGACGTCGAGATCTCCACTGGTATGTCTGTTATTAAGTCGAATTCCATTTTGCATTTTACTAATAATGAAATTATTCATAATGCAAATCAATTATGAATTTCACTTGGTAATAATGATCTTGAAACTGCCAAGTCGGTTAACGACATTCTTGATTTGGAAGCTGAACGTGTGGTAGATATGATTCGTCACATTGCTGTCGTTAAACCAATGAATGACTCGGAGATAGATGCGCTTGGGGTTAGGGTTCTTGATGGCATGTGTGCCGATCTTGACCCTGCATTTCTAGAGACAGAGGAAGACACCAATCCTGAGATGTCTCTTCATGTAGATGAGCCTTTAGTGCTAGAAGCTGAGAATGAGTGCGGTGATCAGGCTGATGGTTACATAAAGCCTAAGCGGACGTGGAAACGAAAGGTTTATCCAGTCTCGGCAATGCGTAGGAGTGCTCGGATCCGTACTGCCAAAAAATTTCATGATGATTTATAAGAGGCATTTTCTGGAATAGCAGAGGTCTTACAGACTTGGCTAAAAGGAGGTTTCTAGCGGATGCTTCTCTTGAACATCATTTAGATTTTATTGCTTTGTCTGAGACTGGAAGAAGCAATTTCACTTCTCAATTTCTTGCCACTTTGTCCGAGGGGGTTTATTTTGATTGGCATTGCCTCCCCCTCGAGGAAGATCCGGTGGGTTTTTACTTGGGGTTAAGTGCTAAACGTTGGACGTTTGGAGCGAAGTTATGGGAGAGTTCGCGTCAAGTTTCGAAGTTAGAACTAAGGCGATGGGTTTGATTGGGCCTTAGTGGCAGTTTACTTGAGCAGCGCAACCGTAACTCAAGCCAGATTTTTGGCGGATCTGGTACGATTTGTGGTAACGAGCAGCTACTCTCTTAGTGGGAGGATTTCAACATTATTCAAGAAAAGAGGAAAAGAATAATGACATTTTGACGGCTGATGGCCGCTTATGTTCATCGATTATTATCGAAAGCTTGGATCTCAGAGAGATTGAGCTTTCGGGTAGGAAATTTACTTGGGCTAATTCGTTACCGGTTCCGACATTTGAGAAACTTGACCGTGTGCTAGAAAGTGTCGAATGAGAACAGAAGTTTCCTTTGGTAACTGTGCAGGCTTTGGCTCGAGGTGTCTCGGATCATACTCCGTTACTAGTCGACTCCGGAGTTCAAAATTTTGTGGGCCACAAGAACATTTTCTCGTTTGAACTTGCCTGGTTTGAAAGAGAAGGGTTCCTTGAGTTGTTAGCTCGAGAGTTGGCTAAGGACTCTGGAGGTAGGACGCCTACCGAGCGATGGCAATGCAAGATTCGTCATCTTCGAAGGCTCCTTCGTGGTTGGGCTAAGCACACGCATGGGATTTATAAGGCAGAGAAGGAGAGACTTCTTCTACTTATTCAAAACCTTGAGGTTAAAGCAGAAACTTCTATCTTGGATTCCAATGAGTTGGAAACAAAGATAGAAGCGGAGCTGCAACTTAAAAAGCTTCTTCGTGAGGAGGAATTGAAGTGGGCGTTGCGAGCTAAGGTTCGCAAAATCGTAGAAGGCGAGGATAACACTTAGTTCTTTCATATCATTGCTCATGGGAAGCATCGTAAAAAGAGAATTTTCCAACTAGAACAAGATGAAGGGACGATCGTTGGTCAAGAGAATCTGAAAGTTTACATTACCAATTATTATAAGCAATTGTTTGGTCTCCGGTAGAGACTTTTGTGTTGTTAGATGAGTCTAGGGTTGAGGATGTGCCTCTACTTGAGACTGCCGAGAATGAGCTCCTGACTACTCCTTTCTCGGAGAAAGAGGTGTTTGAGGCTATTGCACAAATGGAGAATAATAAGGCTCCAGGACCGGATGGGTTTCCGGCGGAGTTCTACAAGAAGTGCTGGCATTTTATCAAGGGAGATTTGATGCCAATGTTTCAGGAGTTTTTTGAGGGGCAGCTTCAGTTGTTTAAGCTAAATTTTGGGACGATAACTCTTCTTCCTAAGAAGACAGAGGCTGTCCGCATTGAGCAGTTCAGGCATATATGTCTGCTTAATGTGAGTTTCAAAATCTTCACCAAGGTTGGGACAAATAGACTTACGCAGATTGCACACTCAGTAGTTCAGCCGTCCCAGACTGCTTTAATGCCTGATAGAAACATCCTTGAAGGGGTTGTTGTCTTGCATGAAACGCTCCATGAGATCCACTCCAAAAAACTTGATGGCGTAGTTTTTAAAGTGGATTTTGAAAAAGCATACGATAAAGTTAAATGGCCTTTCCTTCAACAAGCTTTGCGTATGAAAGGTTTTGATCCGGCCTGGAGAAACCAGATTGATTCCTTTATGCAAAAAGGGAGTGTCGGGATTAAGGTGAATGATGACGTGGGTCACTATTTCCAAACACACAAGGGGCTACGGAAAGGAGACCCTATGTCACCGATCCTGTTTAACATAGTGGCTGATATGCTAGCTGTTTTAATAGGTCGGGCAAAGGATGCAGGGTAGGTAGGTGGCCTGGTTCCACATCTAGTTGACGGTGGGATTTCTATTCTTCAGTATGCTGATGGTACTATCATCTTTATGGAGCACGACTTGGCGAAAGCAAGAAACATGAAGCTGCTGTTATGCTTATTTGAACAATTGTCTGGGCTCAAAATCAACTTCCACAAGAGCGAATTGTTTTGCTTTGGAAGAGCCAATGATGACCGGGAGTCGTATCAACAATTGTTCGGATGTGAATTGGGTTGATTACCATTTACGTACTTAGGTATACCCATTCATCATCGTAAGCTGACTAATATTGAGTGGAAATGCATTGAGGATCGTTTTGAAAAGAAACTGAGCTGTTGGAAAGGAAAGCTCATGTCATACGGAGGACGATTAATTCTGATTAATTCGGTCCTTACTAGTATGCCTATGTTTCTCTTATCCTTTTTCCTGGTTCCGGTGGGCGTCCGGAAAAGGTTAGATTTCTACCGATCTCGGTTCTTTTGACAAAATGATGAGCTTAAACGAAAGTATAGGCTTGCTAAGTGGGATATTATCTGTAGGCCTAAGGACCAAGGAGGTCTAGGTATTGAACATCTGGAAGTAAAAAACATATGTCTCCTTAGCAAGTGGCTATTTAAGTCATTATCCGAGACTTGAGGCTACTTGGGCACAGATTTTGCGCAATAAGTATCAGTATGCGAAAACCTTGGCTCAGGTGAATGTGAGGCCTTCCGATTCTCCCTTTTGGAAGGGTTTGATGAGAGTTAAATAACTCTTTTTCAACAAGACAAAATTTAGTGTTGGGAATGGTGCCACTACGAGGTTTTGGGAGGATACGTGGCTTGGGGAGACCCCCCTTGCAGTTCAATATCCTTCTTTGTACAACATTGTCCGACGTAGAGAAGCCTATGTCGCTAATGTTTTACAATCCGTTCCCCTCAATATTAGTTTTAGACGGACGCTTGTTGGAAATCGTTGGGACGCCTGGCTCCATCTCGTTAGACGTTTAATGAATGTCCAGCTGTCTCAGCAGCCAGATCAGCTGCATTGGAAACTTACTAAGAACGGTGTGTTCTCGGTCAAATCAATGTATCTGGATGTCATTAACTCTAGCGTCATCCCTACCTCGTTGCATGTTTGGAAAGTTAAGGTACCCTTACGTATCAAAGTGTTTATGTGGCTTGTGCATAAACAAGTCATTTTGACTAAGGATAACCTTGCAAAATGAAATTGGGTGGGCTCGTCTAGATGTAGCTTTTGTGATCATAAAGAAAACATCAAACACCTATTTCTCGATTGTCCGTTGGCTAAAATTCTGTGGCTGTCGGTTCATATTATGCTTAATATTAATCAGCCCACCTCTATCAGCATGTTATTTGGAACATGGCTTGATGGGGTGGATTCTGACACTGCAAGACACATTCGGGTTGGCGTTTGTGCTTTATTGTGGGCAATATGGAACTGCAGAAATGGATCATTTTGTATGCTCCGTTAAGTTGCACTACCCACAAGTTTAATATGGGATTGATCATCAAAGTTGCTTGGCTTGATGTGCAAAAGATCACATGAGTGTCGGGAAAGCATGGTACTTGATATATGTTACTCACCTTATTCTTTGAGGGGGAAATGACTTTCCTTTTTCACTTTACCTGTCAAACCCTTGTCAACCAGCAGGCAAATTCTCCATGCTCTCTTTTCTAATGAAGGTTGTTCTTAACTAATTCTGATTTACAAGGAGGATCGGCTGCCCACCTTTGATTAATCCATGCATGCATCTGAATTATCCAAATTCGTCAAGAAATCCTAAATATATCCAACCTGAATATTGAACATGGTGAAGTGGGGGAACATAGGAGCTGTAAATGTAATTAGCATGCACTGGTCAACTAGGTTATCCGGGCATCCGTTGTTGCACTAGCTAGCCAGAGCCATAAGGAGGAGGATGTGAAGATGACAAGTACCCAGTCTCAAGTTTTTGGGTTTGTACTCATGTTGCATATTTCGCTTTCCATCAAGAGAAAAATTGTGGTATAGGATGACAGAATGAAAATAACAAAAAACAATATATGGAATTATGGATGCAACAATTAAGGTCATATACCCACCACACTAAATTGTGTGTGTTATAGCTAGTTCAGAGATGACAAGATTGCAGCTTCTCCTTTGTTCTAGCTAGGACAAAAATTGAGGCATCGATTTGCCGTAACTCCTCAAAGGACATATGGACAAGGCGAAGAACTAAATAAAGTTGTAAAGCAAAATTACTGAAAAATATGTTCCCAGAGATACACAAGAATGTTGTCATTAAAATCTCAAGAATATTAATTTCACATGATCCACTGTAACATATCCCAACAAGAATGATTGAGGGCAGGCAAACTAATTAACAAGCAGCAAGAACCAAACAGACAAAAGAGCAAAAGAAACAGCTATAACAGGATGAAGCAGAGTATTCTACTACTCAATTGCTCATGATGAGGAGCCGAACTCGATGTGGACGCCAACGACGACGAGGAAGAAGAAGGCATCGAGGGCGAAAAAGATGATAGTGTGGATGAGGATGGAGACGACGCTCGTGTGAAACTTGCCACACTCGATCGTCCGCGATTTTCCAGGATCCGAAGACAAGCCCCGGGGATGAAGGATGAATAGCATGAAGGAGATGAGCACCGGACCCCATTCCTGCATCTTCTTCTTCTTCTTTGGGATGATGATGATGATGACTACTCGCCAGCTACAGCTATGCTTCTAGAGGTAGATAGAAGATGGCCTTTATTTATT